>LCZG01000032.1:991-16882 GCA_001483325.1 Huntiella savannae | reverse complement strand
CAATCGATATGGATGGATTCAGGAAGGCGTTCCTTGCAATCCGGAGGGGAGTCTTGTCATGGTGGTTAGGCCTCAAACGCCGGTGGATTACTTGGCGAGGGGAGCCAAGTTGGGCGACGGGCGTGATAATTAAGTGGGAGATCCAGCTGAGGTTGTTTGGTGATGGCGCTTTGTTTGGTGTTGGTGTTAGTGTACGATATATCGGTCGTGAATCTTTGTGTTTGTAAATGAAATCTCTTCTCCCACAAGCTCTACAGTATTTGCAATGTTGAATGGATAATGTGAGTATCACCTGCGACTAGAATCTACCTGCCACATGTCTATGTATTAATATCTTGATATGGTTGAAACCCCTATGTCGTAGGTCCATTCTTCAAGACTAATTCAACGACTAACTGCTTCTCAAATGTCAACCCATATTCCAACAGTGGTATATTTGCACGTCCTGATAGCAACCAAACTAAACCCGTTCTAGAACATGACAAGGCGTCGAAAGCCTCAAGAACTACCATATCCTCTATGCCCTGCAGTTGGCTTTCCCGCTAAATCTAGTCTAAATGCAGCGGATACGTTCGATATGGCGACGGTTCTCGTTAGTATGCGTATATAATTGCGATCATAGCAAGTCAACCCTTTGGCCTTTGTCATTGGCATGTGTGGTGAGCGAGAACTTGGGATATCTATCCACACTTGAAAGGACAGCACGATATGCTGATCCTGGCGACTTTCCACAGTTGGGCCAACGGCCGAAAGACTAACAGTTCTATAAGGACACACCACCCACGTTGTCGTTCCCAAATATATAGAGACAATTGGTAGCCCGAGTAGTCATTCCATCAAATGTGTTGTTATCGGAGGGGACCCCTAATGGCGTATCGATGAGCAATAGCTTAACATTAACATAGACTCGAACCGACACAGTCCGAAGTTTCATACAAGTTCCACTCACAAGACTATCAGCGTCTCCAATGGTACAAAACAACAAATAAAAGCATTTGAATCTACATGTTGGATATCCTGTTTCGCTACCGGTGTACGGTATCCAGCAAATCTGTCGCGCCTGCAACGTTACTCTCTTCGGCACACCACAAACTGTTGTGATACCCTATCCCGCTTTTCTCCAACTAACTAACACAAGGTAACCCCATTTCACAGGCCAGGTGAATATGGAGCCCACGGCGGATCTTCCCGCCCCTCTGCCGATAGCATCAGCTCTTCCCAGAGCTCCGGCGAAGAGAACGGCGGAGTCACCGCACGAGCTGGTGAACCGGGCCCGTCAAGACCACCTAGCGGCCAGCTTGATTCCTCTGTCTCGTTTTCTCGGTCCCAGTCGACCCTTTCCGCGTGTTCTCTGTAAATAGCCCCCAACACCTGGGTGGCATTTTCTCTCCAGTCCTTCTCTGCCTCGGTAGGGACCTCCGGCGGAGGGAGCAACGGTCTCCAGGCAAATCTATCCTCTTGCTGGGCAATGAATCCATGGGCCGATCTCTCAGTATCTACCTTACCGAGAGTCTCATGTCTGGTGTCATCAATGACCTCTTCAAAGACATCCCCAGGCATGGTGATGTCAGAGGAAGAACCCATTTCATAGTCTGCGGGATCTGAGGGGTAAGAGACCTCTATCCCGGTGCCTTGCATAACGACGGCCTTTTTTGCGGCCACAGGCAGAGGTTGACTACTTGCTGTGAGCGCAGTAGAGTCATAGTCCCTGCTAGGCTCGGCAGCTGGGGATTGGCCTCCCATCGATTGGGGGCCCAAAGCTGGGTTCCGCGGCATTGGTGGCATCTTCACCCCGTCTCCCGAAGTGCTCTTGATCCCAGGCCCGCTAGCCTTCGACCAAGGGATCGATGGCTCTTGTTGATGCGGGCGCGCGCTCGCCTCGCCTAAAATCTGGATCATTGTGGCGGCCGATGGGCAGCCGCGCCCCGTCATTGTCGCGCTCCGGTCCCAGGCGGCGCTTATTTCCTCAACCAAGAGACGGAAGGAGCGAGCTGCCTCCTGGGGTGTAATGCCGGCGATGGACGCTGCGTGGTTCCAATCGTACTGCCAAAGGACAACTGCAAGTTAGAAAGTGTTGTACGATGATGGCTCAAGATGCAGAAAAGGCCTACCTCCGCCAATGGAACCCCTCTCGCCAGGAATGCGAATAACACATCCAACTGGACATCTGTCATGGGATATTCCCGAACTTGAATAGCAACCATTTCTGTGGAGATCGCATTGTTAGTGAGGGGGAACAACAGAAAACGCGCAATGCAATATCATGACGAGGTTCTTCTCGAATAGTCGTCCGGAGAAAGGGCAGAGAATGGAGAGTATTTCGAGCGGATGAGGGACGGGATCATAGATTTGAAGGCTTACTGATGGTTTGTTTTTCGTGACTGTCGCAGGCAAAGAAAGTGTGTCGGGTTCAATTGTCGAGAATGTGTCTGGCAAACAAACAAATCTGGCAGTGTGGTGGATGAAAAGCTTATTCGGATCAGGAAGAGAGCAAAGCGAATTGAAGTAACAAACAAATGGCGTCGAAACTCAGTGGCGAGGGGTGATGTGTAGTTGATTGATGTTGAGGTTCTGTTATCGCGAGATGCCACGAAGCTTGTGAGTGAGAGAAAGAGAAGATAATGAGAAGAGCAGAGGGTTGAGAAAATTTAATGGCACCCAAAGTTGGGATGAAAAGTGTGGATTTGAGAAGTACTTGCCTAAAGTAAGACCATTCAAATAATCTTTCACTAATCCACTAAGGGTACCGGCCCCAAACTTTCTACAGTGCGCTCATGGGACATTTTCGGGACCCGGTGTCTTTGTACCCGGTAGGTTTGCCACTTTTGACTATTTACCGTATCTCGGTGTTGATATGTTTCAACGTCGTGACCTAGACTGGGACGCTTCCCGGCGCTCTTTGCCCCCGCCGCCTTGAGCGGGGCCGCGAGTCCTGAGTCACCCCTAGGCGTATTTGCAGTAACTGTAAGTATGATGACACAAGTAAATATGTCTGTTATCAGGCAGCCTAGTTACCATCTTGCTCTTCCGCATCGTACAACCTTTGCTGTATGCTTCTTGCTTCGCCGGACGAGCCTAATACAAGTCCATGCCCACCATCTTTTTGTCTCCAGTGACTTGACACATGTATAACGCGGGATCCGCAGGTGAGTAATGTGTTTCGTTTTGTTATTGTTTACTCCCGTGGTCATTTCGGTCGTTGGTAGGTAGTCACTGCCAGAGTGCAGCACTACGAATATGATCAATAACGGAACAAAGATGTTGATACTAGCGGTAGTTCTTGGAGTGTCGGTCCATTGCCGTACGACTATAGCGTAGCTACAACTGTTACCATTGTTTCTGAGACTCGGCTTCAAGCCTTGGTAGCGGGACAGCCGCAAGAGATACCTTCCTTAAAACCTATAATTGCCGATTAGTTTTTGAGCTCAACTCCAGCATACTATCAGGATGTTATCCAACAATGAGCCCTAGTTCTTGGTCGGCTACTTCCATATAGCCACAAATAACATGCACCAATAACATTGCTATTTGTTCAATAATCGTCTCGACCGCACTGCCATTCTAGCCCCCCCAAAGGTACAGGTGAAATCGCTATAGAAGGTGTATGGTATCGTGGATAGGTTACGCAGGTCAATTCAAAGGCAAGACTATTTTTTGGGAAGTTGAGTTCCTACATCTGGTCAAGCACCCGCTAATGTAGAAAACGATACATTCAAGGCAACGCTGGTGTATGAAGTATGGAGATCTCAGGAAGTGGAGCCGGCTCAACTGCGTTGTGCCAGCCCGTCGATACGGGTTTAATGCTTATTGATTTCGATGAATTTAGACAGTATAGAGTGGAGCTTGACTGACTGTCCATCATTACCCATCCGTACAAGCCGAAGTTCGATTTTGTAGTCTGCGCTATGGAACGGAATGAAGCTAGACTCGAATGTAACTGGATCCCGCCTGGAAGACATCATGGCCATTGAAGGACGGATTCTATTATCGGGAGCCCGAGAGATATCGGTGCAGCAGACGTATAACACTTCATCGACGTACGCGGTAGCCTTCATATTGTTTAACTCAAAGTGATGACGCATGGTGGCTGGATGGCGATGTTGTTCGTAACGTATATTAGTCTTCAAGCGTCGGCGAGTGGCCGACCCTGAAATCGGTACTGGGCCAGCAGCGAGAACGTCCGTGAACTACTGTACACTATCGGAAGATTCCTAGTGCTCTGTACTCATGGTTTAATTCACTTAGGTATATTTGTAGGGGAATAGGGTTTTTTTTAATCTACTAAGTTACAATGTGGTACCGAATAGACTCGTAACACACAATGATAGGCACCAAGAGCGTGGTGGCGCTGCGAAGTATGACGAAGATTTACTTCGTATTGTCATACTTGCAGTTGGCGCAAATGCGCCCCGGGGCAACCCACGACTCCCTGCCACGCTCGAGGCAGCGGGGGCAAAGGGCACCAGGCAGAGTGCCGTGCTAGAATAAGAAGCAAATGGTTAGTGTTGGACGCGGCGATGTATCTTCAACAATCTAAAGACTTACGTTGGTGGGGGCCGAGGAGTGGCCACTGGTGGTGTTAGGAGTGCTCTGGGAGAGACACATATCGACAATTGACAAAGACGTAGTCGGACTTTAAAAGGGGCTTTGAAGAGTGAAAAGCACAAGAAGGTAGAAGGCAATCGATATGGAAACCGATTGCGAGTTGATGATTTTGGAGTGGTGAAGGATGGAAAGAATTGAAGGCTGAGTTGGGGGAGAAACACTGACTTAAATAGCCTAAAGTGTACACGCAAGTGCTTGCTCACTTGGGAATGATTTCAATAGCAATCAAAATATATCCAGGCTCTACAACCCCATAATTGTTAGGGCAAAGCTTGTTTACAGATCACGTGCCATTCTCCCTCAACATTCATTGGAGTGACGTAGCCGCGATGTTCGTTCACAGTCGATTCCTAACATTTTAAAACAGGAAGCGACTACACCTGCCCAAACATCCATTCTCTTCCACAATCATCAGGGTAGTTACTCATGTGTAGATATAGTTACCTGATTGGGAATCATATAACAGACAGGGGTCCTTGTACCAGCATGCATGTGTCAACCCTACCCCTACCACACCGCGACTCGAGCTGGCAACTTTGGTGCTGATCCAAGGAGCCAACGGAATAAAGCCACATAGGAATTGTTGATCTGGTGTTTCTGGCTATTTGACATTTTCTAATATATCACGTGCTTTACATCACTTCTCTTGTGATTATTACCATACTTCTTACAGGACGAAGCCCCGCCTTTAGTATCCAAAGGGCCTGAAGGCCCGTGATAGAGACTGAAAGGACACTATGACGGCTGTAAAGCTCAAGTACATCACAAGCGCTGACACAATAACAAGGCACAAGGCACGACGGGATATGGCACACAAACATAGTCAGTATCGAGAAAGTCCGTGGAGTACAGTACACTATAGGAACATCCCTAGCATTCTTCATCCACGATTCACTTAACTTCGGGGTATCTTTATGGGGGGTTGATGGATTGTTTTCAAAAAGGCTAAACTACAACGGGGTACCGGAAAGACTCATGGATCTAAATGACAGGCACCACCGAGGTGGTTGCGATGCTAAGTACAACGAAGATTTACTTCGTGTTGTCATACTTGCAGTTGGCGCAAATGCGCCCGGGGGCAACCCAAGACTCCCGTCCACGTTCGAGGCAGCGGGGGCACAGGGCACCAGGCAGAGTGCCGTACTAGAATAAGAAGCAAATGGTTAGCGGCCGGCGCGGCAATGCATCTTCAACAATCCGAAGACTTACGTTGATTGGGGCCGAAGAGTGGCCAGTGGCGGCGATGGGAGTGTGTTGTTCGAGACACATTTCGACGATGGAAACAGGGATGGATAGAATTAAGTAGAGGATGTATGAACTAAATGACACAGAATAATAGAAGGCGATCTTTGATGAAGCTGATCGCCAGTCGATGGATTTGGAGTGTTGAAGGATGGAAAGAATTGAAGGCTGAGTTGGGGGAAAAACACAGACTTAAATACCCCAAAATGTACACGCAAGTGCTTTCTAATTTAGGAATGATTTCAATAGCAATCAAGATGTATCTAGACTCTACAACCCCATAGTTGTTAGGGCAAAGCTTGCTTACAGATCACGTGCCATCCTCGCCCAACATTCAGTGATGTGGCGTAGCCACTTTCCTTGTTTACAGTCGATTCCTACCATTTTAAAACAGGAAGTGATTGCACATCCCCAAACATTCATTCTCTTGCGTAATCATCAGGGTAGTTACTAATGTGTAGATACAGTTACTGAACTGGGAATCGCACACCACGCAGGGGTCTTTGTACCAGCATGCAGGTCAAGCGCTTACCATATCTGACGGACTGGGAGGCATCAGCATACCACTGTGCCAAAATAACTGGTACCTTCGGACTTTGTTACTGGGGAACGTTACATCATGGCCTATATGGTTCAATTCCTATACAGTGATTAGTGAGATGCGAACACTTAGTGAGTAGCCACCAGACAGGGCAGCAGCTGACAGAACGCCCTGCCTGTGCATCCATGTAGAGAGCGGAAAGTGCCCGAAACGGAAATAACGCGAACGACATCGAAGGCTTGACAGAGAGCAAAAATTATTTTGAGGACCTGCTACAAATTTACAGAGCCCGTCAAGTGAAGCAGGTACTCCAGGTACGCTGCAAGAGAAAGAAAGTGCGCATCAGGAGGAAACAACCTGGATTCTTTGGAAACTGGCGACAAACTGGCAGGCACTTGCGTGGACAGTTTGGGGTATTTAAGTCTGTGATTTCTCCCAGCTTCAGCTCTCATTTCTTCCATCCTTAACAACTCGAAAGTCATCAAACGACAATCACATACACCATCGATTGCATTAATTCATCTTCGCTTGAATTACTTCCCACCCCGTTCATACTTTCTCCGTTCCCATTATAAACATGTGCTTCAATCAGAAGACATCCAATACTGCCGACGGCGAGGCTACCGCTGTCATTAACGTAAGTGTTGAATCTGCTATCTCTCTACTACCGACTCCAAGGCTAATCATTGAACCCTCTCCCTAGGCTGGCACGCTTCCGGGCGCTCTTTGCCCCCGCTGCCTGGAACGCGGACGTGAGTCCTGGGTCGCCCCCGGGCGTATTTGTAGCAACTGCAAGTATGATAACACAAAGTAAATCTTTGTGTTGTCAGGCGGCCTAGTCTTCACCTTGGTCGTCCCCAGCGTACAGCCTTTGCTATATTATTTCTGCTTCGTCGGACCAGCCCAATAAACGTCCATTCCCTGCATTTTTATACCTCCAATGACGTGACTCATGTATAACGCGGGATCCGCGGGTGATATGTGTGCTTTTTTTGTTATTGTTCACTCCACTGGTCGTCTCGGCCCTTTACGGGTAGTTGGCGCCAGTGTGACGTGCTACCAGCATGACCACTGACGGAACAACACTGTTGATGCTAGTGGTAGCTCTTGGATTGTCTGTCCATTGCCTTGCGACTATTGCGTATTTACGACGATGGCCATTGTTTAGTAGACGCGGCGTCAATACTTGGTAGTGAGACAGCCACAACTGATACCCTTTACTAGAACCTTTGAATGCTGATGTCTTATGAGGTAAACCGCTGTGGACGATCACAAGGCTACCCAAGGCTGGGCCCTAGTTCTAGATAGGCTACTTCAATATTGTCACAAAAAACATGCACGGATAACAGGACTATACCTTCAATAATCGTCTCAATTACACGGCCATTCAAGTAACATGAGAAGTACAGATAAATTGGTTGGATAAGATGTATATTACTGTGGATAACTCAAGGAGATCGATTCAAATACAATTCTATTTTCCTGGCAGTAAATTTCAAACGTCTAATGAGATAACTGATCATGTAGAGAACGATGTATTCAAGGCAACTCTGGTCTATAAAGTATGTGAATGTCTGGAAGTGGAGGCGGCTCAACTGCGATGTACCAGTCCGTCTGTATAGGTTTAATGCTTCAATGCTTGTTGACCTCGATGAATCGAGAAAGTATAGAGTGGGGCTTGACTGACTGTCCATCATCACCCATCTGTACAAACTGAAGTTCGATTTCGTAGTCCCCGCTATGGGGCGGAGTGAAGCTAGACTCGAATTCAACTGGATCCCGACCAGAGGACATCATGACCTTGATAGTGACAGGGCCATAGGGATCGCGGATGACCATTGAAGCACGGATTCCACTGTCCGGGGAGCGGGAGATATCGGTGCAAGAGACGTATACTACTTCACCGACGTACGCGGTAGCCTGGATGTTGTCGAATTCAAAGTGATGAGACATAGTGGCTAGATGGAGGTGTTGTTTATAACGTATATTAGTCTTCAAGCGTCGTCGCGTGATGAATGAAGGTTGGCAGTGGATTCAAGATTTCGATGGTAATTTTGCTGGTTTGAATATGGAACAAAGTGGTGTTGATAATGGAACATTTCGGCGGGACATTGAGATGGTTCACCGGTGCCTTTATAACTCTGAATAACGGAATCTTGTGGATGACACGGAGTTGCAGATGGAGTTGGCGACGCCGGTCGTGATCATTTCCTTTACACTGAGTGTGCCGGGCGATCCCGAACTGGAGCTTGTAAACACTGGGATCCATGTAGCCAGCAGATAAAGTTCCTTTGTTTCAACAATTGATCAAAGGGATATGCTTCCTTCAACAAAGCATCGGGCCAAGACAGGGGCGCGGACTGTCATAACGGGGAGCCCCAATAGTGATGTCATTATTGTTGGTTCTGAACTTGAG
Source organism: Huntiella savannae (assembly GCA_001483325.1). Classification (NCBI taxonomy): domain Eukaryota; kingdom Fungi; phylum Ascomycota; class Sordariomycetes; order Microascales; family Ceratocystidaceae; genus Huntiella; species Huntiella savannae. The sequence continues at coordinate 8,078 of LCZG01000032.1, read as the reverse complement.
TCGCCTTTGTACTCACTGTGTTCTTCATTCAGGCCGTTTGCTGTTGCAACTCCCTAACACGAATACCGGTTGACTATGCGATACAGAACTGAATTTCGCCAGTATTCGTGTCAATTGGTGCTGAAGACAAAGGAGGGCCGTCAGCATGGTTTTACTATGGTGACAGGGGTGTGCTCCATCGTGATGGTCACCAGGGTGGTCTCTACAAACGATTCTGTTTGATCGATCGGCTGTAGGAAATTATGTTTCTAGCCGCTGCACAACTGTTGTGATAGACGGGTGGCTAATATCTTGGGGATATAGTTTCTCCCTATCTGACACTTCCTCGTTTCTTCTCGTCTTCTTCTAGATAGACAACTGATCCAACAGCAACTGAACTACAACCAATACAACTATCTTGACCTCCTCTCAATACTCTGACATCCACGACGATACTTCCACTTTGGCAGTTGCAATCACATATTCCAATCTGGGACGTTTGTTGGAACAAATATACTGGCATGTGACCGTTTGTACACTTGAAGACACATTCATCCACCAAACGGTATCTTTCTTTCTTATCAATTTGCTCTTTTAAACTATTGAAACACCATGTCCTTTTGAAATGTCGTTCACGTCGTGATACCCAGACCAACCACATGTCTAGGCCGGCTACATGCCATGACTCAATGTTTTTGAGGGTACGAGTGACATCCCGCTAGAATAGTTAATTTAGTCAACAAGTACCGAGCGATAACGTGGGATGATAGTTTCCACCTCGAAGTTTTAGATAAAACTTGGCCATTAGACAGAAAAAGGAGTACATCTTTCCAGCTCCGTGAGCCGTATATGTGTTGAATGTACCCGAGACGTCATGCTCGGCGAAAAACTAGCAAAGTGAATGATACTGGAAGGCTGTACAAATATTGTTCCGGAGTCTGACATCGACCACATGAAGGAATCTCTTGAGACATTTTAGACGTGAGAACCCCGGGGCTTCATCTTTATTGTGAATTATCGGAAGGGAGTCTTTGGGGTCGCATATATGCTATGAGGTTGTGATACTGATTACCGTCACGTTTTGACTATTGTCATCATTTCCAACCTCTCATATCTTATTCATCAGTAATTAAAGATATTGTTCAACGGGATTAAGTATTACATTAGTGTCTAATTCTCGGGGTAAGGGAGCTGGTATTTCTGTCAAGTTTCTGCCACATCGTGATCTGGAAAATCACAGGCAATCGTAGTCGGCCAATCAGACTTATACATGTCCATAGATTCATCTAGTCTGGGACCTAGTAGTCTCCTAAAACCTTGTCCACAGCCGAAGGCTTTGAAGTCTACCAACTCAGCAGACTGGGACAGCATAGTCTCCCCATGACTTAGCACGTGTCGCCACCATGTTGTTGATCTATTTGAAATTTCTATTTCGGCTCCCAGCCTGCGCGAAGCTAGAACCCATTCGTGACATCAGCCTTGACCGTAGGAGAATCTTTAAAACCACCAGTATCCATGATGGCCCTATACGCCCGACCAAGGAACCCAGACGCATTCTTGCGAGCTCTCTGGACGCGCTCTTCGTAAACATAGTCTGGCTTCCAACCATTACACCTGTTGGCATGGTGCAAGTAAGGACAGGTACGGCCAGAATGCTCCTTGAGGCAGAATACACACCCGGGGCCAAAATCAATAACCTGAGCTATGTCCATACCCTCAAACATTTCGCGGCTGCGCAACATAGCGGCTCGTAGCTTTTCTGGTAGATCCCTCCTGTTGGCACTTCCAGAGACCGAAGACCTCTTTTTGTTGGAGACGGCATTGGTTGTTGTTTCGGTCGTCAGGGGTATTGACACCCATTCCTCGGGAGCGCTGGCAATTATGGCCTCACGCATCTCTTCTAAGGTCACTTTTCCCAAACGGGGGTGTTCAAACTGCACAAAAAGCCTTGTGAAATCGGGCATGGTAATTTTCAACGCACGCTCAAGGTCATGCCACCATATCGACGATTCTTGTGCAGCGAAATGGTTCCGCTCTTTGCATACTGACATGCCCAAGAACCAGTCATTGGCCCACCGAAAATGATCGCGGTCTGGTGGCAGCGAATACATGGCATTCATGACTGCTTTGTATTTTCTATCCGTAGCCATTCCCAAGCTGTTTGTATTGATGCCGAGGATTTGCATCAGAATATGGGGGACCTGAGCCAAATCAGCGTCTGGGCGCAGCAGCTCGGCAGCGGGGCGGCTTATGGTGGAGTAAACCCAGGATCGGAGAGTATTGCAAGAATCCTGCTGCTCAGCCCAAGCATCACGAAGATCTCTGTAGCGGTCACGGGCCTCACTTTTAGAGTTTCTATTCGCCTCAACCGCTCCGTCATGCGCTCTTTCTGCAATTTCGTAGCAGCTTCTAGCCATGGTTACCTTCTGATACAGTAACGTCCAGGTTTCGGTAGAGTGTTCCGTTTCAACTGTGGCGGAAGCATTAGAGCGGCGAGTGGCGCGTTGGGTATTTGAGGTGACGGGAGTCAAGAATTGATGCAGTAGATGGTGGTTGGCAGGATCTGTCAGGTCATGTTGGAGGATATTGGGAATCTTGGGCATCGGGGGAACCGGGACGACCAGACTTTCATAGTCTGGCTCTTGGGGACGGGTCAACCATGGTTTGCGAAGTGGGCTACCCTCAGTGTCGCATTTATCAGTAACGAAGTCGCCTAGGTCGAGTAACTGTGCGACCATGTAAAAGTTCTTCTGCCAATCGTGCCATTCGGTCGCGCCTTTAAGCCGAATGGCGTGAAAAATGGGATCGATGTTGGAAGGCATTGTGTCAAAGTATGGTGATCTTCGTGAATATTATAGTATGGAAAAGGTGTCCGGGTAATCGTATTGATTGTCGTTCGGTTGCTGTATGTTCAGTTATCAATCTAGAAGAAGAAGATAAAAGAAGAGAAAGAGGGAGAGAAGGAGAGACTATATCCCCAGAATATTAAGCGCCTCAAACGTTTGTTTTTGATCATGTAGTGCATCAAAAAACACACCGATCAGAGCCAAACGGCGGGTGGAATTACATAACCCTAACCCTTCCGTTAGCGCAGTAAGTCCTGGGGTGGATTATCTCACAATATTCATTTATACCGGTGTGTCAAAAGTGCTTTGTAAGCGGAGTCATAAAGTGTGAATATTGTCGTGAATATCAGGGTATTGGGAGGAGGTCAAGATGATTGTATTGTATTGGTTGTCGTTCAGTTAATGTTGAATCAGTTAACTAACTGGAAGAAAAAGATAAAAAGAGAGAAAGAGGGAGATAGGGAGAGACTATACCCCCAAGATATTAAGCGTCCGTCCATCACAATAGCCGGGCAACAGGCCGAAACATAATCTCCCACAGCTGAACCAAGGATGCCGTGCAGGGGTCACTGTTGTGACGTCACCAGGCTAAAACATCTCCGTACCCAATTGACACCGTACGCATGGTCATGTGACGACTGCCAACGACACATTGCTGATGACTTGAGAGAGAATTCTATACCGCAACACTTGGTGTTGCAGTCTATCGCTCTCGTTCCCTATGGCTGGCCATTATTTGACTTTATATCCAAGTCAACATCCGGAAATTTCCACCCTCGTTGATATAATCCTGATACCTCTATTATTCGGAGATTGAGCATCTATTCTATTGATACGAGAAAAGAGCCTTTGTTAGTTGCACCATTCGTATCCCTGGAACAAGTGAGATAATATAAGCACGGCCGTTTAACTCCATACATCCAAATCATTTTCGTGGATTCTATATCGACGCAAGATAGCCATTTCATGATAACGAACATGACTATGTATGTACATATGTAAATATATGTGTATGCATTTCACGTCCCAGTCTCATACTGCTCTTCCCCGGCTTTGGCGGTTACCAATATGGCAAGATATTTGCCTGATTTGGCTTTACACAACATGCAAAGTCCCATATATTGAATGAACATGTAGGGTCAATGCAAAGCATCCCGCCAACGAGGTTCATGCGCCAATTAAGAAGGCCAATTAAGCCCAAAGCTTCGGGGTTTGCGTTAACCCTAATGGCGACAGCAAGACTGGGATACATTTTGAATAAATGATGCAGAAAGGTTAGCTCAAACGACTCCCGTCGCAGGGACGCAATGTGATACCTTTGAATTATGTAAAAACGAAATATGCATCTATCTAGGTTGAAAGTAGAAGAAGGATAACAGTCGTCAATAATTCAATATGGGCCGAAAACACTATTTCTGCTATTTGACAAACTGGTTTGCAGCCACTAGAAGTACTACAGTGCTAAAACATAGAGATCACGTCGAATACCATAGTCCGGAAAAGAGGTCAAGATGTCTGTATTAGATATACTTCGGTCACTGCTGAAGTGTGAGTATCGTCTTGAATATGAGAGTATTGAGAGGAGGTTGAGATAGTCGTATTGGTTGTAGTTGAGTTATTGTTAGATTAATTGTCTAACTAGAAAAAGAAGAGAAGAAACCAGAAAGAGTGAGATAGGGAGAGACTATATCCCCAAGATATTAGACACCCGTCTGTCACAACAGTTGAGCAGCGGCTAGGAACATAATTTCCTACAGCCGATCGATCAAACAGAATCGTTTGTAGAGACCACCCTGGTGATCATCATTGTCTTCAGCACCAATTGACAATCACGGTATGTTCAGATGTCTATATAGCACAATAACAGAAGAAGAGAGAAATAAGAATAGAGAGAGACCATATTCCCAAGATGTTAAGCGCCCATCTGTAACCCTTTGGTGACATCAGTGTCGGGGCCGACGACTGATAAGTGGATCTTGATGGTGATGTTTAGGTAGATGGTCGACATGTGTAACCCTTCTTCATATGTACTCATCGAATACAGCCAAGTTGCCTTTGACCTACATACAGATCCACAATATGTCTGCATGGTTGCCATAGTTGTGTCTGCCATGTGTTTTGGGCAAAGTGATGCTTATGTAAAGTTGTATGGTAGTCACATCGTGAACCAACTACTGCACCCCTGATCAAGCAATAATGATGGTGATGCCCAGTGAAATGCATAACCTTCCGTGCTAATTTGCGTGACTAGGCATACTGAGACTATTCCATGCTATAGAAGGAGAGGCCTCCACGTCGTAAATCTGTGCAGAATAGCATCTAATGTCAATCTCCCCATAAGGCATCGAAAATGTTGCACACCAAAGTCATCTCCGGTAATTTCCTGACAGCAGGCGTTCAGCACGTTCTATTCTCCTCCACCTCTCTATTCATGATACCCTCTTTCTTGGTCTTGCTCACTTGTTCCGTCATCAACGTGATTCGTCCTCTCGCAGCTCTCAGCAGCTGCAGTACAAAGGAATTGGTCCATGGGGGTGGTCACTTCTTGCAGGTCCACGGGTGCACCCGGTCTTTGTCGAAACCGCAGCGACGACATGTGAGCGTGGTATCGGTGTGTTTGAACCTCACGTGGTAATCTTTGAAGTCTAGGTGCCCCGAGAGCGCGGCTACAAGGGTGCCAAGCAGGCGCCTGGCCCTTGTACAGCGACATTCGGTTTCGTGTGGGGAAGACAATTCCGGCTCTGAACGGGTTGTCCTTGATGGAGGTTTGATCGTGAAACCACGCTTTGAATCTTCTGTGAGTGTCTTCTTTGAGCCAGTGGTGGGCTTTGGCGAGGGACATCCATGGTTCTTCTGTCTCGATGGCGGCAGATTTGGCCAGTTTGTCAGCTTCCTCATTGCCTGCCAGGTCCGTATATCCGGGGACCCAAATCCAATGAACCTGAATGTTGTCTGGCGACCTTGATACCCTCATTCACCGTTTGGCTAGGTCGACGTTGTACTTGACCGTCCCGATCCTTGCCGATTTGCGATCCCTTTTCTAACTGCCGCCATGTTGTCTGGGCAGACCCAGATCCTATCGCATGACTTCCTGTCGTTTTCAGCCATTGCATATAGACCCAAACGTATCGCATATATTTCTACGTCTGCGACCTCGTGCCATCATCCAGTGGGGCATGCACCCGAAGCGATGATCCGACCGTCCATCTCCGCATGCCACCCTGCACCTGTCCATCCCGATTTGAGAGGTGATCCATCTGTGTAGCGCCATATATCTTTCGACTCTTTTCAATGTTCTCTAAGTTTCTCATGTAGAAAAGAGTGTGTCTTCTTGTCCATGTTTTTCCTGTTTGTGATCTGGCTGGTGTTTGGTGGGGGGGTGTCCGCTGGGTCGAAGAGGTCGTGGACGGGTCTGTATGCCCGAAGGGACATGCGGAGTAGGCTGAGCATTTCTTTGGTGGCGGGCATTCGGACCTTGTTGGCTGGCGGTTACTCTTTGTCAAGGGTGTGCCATCTGATGGCTTCTCTTTTTAGAGTGGCGTCAAGGGTGACTCGGATGAGGGGGATGCCAGCAATCTTTAGGACCAGGGAGTTCGGGATGATTCGGTAGGCGACCAGAGCGACCAGCAAGGATTTGCGGAGAGCTGAGTTCAATGTTTTCAGGTCTCTTTTCTTACTTGTCGTCGGGGGCCACGAGGTCGAGCAAGCGTAGGTCATAGTAGGGCGAATCGCCGCCTGGACAATACCGACGAGCAGTTTGGCTTGAGCTCCGTGCTTGTTACCCCTCAGTAGCCTTATGTTGTGCGTAGCACGCGCGACCCTATCTGCGATGTCGTGGATGTGCTTGGTGGGAGTCTATTTTCTGTCGAAGTTCACGCCCGGCCGCTTCACGGCATGTCCTGTTGAGGTGGCTTTCACCACCGGGAGGCGGTGGCGCAGGAGGTCCGGGTTGTGTTGGTTCTTTTTCCGCGAGAAGTGCAGTAGGCCCGTCGTTTCATAATCGAGTTTCAATCCATTGCTGTCGCACCATTCGATTGTGTCTTCTATAGTGTGTGTGAGTTGTCTGACGGAGATGCTGAGCGTTTTGCCTTTGACCTTCCACGGGCCGTCGTCGACATAGCCTTTAAGTTTTTTGGTCCATTCGCTAAAGAGGGGAGCCATAACTAACATGTAAAGAGTCGGTGATACGGGTGAACGTTAGGGAAGACTGCCACCTGTTGGTCCTGGTGCTTCTGTGTGTTCGTCGAAGTGGATTTGGGCGC
>LCZG01000031.1:243263-255368 GCA_001483325.1 Huntiella savannae | reverse complement strand
GGGTCAACCTCTCACACTGTCCCGCCACACATTCATACTTTGCAGCCCCCCCGCACACCTCACACCCCCCCACACACACACCCACTCACACACCCCTACCACGTGACCCCTGACCCCACTAATATACCAGGTTTAAATCCTTTGTGTGGGTGAGTAGACTTTTTCGTGTGTACATTTAGATGGACCCTTTTGTTCTTCAAGTCAGCTCACCACTAACAAGAAAGGAATATCTACAACTCATCGAATATCCGAAGTGACTCCGTCCACTCATTCGAACTATCAGACTCCGATGTCGATTGGCTGTCATGTGGGACAGCTTCGACTTTTTGTTCTCCGTTGATAACGGCCCTAGCCGCCTGGATTGCCTCCGTCTTACTTTCAGCAAAGTCCACAATAACCTCATCTAGTAAACTCCCATTGCCTATATCCGGCTCATCAGACACCTCAACTCCAGGACCTCCCATCTCGGCAATTCCCGTCGTAACGCCTTCCACAATGTCCCCCACAACCTCCCCAGCCCGTTCCATCTCCGCCTCAACTCCCTGAAACACCCAAACAACAGCCACAACCACCGCCAAAACCATTGTTACAATCCAAACATTCCTCAATCTCTTCTTCGTTCTCTCCTGCCACTCCGCATCCGCAGCTTCCCATCCCCCAACAGTCCTATTAACCTTTGCAACTCGTTCTGATAGTCCCTCCATTTTCTTTCTGCCTTCTTCTATTCTCTTTTCCATAGCCGCGATCCTGTCACGCCGACTGTTGAGACTGTTGTATATTGAGAGTTGCGACGTTATTTTGTTTTCGAGTGACACGGTTTGTTGGATGAATGTGGATGTAGTAGCTTCTGATTCGTCAACAAGAGTACGCATTTCGCGGACCATAGATTGAAGTGAGGCGAAGGTTTCGATTATGGAGTGGTAGTTCGTATCAGTTACCGTGGCTGCCTTCTCGGCGGTAGCTGTTAAATCTTCCAACAGTTCTTGGAGGGTACTACAACTCCCATGTTAGCAAAGCCATACAACTCCCACTATCTCCATACACATACCTAACCCCCTTCACTCTACACAATCTAGCCTGCTCCTCTTTAACCCAATCCGCCTTCTCCATCTTCCCCTCCTGCTCCCCCAAAGCTCTATAAGCCCTCCCACTCTCCACGACCGGTCGTTCCACGATCCCTTTAACCGGCGCCACCGCCATAACAAACCCACTCTTCTCCTCCCTCTTCTTCCCCGCGCTCGCCTGTGCCTGTCCTATCGATCCCGACTGAGCCAAAGCCGCCATTTGCACCGCATGCATTCTCTCTAGCGCATCTCGTCTCCCCTTACCAGCTTCTCGTCCCAGACTACCTGAAGGGGTCTCGACAACATTGACTGATGTGGAACTCTCCCTTGCACTGGTTGGTGCTGTCGCGAGAATTGGTGGGGATGTGAGAGGGGCGTTTAAGCGGGTTGGTGAGTATAGTTCGCTGATGGATCGGGTTATCTGGTGGCGGGAACGATATGGAGATGTCACTTTTGGTGGGTCGACTGTAGAAGAGGCTGTTGACGATAGGGGTTTGGGGCGTCCCGCTGGTGGTGGTGGTGTGGATGTTGTGGACATTTTGAAGGTATTGTGGAAATTGAACGGGTATGTTGTTGTGTATGTTGATGTTTTAGAATCGCAGAGTTGTCGCGACTAACAGGTTAGAAAAAAATAGACGATTAGGCTAATGAATTGGGCAGAATATAGAAAGTTGTAGATGGGTGTTCATAGTATTCACATGCCTCATGATCGCGATCGTCATATGGTCAAATTGCCAGCTGCCAATCCCCGCCAGGGATGTCACCACCTGTCAACCCTTCCTCCAAGGACATCATCAAGGACATCATCATCAACAACAACCCCCTCAATCAGCAAGAACGCAAAGAATAAAGCAACAACAAAACAATGAATATATTAACCCAAAGCCCATTCCAAACCCAAGTGCACCCCCCGATACCCAAACAAAAACGCCCGCAGACCCCTCCCTCTAAGAATGCAACAACTTATTTCTCTTCTCCTTCCTCTTCAATCTATCCAACTTCTTCTTATGCATTCTAGCCGCCAACTCCGCCAAGCGTTCCCTCTCCGCCTTAGCCTCTCTCTTCTCCTTGATCTTCTCAATGCGCTCTCTCTTCTCCTGTGCCTTCTCGTCCTTGAGTTCCTTCTCCTTAGCCTTGACGGCCATCATGTCCAGCCGCTGCTTGGCGCGGGCCGCGTATGACGTTAGCCCGGAAGCGGGACGGAAGGCTTTCTTGGTTGGGAGCCATGCGTGGCCTGGACGGGGGGGAGTGCTTTGTTAGTGACGGTTCGGATGATGATGATTGAGATGCGTGGGTGGTGCGTGAATTTAGAGACTCGGCGGGGCAAAAAGAACTTACCATTCTTGCGCATGCCCAGGTTCTTGGTTGGCGCAACGGCCGTCTTCGTCTCAGTCTCAGGCATCTTGAAATATCGTAAATGTCAAAATATCAAAAGAGACAAGCCATCACAAGTATCCCGCCAAATGAATCTAGAAAGCGTCGCAACATTTTTCCAGCATATTTATCTTATCTTATCTTATCGGCCCCACTTTCTCAGCCCAAGCTAATTGTCGAGGACTACACCAACTAACTACATGCATACAAACAAGGTTGCAAGAATATCACCAAGACACACATGTAATTGATTATGAAAAAAAAGTAGTTGTATAATTTTGAATAAGGAAAACTAAATGCATCATATGCCATGTCATAACTTGCTAATAAACGAATGTCGCGAAGGATAAATGATAAAGGAAATCTGCCAGTCCACGACTGGAGCGGTGTTGAACAAATAAACGAGCGTGACGCCAAAGCCGCAAATGGACGTTAAGAAGACAAAGAAAATTGAAAATCCGGGGAAACAAGGAAAAAGGGGAAGGAAAAAAAGGTACAAGGCTGCATAAACCAAGATAATGCAAGATTATGCAACACGTCTGTTTCAGGCTCTGCGTGGCTCCAAAGAAGAGGCAAGTCCCGAGCATGGTGTATGTATGTACAAGGAAAAAATGGTTACACATAAAACCACATACATTCGTAAGGATATAAACTCCTGTCTAAACCGCAGTTGTACAGGGAACAATAACCAGATCCCGAAACAAAGCCACAAGAAACAAGCAAACAAAACTCAGAGACGAGCGGAAGCCGTCCAATATGCTGATGAACCCATCACAGAAATCAAGAGCCAAATATTGCTCAAACAAAAACTCCATCAAAACACTAGACATTGTATCTAGTGTGAACTCTCCTTAGGCTTCCAGAACTGAACTAACCTACTGATGCGCTTCGCCCGGCTCGACTTGCTTTTCTTATCTGTGAACTCACTGAAGCTAGTCTCCATGGACAACTTGCTCCGCTCCCCATGACTACTATTAATCAACCGGCTCAAACTCGCCAGACTAGACCGCCGTCTACCAAACGCAGAAGAAACAGAAACGGGCCGCTGCTCGCGGAAGACGGGCGCAGGCTGCGTGCTGCCACTGCTCTGGGGTACACCGCTATCACGTGTACCAATAGACTCGGTAGATGTCAGAGAAGGAATATCGACTGAGATGCGTACTTCAGGGCCAGGCTCACCGCAGAGAAGAGACTGGAAAGTGTTCTCGTCGTTGAGTGATGACGGAGCCGTAGACAGGCACTGAGCATCGTATGAAGCCGGAGACATGGGAGAGGGAAAAGACATAACACTGGAGGGGGTAGGGCCGCTGGAAGGCAGCTGAAGAGGAGAGACGCTGACTGGGGCCAAGTCCTTGCCCACAAACAAACGGCGAGGCGAAGGAGTAATAACCTGTGAAGGGGAGTCAGAGACCCAAGCAGGGATACGGGAAGCATAGATGATGTCCTCCGAGGACAACTCCGTCTTGAGAGAATGGGAAGAGACCTCAGACTTCATCAAGCCAGACGAGGCATCAGACGGGAGAGCCAACATCGACACAGCACGAGGACCAGAGGGAGTAGCTGGAACATTGTCATCAGCACTGGTAGCCATAGAGGCGACAGAGCCAACGTGCTGGATGGGGGTGTGACCAGTAGGGGTCACATCATCAGAACCATCACTGCTGGAGTCACTGTCGATAGCGTTCTCATCTTCCTCGTCCTCCTCAAAGACATCAGCCATGGTAGAGCTGCTGCCAAAGCGGTGAACACCAAAGGCAGATCTGTCAAACTGAACCATCTCCGGGGCACTATCAGCGCGGCGATGGTAATGCATGCCAGGCCCAGAAAAGCCCTTCATACCCTGCGCACTGTGAAGCTTCCGCTTGACATTGCCAGCAGCCCGTTGAGCCGCGTCCCATTCAGGGTTGGGAGACAGGGGAGTGTTGAAAGGACCGAGAGCAGCGTCAAGATCAATCATAGCAAAGGAGAGATCCTCATCGTTGCGCTTAGGGGTATCGTCAGGAAGCTCGATAGTAGGAATGTTGGGAGTAGTGGGAGTCGTGACAATTTCAGGGTCCATGACCAAGTCGGAACCAGGCATGACGCAGTCCTCGAGGGACGCAGAGGAAACTTGAAGAGAGGTAATCAATGGAGCACCAAGACGAAGAGAGCTACCACTAACAGACTTGCGGAGCTGAGGACGAGACTTGCGACCGAGCATTGGCACGGCCCAAACCTTGCCCTTACCCTTGTCGGCAGTCTTGCTCTTCTTCTTCTTGTTCTTCTTGCTCTTCTTTCCCTTCTTGGCTTTAGGCACCTGCTCCATGTCGGCGATATCGCCAGACACAACAGCAGAAGCATCCTCCGTGGAATGTTTGCGACTGGAAGGCGCTGTGTGACAGCCACTAGTGTGGGCCTTGTGGGAGTCGAGGCTGAAAAAGGACCACCGCTTGGGCGACTTGATGTTGTGCAGAGCCGCCATCTGGTCCTCGGGCAGGTTCAGCAGAGTAGGGATCGAGTTGCGGCGCTTAGACGCAGAGTCAACCGGAGTAGTAGGCGTTTGAGCCTTGCTCATGCGATCCAAGATGGCGCCAGCAGTGCTAGGGCGGTGTTCGAGAGGAGGGCGATTAGGCGATGTGGTAGGAGTGGCGGAAGAAGCTGCAGGAGCAGTGACCACAGTTGTGGGAACTTGTGTGTCAAGGGGAGGAAGATTTGATAATGAAGCCATGCTACCGGTAACTTTGTGGCTGCTGTTCGCAGCAGTGATGGTCATGGTAGTGTCAGTAGAGATAACAGATAGTGGTCTAGGAATAACCTCGACAGTCTCAGCAAAACCGACTCTGGATCTGGCACCACTTTCGAGGGCAACAGGCTCAGCAACTGGAGTCGCCACTGGGGTGATATCTCGGTCTTCAGTTGGTGGTGCGAAGATGGCTTGCAGTGATTGAACCGCCGGTCTTTCCACGGTAGCAGGGCTGACAGGAGCACTGTGGCCATGATCCTTAGACTGTGCTGGAACCATGATGGAAGCAATGTCGTGGCTGGAGATGGCAGCCGATCGTCTATGGGCATGACCACGGCGGCCAGCAGGAGGACCTTGTGGTAACCGGATATCTGAAGGAACTTCAAAACCACTCTCAGACTTGGTAGGGCTGATGCCAAGCACAGTGATGGAATCTCCACCTCTAATACTTCCACCAACAAACTCGCTTCCTCCTCTTCGATGGCGGTATCCGGGTTTGACTGGTGACGATCTTGGTGAAGGAGGAGAGGCAAGTGATTGGGGAGCCATGGGAGACTCTGGAGGACTGAGGAAGCTATTCTTCTCTGGCGTCAAGAGAGCAGCACCAGGATTGAAGCTGAAAGCAGGTAATTCATTCTGGCCCTTGGAAGCACGGTTGAAACTTGACCCCATAGTTTCCATGCCCATGGCTGATCTCGGTCGTCGTTGAGAGGGAGTCACGGCAGCTGCTGGTGGAGACTCTGGACGCATGGGAAAGACAAAGTGTGGGTTTGGTGGTGGAATGTTATTGTTTGGCCGTAATGGGGCCAGAGGGTCGTAAGACTGGCTTTTTGAAGGGCGAGAGAAGTGACCCCGGACAACAGGTGAAGTCGTCATTGAGACGGGAGGTCCAGTGGTAGTAGCCATGGTTGTGTAGTGTGAGGTGTGCCGCACGGCGGCAGATTTCGTTGCGGAGAGTGGTGATTATTCGAACAGGGCCATGCAATTACGGATCAATGGGACAAACGTATATCGGGGAAGCGGCGAATCGTTGGGGACGTAACGAGGCTAGAAAGAACAAACAAAAATAGATATAAAGTACGCGTAAAGGGCGGTACAAGACAATCGTGAAGAGGGGTATTTGGTGATTAAGAAAGTCTAGACAAGTCAGTAATCAGTAAATAGCACTAATATTCAGCAGTATAATAGCGCATATAACGCGGGCAACCGTCAGTGGGAAGCGATAGAGCTTAGCGAGATCCGAATATGGCTGCTGTGCTATGAGCCTACCAAGACTAACGGCTAATCTGATAGTGGCAACGTTGGATTCGGAGGTGTAACCAACAGATTGATGGTAACTGATTAAACAGAACAATAGCTACTTACAGAATAGTATGGGAATTGGGAATATAAATGTGGCAAAAAAAATAAACAGCAGGAATCGAAAAGGTTGAAATGACAGCAATAGACAAGACACTCGAGACACTGACAAACACAGTTAAGTGGACAGCAGCAGTAACAAGTCAGGTCCAACAGTGTGTGCGGCTGTAACGAATCGAAAACACAATCGGCAGGGCGGATGTGCAGGTAGATGGAAAGCGGGCTGAGAAGTAAAGTCTGTAGTGACGAGCAAGCAGAGTAACGTGATTATAGCAGACGACGAAACAGCAAGCCGCTAGGGGTGTTGTCGGAGTAATTGGGGGCGTGCAAGATATGATGGAAACAATGGCGGTAGAAGATCAGAGACGTGACAAACAACAAGTAAGATTTATCGACAAAAAAAGACAGACGACGCGGGTTTGGCGATAGCGAGAGTTAAGTTTGGTAGTGGTGGGTGTCGGAGACTTGTGGGCGAGATGGTGATCCCGATGGACAGCGTGCTGAGAAAAGCCGCAAGCAAAGACGCAGTTGTTGGTTGACAAAGGAGTGGACGGTTCAAAAACCAAGATGCAGGCACACACGCAAAATGGACGGAGCGAGGAGGTGCAATGGCTGTCGTATTAAATGGGTAGGTTCCGAAGACGCGGCCGGATGTGGGAAAGAGCGATTCGGAAGGGGGGGGGAAGGGGCAGAGAGAGAGAGGGAAGGGGAGGAAGGGAAGGGAAAGAAGAGAGAATGAACAGCGAGTTGCTGCAGCGTTAAATCGACTGCAGACGACTTGCTAAGCAAAAGGGCTGAAGTGGAAAAGAGGGAAAAAGGAAGGAAGGGATTGACAAAAAGAGCGCGAGAAGGGAAAGAAAAAGAAGGAGAAAATAGTAAGTAGCCACCCACGACGAAGGATGGACAGAACGGGTAGGAATGCGTCGAAAGAAATAAGCAAAAAAAAAATGAGGAAGCGAGGGAAATAAAAGAGAGAAATTACCAAGCCCAGTATTAAAGCGGGTAGAGAGTGGTGGTAGGGTGCCTGCGCATGGATTTTGGAGAGCGAGGGAAAATTAGACGATGAATTTATCTGTCGGGTTATTATGAACAACGACCACCCACACCGACAAGCGAAGCCAAGCAAACAGCAGGTACGGGCCCAGGCTGGAACCCTTGAAGATGTGGTGGCCCAGGGTGCAACAACCAACAACAAATGGCAGAAGTAAGAAGGAGGACAACTGGGCAACTACTGGGGGTGTGGTTGATCAGAGAAAGAAGGCAGGACCTGAAGAAGCGGTCGGTGTTGTTGGGTGACGAGCGAGGCTAGGGACGAACAAGCGAGTATAGCAAAATGGTGGGTGGGCGCTGGCCCCAAAGAGAAAAAAGGGAAGGTGCGTCGAAGCGTTGGGAGGGGGGGGAGAAGGATTTGTGGCCGAAAGGAGATAAAATAATTTGAGGACCAAGGTTTGGAATGCGATGGGCGAGAAAGAGGCGAGAACTGGAACCTGAAAAGAAGGCTTTTGAAGATGGAGTTTCGGGAAGCAGGGCTTTGGATAGATTTCACGGAAACCGGGGTTGAAGACTACAGATATTGGAAAGAACCAGCGTGTTTAAGTAAGTACATACGTATGTATGTATGTATGTACTATACAATATGTAAGGACATATGAACTTTGAAGAAACGACGCCGAGGCTGAACCAGACCAGAGACAGTTTTCTGCTAAACGTATAGCAGTGGAAATGATAAAATGGTTCTACGTGGCTGAATAGGGAGAGCCAATGTGTGGCATTTTGGGTGTACAGGTTTATGTTGGCGGGTAGGTTGCAGCACCAACGGCCGCGGAATTAGGGAATCTAGTGTGTTTTTTTAATACGGAGACGCGGTGACCATCACCTGGCTTTTAATAAGGTCTTGCTTATTCCGGGTATATTCATTCAGATTATCATCCTTCAGGTCATGCGGGTTTGTGATGTGTTGTTGTGGACGCAGGATTGGGACCTGATGCGTTGGCATATTACTCGTAGGAACAAGGCACCACCACCACAGCTTCAATCACCAGTGCGGCTAATCAAAGACCGGTCGGCTTTTTACAGTTAGGTTTACAGGGACTGAATATCATGGTTGTACAAAAAAAGGCAGTCTTTCTTTGTATGATGGATGGTCAGGCTGATATAAATGAGATGAACAGCGGATGGCCTAAAACTAGGTGTTATCAGAAAAAGTATGTGGACAGTGATAGTCAATCAGGCACGGGACCCATTAAACAGCAAATCGCATTAAAGCCAACAACGAGATGACATCCCGAAATGCAATAACCAACGACGATCAAGACGTGATAAAATCGAACAAACAAATGGGAAGCTGCAGGGGAAGCCCCAGTTCGTAAAGAGATCCCTGATTCCAGGGTTGTCGTGTGAAAATGGCAATTGATGAGTATGCTGGACGAGGCTAAGCCCAAGCCTGGAAGCTAGCGATGGCGATGACGATGAGCGAGAGCAGGAAAAATAAAAGTCAAAATAGGAAAGAAAAAAAAAGAGACCAAAGAATAGAATGAAGAGAAGCATGTGGCAGACAATGATCTATGGTGGGCGGGGAAGAATGTAGACGTCCCAGGCTGGTGGGTTGATATAGGTCCTTCCATCCATTACGGAAATTGAGGTGAAATCACGGGCCCGACCTGTCAATACGAATACCGCAGGTGTATTAAGAATTCCCGTAACTACCAAGAAGAAAAAAAAAGGAAATACAGCTGAACCAATATATGTAAATAGCGTTATACAGGAAAAAAGAAAAGAACACTAAACATTGAAGGCCTCGTTGCTTTACGGTAGAAAACAAAGCCGGTCAAAATACCAAAATCCATCGTGGCCACAAGTAATCATAGGTAGCACAACCCAACTTCCAGCTCAGGAACGCGGCTTAACCGTGAACGGGACCTGCAGATGGCAAATGCAGGGGGAATTCCATCTGTGTCAATGTTAGGGTTCTTGGTCACGATTGGGGTTACATTGAAGTTTGAACGGGTGTAATGCAAGACAGCCTTGAAATGAAGAATGAAAAGACTTGAAAGGAAGCTTCAGCTAACACGACACAGGAATATATGAACCAAATATATCATGGTTGTCTACCCAACGCAAACGAAAACATCAGCACAAGTGGATCATGGTGTTTTTTTTTTTCTTATTATTTTGGTGTCTAGGGACTGTTCGATTTAGCGTCAGGAACGAGTAACACTATGAGAGACAACAAAGGCACTAAAGTTCAGGGCGCTAAGGATCCTTTTTATTTTGTAGGAATTTATTTCTGGATTATTTTATGGACTGGGCTGGACAAAAATACGGTACCTGCGTGAAAAAAAATAAAAAAAAACAAGCAAGAAGACGGCCCAAGCGATACTGCATACGCACGGTCAAAGGTTTGAGTAAATGCTCATTATGGTGGATATGATCTTGGTTGTTCTTTAGGTGTTTACATACATACGTAGTTGACCTCTGAATAGTAACAAGTGAGCAAGAACCGAAAAAGGCCCTCGTCATCTCCGGCCAATGACTGTCTCACCTTCAACAACATCACAGCCCTGTGCAGTTTTCTGCCCTTTCACCGACACACCATAATGACAAAAGACCACACTGGTGGCGTTTTCTTTGACTTTGACAACATACATACATACGGCTATCTGACTATATTCTTTGTCAATTCTATAGGCAGCAGAAAAAAAAGTATTCTATGACAAGAGGAAGAGGCGGAGTCACTCTATATTACGACCTTAGCGTTCAATACACCGCCAACCAACCAACATCAGATTCACACACGAGAGAACAACAACAACAAAAGTGTAACTCAGCCTCGTTAATCCCTGATTCCCCCACATCTCGTAAAAATCACAGCCGAGGAAACAATCTATCTGTCGTCATTTTGATTACCCCCCCGATTCCAACTTAAAATCCAAATAAGGGTAACAAACCCTACGTAAACATGACGAAGAAGCGAGTTTATGCATTTGAGATGGCTTAGTGAGAATGTAATGTTGTTATCTCTAGGTTTTCTCGAGTCTGTATCAACGAGGTAATTTATGACTCTTCCCAACAAAAGTGGTGCACAAAGCGGCTTATTCTTCGTCTTGTTCGTCTTACCAAAGTGGCAATTTTAAAGTTGGAAACCTCTTGAATTGAAATGCTGCAGGTTGACGTTTATTGGGTGTTTCAGGATTGCGCTTATTTCCAGTTGTCTTGAAACAAAAAGGGTTGGGGAGGCTGAAAAAATGGGGGAGGGTAACTTGACTTGCAAAAATGGAAACTGGTGCTCTAGCAACCTGGAAACTATACACGTATTTTTCGAATGTGCCGAGTCATGAAGTTGACGACTTTCTTATCTTGTTGGTTTGACGTGGAGATTTGAAGGATACCAATGTGATGAAATCGTCCGCATCTTTATTTAAAGAACCCCTTGTCTATCTTATATCTGTTTCGTCGATCGTGAGATACTGCAAATAGACTTATGTCCCATAACAGCATGATCGTCTTCCGTGTTAATGCTATAGATTACCTAGCCAACCAAACAAAATCTCCAACCACCAACCGCCGAATCCGAAAATCACAAGCCCCAGGTCCCTTAGAAACCCCCCATTTCCATCACCGGCCCCCACGGAAGATATATATCAAGAATACAGAAAGTTCCTGGTTGTTCTACCAAGGCTACCTTCACATTAACCCTAACTATACATTCACAATCCACCAGGTAATCCGGGACCCCATCCCAAGTTCGTGCAACCCTGGAGCTTCCATGATGCCCTGCCTGTCTAGTCCATTATTATACCGAACCCTCACCCATTATAAAGGCCCATACCTGCCCTACGCTCCCATCGTCGGCGTGAACGAGGTAAAAAAGTGCTTTGGTCTAGTTAGTGGGTTGGGGTTATAAAGGAACCTAGCTATATAACCGGATAATCGGTCAGCTGACTAGCCCAGGAAATCTCCATTCTAGAAGAGGGATTGTAGATATGTTTGTAGGGGATTAAGTGGCGAAGATGCTGGTTCGGATATCATATCATAGGGGGGGCCTTGTTACTAGATATGGGATAAATTACAGACTAATCATTCGAAAGCTGGACTATGACCCAAGGTGGCGGGTCTTTGATCTCACTGCCTAGTTGACACTTCGCCAACCTCTTAAAACCATGTCTTCATCTCGCCAAGGAACCGGCCAACCGTACCGAGCTCGGCATCTAAAGGGATACACATCCACAGTCTCCCCAGTGCCAGTTCCCCAAGAAGACAGAAATTCTCCATCCACTAACCCTCAAAATCACCGTGTAACACCCACCACTATCCTTCCAACATCCCTTGTACAATACCAACACATGATGCTCACCAGTGTACAAGTGACCCCTCAACAAAAAAACCCAAACCCTCCATTCAAACTTGACGCCTTATTCCTTTTCATGTTGTTTTTTGCCTTCACTACAACTTCGTCACCGGTTCGTACTCCCTCACCAAACAATCCACATCACCGGTACACCTGCGGGATCAGCCCACCAGATCCGTCCTCCCCCCCTTTGCGTCGTCAGCTTCCGTCTCGTCAAATCCATAGGATGCCGTCAAGTA
>LCZG01000031.1:185112-243183 GCA_001483325.1 Huntiella savannae | reverse complement strand
TGTGGGTGAGTAGACTTTTTCGTGTGTACATTTAGATGGACCCGAACAAAAAGATGATCTGAGGCGGACTTGAACCGCCGACCTTTTGTGTCCAAGCAACGATGTTACTGTTAGACAAACGTGATAACCAACTACACCATCAGACCTTATTGAAGTGATGTCGTGATATCACGGGTTATCCGGCATGCGGAAAGATGTGCCGGGGTGTGACGTCATGGGGACTGGGATTACGTAGGCTGCGGGGAGTTGTTGGTGGATATGGGGGGATTTGTTCTCGAAGGGTCAGTGGTTACTTGAGTTGAGTTGAGTTGTGAATGTTGATGTTGTTTGTATGGCGTGGGGTTGTGGTATCTGAGACTTTGTCGTGATCGGGGTGACACGAGAGAGGTGATTTTGAATATTACGGATGTTGAACTGTCTATGCACATGTGTAAGTGGTTCCGTTAGAGTTGTTAACTTGCTTGGTAGCATTGGTCACGTACATATATAAGTAAACACTTAATCATATCCATATATCTCTCAATTCTACTCACAATGAGATGAGAAGTATACCGTCATCAGTAATTATGCTTACTTTGAAACGCCTCTCCACGTCTTATCATAGCATTGATCACCATCGTCTCATACCCCACAACCCTAACTACTCGGACCTTATCGGTCACATGACCTGAGCCGGTTATATCGGATCTTGGCTAGTACAATAGAGTATGCCTTGAGCGGGGTCTTGATAATTTAGTTATTCTGCTGCCTGGTGTGGATGCAGGTGGTTGGGTATTGACATGTCGGATTCATCGGGTGGGAAGGAATCCCTTTAGGGGCGAGGTTGATTTTGTAAGCGTGGCGGCGGAGTTGTGGTGGAGCGGAATGAGGAGCGGGTCTGGTGGGTATTGTATTAGTGGAAGGTCGTTTGCTTCGGTACTTGGATATATGGGATGGGAGATGTATGCATTTGATGGGTGGGTGGGGGTCTTG
Organism: Huntiella savannae; assembly: GCA_001483325.1. Classification (NCBI taxonomy): domain Eukaryota; kingdom Fungi; phylum Ascomycota; class Sordariomycetes; order Microascales; family Ceratocystidaceae; genus Huntiella; species Huntiella savannae. The sequence continues at coordinate 242,211 of LCZG01000031.1, read as the reverse complement.
AGGTTTACCTTGCTGCCTTGGCGGATGGGGCATGGCGTTGGTGTGCGCTTGTGGGTTATTTTAGTCTTCCTACATGTGTATAGTAGTCTCTCAAGTTTTGGGTAAGCAGGTGTAGTTTGAGAGCAAGGCGCAGCAGCTCTTAGTGAGCGGGATTGTGATGAGCGGTGACGGTATTAGCTTTGGCTTGCATATTGCATGTTGCCCAACAATACTCGTAGAGTTAATATGTTACATGTGTACAATATAAAAACCAAGCACTGACGCAAGTCAAGGGCTGGACCCATCGGCTTCCATCTGATTATGTACCGCGCCCGGTATAAAACCAGGTCTAGCATCCATCTGCACCAATATTACTTTGGCTTGTAACTACATCAGTTCTTGCCACTATTACAGACTACTTCCTACATCCGGGTAACTTGACCTTCCCTATTTAACTCCAAGCATCGACGTTTCATCTCCAGACCGTCTTACTTGCCTCCATTCTTTTTTTGTTTTCTCTAAACGGAACCAGTTCTCGTCTTTACAACCGCCCGCCCGCCTGTTCTTCCCTCAAAAAAACCCTGTAACTATTCCAGGGATTCCCGAAAACAGCCAGACACGCCTTCCCATTTCTTGACCGTCATCAGGTCTCAAGCGCCCTTGTCAAACAGTTACCACGGGGGCACAGTCCAATTCGAGCTTTTCGAGAAGAAAAAGTCTGTCTGCCTAATAACTATCGTCAAGTTGGTTATTTGACATCATTCGCCACACATCGTCATAGCCCGTTCATCTATCATTCTACTGCGGCAATATAAGAAATACCATTGTTGCCGTGTTTTCCGACTTTGTGTAATTCCTAATCTAAAGAGGAACGCCACTTGTGATCCTTTTTGACTTTGGTGTGTGTGACTTATTTTATCTTCACAATTCAGTGGTTCCTTCCGTGACGACCCCCTCTTTCTTTCTCAGAGCATCCCGCTATTCGCTGGATTTTCTTTTGCCTCCTCCCCCCCCCTAGACTTAGACTGTCGTCATCGCCCGGGCTTAACATAAAAGACAACAACCAAAAACGGCGCGTTACGTTGTTTAGCAAGACTCGTGGCCCTTCCTAGGGAATTTTACCTGATTCTGGATCTTGCTGCGGCCATTCTAGTGGTAACGGAACAGGGATTCTGGGGTTCGTAAGTCACTATACTGCTTTAGGTAGTGCGGACAATAAGTTGAAGTGGGCGTGCATTTTACCTGCAGTTGCGACGTCTTGTCAAGTAAAGTGCTTTCTTCTCAACAATTCCCAACGTCATTTCAAGTCTTTTGTTTCTGGACTTTTGCGTTTTTTTGGCATCTTTTTATATTCATATACATACCTTTCTTCGTTTTCGGCAACGACATCTCTCCATCTCTAGACCACGTTGGTTTTTGAAAGAACACCGATAATCCGGCTACGACGACATTACTACTTCCCTATTTAGTATCCATTATTAGTCTGCGACTATCTCGACGATACCCAACCTATCTACGACTTCACAATTTAAAACTCACATATACACTCAAAATGTCACAACAATCATCAGACCCAGCAGTTTCGACGACTGCCGACATCACCCTAGCTCTCAACAATGTATCTATCACTCCTACCGATCAGAACAGTGCTGTTCCACGATCAAATTCCCCACCAACATCCGATGTTCTTTCCGGATCTCCAGTACTTACTGCCGAACCTGCCCTTTCTATTTCCGAATCTACAAAGCTTGCCTCGTCAAGTGTCTCTACTTCTGGTCGCTTGCTCACCGGCAAGCAAGAACATTGTTAGTGCACCACCATCTGAACCTAATAGTTCGCATACTGTCGTGTATCCGCGCTACGGACCAATCGGACAGAAACTTGAAGTGTACATGTACTAATAGTTTTCCTTTGTACAGATTTAAAACGCGAACTCATCTCAGAACAAGTCAAGAAGGAAATTCATGAATTGAATTCACCGACGGCCTTGAGACGCTTTGGCGCTCCTTTCCGATCCGATCTGGGCGAAATTTCACCGCTTGATTCGGAACTACCTATTCTCAGATATATTTTTGTTCATCATATTCGTGACTTCCCATTCCTTGACAAGGCAAGGGAGAAGGAATTTTGGCAGGACAAACTCCAAGTTGTACGTATTACTACGAGATCCCCCGACAAACTTGCTTAATGGAGACGTCCGTCTTTTGGCGCTACATTGCGGTGGCGACTTTGCCGTCGGCTTGTGTGGATTGTCGTACATGGCGAATTACTAACTCCCAATATAGTTCCTCGAGTCATTTGCCAGTAAAAGCATTTCGTCCTCTGAAGATCGCTTGGAAGAGACCAAGCGTCGTAAACTCGCCACAAAATGTCAGAAACTCATTGAACTCATGATTGTCTCTGGTGTCCGGACAGCCTCGGGGTTCGAAGAGCGCATTCGCTTTTCTGAAATCGAAATCGTTGATAGCAATGCCATTGATACCGGTGTCATGAATACCATTCCTGAGGGCAACTTTTTCAATGGTTGGGACGTCAATGTTGCCGGTGTTCGTATGGCGGAAAGTAAAAAGAGGCATATTAGACGGTCAAAACAGCATGCTGTAAGTGTTTTTGGTCTAGCCCTGTGTTTATGCTGCGTGCGGCATTACTCCGTTTTCATGCAGCGTTTCACAAGGCTTCATATCTACTTTGGGATTTTGGCACTAACTGCATTTGTAGGAATTTATCCTTCGTGTGAAGCGCCAAGGCTCCGACAAGGAATATTATATTGCACGGAGATATGGCGAGTTTGTTAGTCTTCACAAGAATATTAGTCACGAGCTTCCTGGAAAGGTACTACCGAATGTGCCAAAGAAGAACAAGACTAGCACCGTTGCACCGTCGTTGTTTGGCAACTTGGTTGGTAGTACTGACTCGGCATCAATCTCGTCTGTCTCAACACGCGCTTCAAATTTGCAACCGGCTGTGTCTAACGCTTCGGGCTCCGCATTGAAGGTTCCTGAGACCTTAAGTACGCCGACAAAGAAATCTAGGCATAGCAGGTCGGAATCTAATGTGTCATGGTGGTCTCGTGGAACTTCACCACGTTCGTCACATGATATTCTGAGAAGTCCATTGGCTAGTTCCTTCTCTACTGCGTCTAAGCGGGAGGACCCACTGGTTGTTCTGGGACGTGAAAACCAGAGAATATCTTTGCGCGCCTTCTTGCGTTCCTTGCTTCAAAATTCCAGTGTGGCTAATACCAAGAGCATCGAGGTGTTTCTTACCAAAGAACCTATTACGCTGACGCCAGAGGATGAAGATGATTTGGCTATGCGCAAGTCGGTTGACGAGCGGAGAGTCGAGGAGCAGCAGCGTTTCTATGAAATTGCTCGGAAGCGTGCTGCTGATCTTGATGAGTACATGGAACAGTTCCGTCAGGACATTGTCGAACATAATGGCCTTACCAAGCTTTTTACTGAAATCAAGGAGAAGGAACGCATTGATGATTTGAGTATCCAGTACCGCAAATTTGCTGAGTGGCTGCGCATCGAGATTGCTGCTACTATTTACCATTTGTTCTTGGCTGAAGACAATTCCCCGGAGTTGTTTGCTCAGGCTAAGCGGATTCATTCTTTGATTCCGTATACTGTGCTCAAGAATACCCTGCGATTCGCTAACCCGGCGGCTGTCATGTCTAGTATCCTAAAGGTGTTCTTGGCCAGACCTCTCGGTGCTCGGTCTCTTATGCAGCACATCTTTTCTTTGACTCTGCAAGACGGTATTCGCAGTTTCCAGTCGTCGATTGACACATTGGCTTGCAAGATTGATGATAGCGTGCTGGTCGACAAGATCAAGGCGTACACATCTGCTTCTGACGATATCAAGAACCGAATTCGTGAGGAGGGCAATGATGTGGACATTGTTGTTGCTATTCTTCGATCTGAAGAGATTGGTCAACCCTTGACCGGTGAGCAAATGGTTCGTCTGGCGAATGCTAAGCGCTCGTTTGATTCTGCTATTGCTACCACGGGTGACGAGACTGAAGCTAAGCAGAATGCTCAACTATTCTCGTACTTGAAGCAACTTCTCAAGTTGTGCACACGCCAGAGAGACAAGGCTATGATGCTGAATCTCATCGAGGAACCTGTCACATTGCAATTGTTCAGTGACCTGTTTACCATTTTCTACGAGCCGCTTGTGCGTGTTTATAAGGCGGCTAATGTGTATAACAGCGTGACGGACTTTGCTCTGTTTATTGATGACATGATCAAGGTTGTCGAACAGTGTCAGGAGCAGGACGTTTCAGCGGATCCTAACCAGACTGTTCAGGCCTTTATTGATTTGTGTGCTAGACATGAACATAACTTTTACAAGTTTGTTCATGAGGTGCATATCCATGACAATGGGTTGTTCACGCAGCTCATGGGATGGATCGAGGGTATCTTGGAGTTCCTCCGGAAGGGACCTACCAATGGAGCTCTTGACATCAATGCGCTATTCGAGGAGTCACTGTCTAAGAATGGCGTTGACGGCAAGGTCGCCCTTAATGAGATTAACCAGTTAATTGCCTGGCAAGAGGCTCGCAAGAAGTGGCATCAGGACAAGACTCGCCAGAAAATGGCGGCCGAGACTGCACCTGAAGGCAACTTCATCTCAGGACTGTCGTCCAATTTTTCACCAGAAGACTTTGGCCTTGATAGCGGTGACCTTATGGAGGTGAACGATGACTGCTACTATGAGTCGGAAACTGAAGATGAGGACATGGATGAGGTTGAAGAAATCGACCCTATTGAGGCGGAGAGAAGACGGAGAGCGAAGAGACAGGATCGGTTGAGACGCACTGCTGGTGAACCAAAGAAGCCAACAGTGCAAGAAGTGCATAAGCTGAAGAGTAATTTCCTGGTCATGCTAAGAGTGGTTTTGGCCAAGTAAGCTGACGGGAATTTATATGTAAGCATGATTTCCATACTTTTAGACGGGGGCACGTTTTTACGTGATAGATTGTATGTACAACGGGTTGGATATATTGGCGTTTGTGCCTATATGTAGTATAGTAGCGAGGTTTTTATTTATCAATCTTTTTCTTTTTTAATCTCTTACAATACATGACTCGGACACAATCGGCAGTCGGCTCCCGGGCTTCGGAAACCGGGGCTGCCATCCCGGCCGGTTACGTTGACATGAATGGACAAGCCAACCGGGTCACAAGACTACATTTGTGTTGTTTGACAGGGGTTTTAACATTCACGGATTAGACAGGGTCTTAGTCTTGGTCGCGCCAATTGTCAGCCACTAGACGTTTTGTAAGTGGGCTGGGCTAGGCTAGGCTGGGGCGAGCGCATCCGGTCGTCAACTGCTCACTACAATGAGCTTCCTCGGTACTCTTCGGCTAATCAGTGTAGTGGGGGAGATAATTAGGGGGGTTTTGATTGGTTGATGTCTAGGGTTCTTTGGGGTTGGCGGTGTCATGAGGTCATTGCGATGGTGGGTGGTCTGGGGAAATTGGTAGTTGTCATGTGATGAGGGGGGGAATAATGAGACTGGAGGTGAGGTGAGGGAGGATATAGTAGTTGTAGAGAGAGAAGATTGACGAGGAAGGTGGTTGTGATGGCGGGTTTGAATGCCAAGTATCGTGGATAGAGGCGGCATGAAGGAAGTGTGTAGGGTTTTCTGGTTGACCTGACGTGGACTGGGGTTTGACGGGAATGGAAGGGACCGGGTGGATGTGGGGGAGGGCGATTCCGGGTTGATTTTGAAGAGAGGTGGTATATCACGAGGAGAAGGCCATTCAAAGACGGGTCGTTCATCAAGTCTATAGTATACCTCAGGTATCCCGTCCAAGACATCTCCATTCAAACGGCAACAGCCCTCTCAAAACTACCATCATCAACGGTTCAAGTCACCCCAATGATTCCCCATCATGTTCCCCAGAAACCCGCCGGGTGTTAACAATCCCTGTCGCCTTCCAGGACCATGGGCCTTGGTGCAAGTACCCGTTTTCGCAAAAAGCAGCTACGGCGGTTTTAAGTCACGGCTATGAAGAGAAAGGTCGTGGAAGTAAATTGACCGGAATCTTTGATTCTTTTTCTTCTTTCTTTCCTTTTTTTTTGGTGAATTCTAGATTTTTTTTGATACAGTGTTGTTTTCTTATAGCACGTTTAGATTTTGTTCATCTTTGGCTTGGTTCCGTGACGGACAAGATTATTTAGCTGATTTGCTTTTCGTTTTTTTTTGTGTGGCTTGGCTTGGCTTGTTGCTTGTTCACTTGATATTGAGGGGAGCTTGCTTGGGATTGGCCTGACTTGACTGACTCGTTCACGTCGACTTTCTTCGCTTTTGGTGGCTTTTTGCTGCGTCTTTGTTTGATTACTCTCCACTCTTCTTCACATCTTAGCATAATGGCCGCTAGAATGGCCTTTGGCCGGCTCGGTGCCGTGTCTTCGTCGGTAAGTTATACACTTGACTTGGGGATGATGGACAGCGCAATACATGGACTCTCGACTCTCGCGCAGTTGGATCGTTGCTGCGGTTTTATACTCGGAACTGTCCTTGTTTCTAAACTGCCCCGATGATCTTGTGATGCCTAATGATGTGGGCGGGTTCGATGCAACCTTCATGTTCCCGTAGCCATTGGTCTCCGGGCGTTTACTGCAGCAACACAGTTACCCCAAATTCGAATTCTCCATGTTCAATAGTAACTAATACTTCTCCGTTCTTTAGCTTAAGACTCCCACCTTCACTCGTCCTTTCTCCTCTACGCGCTCCGTCGGTAAGCCATTCCGAATAACCCCGGCTCTCGCCCGGATCCTCGACCTTTCGACCACCATCTGACTCGCAATTCTTCACTTACAGCTCGCGTCTTCGCCAACGGTCCTCTCCGTGCCAAAGAGGCCCCTTCTTACGTCGGAAACAAGTACTCTGTCATTGTACGTTCTTCAGTCCACTAAACCGTCAATTCCCGGCTTACCCTTGTCTGGCCTGCCATTGGTCCAATTCTTCTTTTCGGCCAAAACTAACCCTTTATGTGTGTGTGTGTTTGGTAGGACCACGAGTATGATGCTGTAGTCGTCGGTGCCGGTGGTGCCGGTCTTCGTGCCGCTTTCGGTCTGGCTGAGGCCGGTTTCAAGACTGCCTGTATTTCCAAGCTTTTCCCGACCCGTTCGCATACAGTCGCCGCCCAGGGTGGCATCAACGCCGCTCTCGGTAACATGCACGAGGATGACTGGAGATGGCACATGTACGACACCGTTAAGGGTTCCGACTGGCTCGGTGACCAGGATGCTATTCACTACATGACGCGCGAAGCTCCTCACTCCATTATTGAGCTCGAAAACTACGGTTGTCCCTTCTCGCGTACCGAGGACGGCAAGATTTACCAGCGTGCCTTTGGTGGTCAGTCGCAAAAGTACGGAAAGGGTGGTCAGGCTTACCGGACGTGTGCGGCTGCTGACCGTACTGGCCACGCTCTGCTTCACACTCTTTACGGCCAGTCTCTGCGCCACGACACCAACTACTTCATTGAGTACTTTGCCCTGGATTTGATCATGGAGGATGGTGAGTGCCGTGGTGTCATTGCTCTCAACCAGGAGGACGGTACTCTGCACCGCTTCTTCGCCAACAACACGGTTCTGGCCACGGGTGGTTACGGACGTGCCTACTTCTCGTGTACTTCAGCCCACACTTGCACTGGTGACGGTAACGCTATGGTGACCCGTGCCGGTCTTCCCCAGCAGGATCTCGAGTTTGTTCAGTTCCACCCCACTGGTATCTACGGCGCTGGTTGCCTGATTACCGAGGGTGCTCGTGGTGAGGGTGGTTACCTTGTCAACTCTGAGGGTGAGCGTTTCATGGAGCGTTACGCGCCCACGGCCAAGGATTTGGCCTCGCGTGATGTCGTCTCGCGTTCCATTACTCTGGAGATTCGTGAGGGCCGTGGTGTCGGTGCTGATAAGGATCACATGTTCCTTCAGCTTAGCCACTTGCCCGCCGAGGTTCTGGCTGAGCGTCTTCCGGGTATTTCGGAGACTGCGGGTATTTTCGCCGGTGTTGATGTCCGTAAGCAGCCTATCCCTATTCTGCCCACTGTCCACTACAACATGGGTGGTATTCCTACTCGCTGGACTGGTGAGGCTCTCACTATTAATGAGAAGGGTGAGGATGTTGTTGTTCCTGGTCTGTACGCCTGTGGTGAGGCTGCTTCGGTCTCTGTCCACGGTGCTAACCGTCTGGGTGCCAACTCTCTTTTGGATTTGGTCGTCTTCGGCCGTGCGGTTGCTCACGACATTCGTGACAAGTTCACCCCTGGTGCTCCTCTGAAGCCCGTCTCGGCTGATGCCGGTTCCAAGTCGATTGAGGATCTTGATGCGGTCCGTACTTCCAGCGGTCCTCTCAAGACTGCTGATGTCCGTTTGGCTATGCAGAAGGCTATGCAGACTGATGTGTCTGTGTTCCGTACCCAGTCTTCTTTGGAGGATGGTGTCCGCCGTGTTAACGAGGTCGACAAGACCTTTACCCAGATTGGTATTGAGGACCGGTCCATGATTTGGAACTCGGATCTCATTGAGACTCTGGAGCTGCGGAACCTGTTGACTTGCGCTGTTCAGACTGCCACTTCGGCCGTGAACCGTAAGGAGTCTCGTGGTGCGCACGCCCGTGAGGATTACCCTGAGCGTGACGATAAGGAGTGGATGAAGCACACTCTGTCGTGGCAGAAGGAACCCCACGGTGAGGTTGACCTCAAGTACCGTCGGGTAATTTCGACGACGCTGGATGAGAACGAGTGCAAGCCTGTTCCTCCGTTCAAGCGTGTGTACTAAAGTAGGGGATAATTTTGTATAATTAGCAAGTGTGGTTTGTATTTACGTACAAGGTGGGAGAGGAAATAGACTTGGTCGGGGGAGGACCTGGTGGGATTCTTGGGCATGTCATGTCTGCATTGTGTTTGTACTTTTCTTTGGTTTTTGTTTGGGTTTGAGGGTGTTATTGCAGTATTTGTTTGTTATTTTATCCATTACAGGTTTTTTATGGTCCAGATGTTGTATGTTTGTATGTACGCTTTGATGTGGTGAGATGATGTCATTTTGGAATTTAGAAGGGTATGTACATATGTGTGTGATCTTTCCTATTTTGGATATGACAGGAGTTCTTACTAAATGTAGATTGACAGTGGGTTGTTTTGTTTTGTTGTAAACGTATGTCTATGTCTCCTTGGATATATATTCTTCCTCTTGACATGTATGTAAAAGTACATACATACATAACTACCAACTATTACTCATACATTTCAAATTTCATTATATTCACTGATATCAGAATTATCCCGTGAATATACATATATTTAGACAATTGATAGTCAGTCGCCTTCGATCACGGGTAATCATTCATACCAAGAAGATGCAATTCGGAGCACACATGCCGACCCCATCTTGGGGCTCCGACGTCCACATGCATGACACACCGACATTTTCCTCGAACGGCGACGGCGACTACGATTCTTCTTTCCGCGCAACATCCGAATCGTCTGACGTCAGTAGTATCCCAGTTCGCTCTGTCACTGATACTACCCATCTATCAACGAACATCTCAACGACTAAGCCGCTAGCTGATGCGCCCCGCAAAAAGGGTTACCGTGCTTGTCTAGCCACGATGGCCTTGGGGCCGCCGAGTGCTTGTCCGTTATTGGGAAAGATTCGAGTGGTTAAGGCGGCGGGGTTCCAGGGAATTGAGCTGTAGTGGGCTGATTTTGAGGCTTTTACGCTGGCTGAGTATGGGGTTGTGGGCGAGTTGGAGTTGATGATGGCGGCGAAGAGAGTGTTTTATGTTTGTGATTCGTTGTCGATTGAGGTTGTTTCCGTACAGCCTTTTTGGTTGGGCGAGGTGGATGAGGGGAGTGAGGCGTTTCGTATCTGGCTTGGTGTTGCGCGTATTGTTATGCCTAGTGGTCCTATGATTGGTGTACCGGCTTCACTGGATGACAACGGCGAGAAGACAGGAAAGCGACATGATGGTTTGGTTGACAGTTTGTCGAGAGCAGTTCAGATTGCTGGTGATTGGGGAGCCACTCTTGGATATGAGAATCTATGCTTTGCTGCAAAGGTAGTCACGTGGGATTTGGCTCTGGATGTGGTTCAACAGGTTCAAGAGAGAAGTGGAAGTGGGATTACTTGGGTTCTTGACAGTTTCAACTTTTGGGGCGGGGAGTTGGCAGACCCAACTGCTAATTCGGGGTGGAGTAGGTCATGGGGACCAAAAGATAGCATTTATGAAGTGGAAAGGTTGAAGAGTATCGCTGGTGGTGACAAAGCCAAGGTGGGGTTTGTACAGCTTGCTGATGCGAAGAATATGCGGGATGCTTTGGGGGATAAAGAGTTTGCTAATTTTTCGAGACGAGATGATGCCAAGAGGGTTTGGGGAAGACGACACCGGTTGTTTCCTGGGGAGGCCGGTGGATATCTCCCTGTTATCCCGTTTCTTCGGGCTGTTACGGAGGACACAGCTTGGGGTGGTTTGGGATATAAAGGGTGGATCAGTTTTGAAGTGTTTGCTCAAGTTGATGAGGACCAACTGGGAGAGATTGATCGTGACGGAGTTTGGGGTACATCTGTGAATTGGATGGGAAGTCACAGTTCAGTTCCGTTACCAGTACAGCAGTTGGCTCATCGGGCGAGAAAGAGTTGGTTATGGGTTTGCGATAAGATGAACTGGGAAAGTGATTGGAATCCGGTAAAGGAACGGAGAGATAAAAGAAGGGAGAAGTTGATTAATGCTATGAAGTTTAGTGCGAGTATGGCGAAGAAGCCTTGGTTGGATACGGTGATGAATTCTGAGGACACTGCTGAGAATCGTGAGAATCCTGAGGCGGTTGAGTCTTTGGAGAATCAGGAATTGGATGGGTAGAATAGTTTTATTAGATAGAATCACCAATAACCACTTTGATTTAGTTTGCGAACAGGCGTGTTTTCCTTGGATGGTTGGGGAATTTCCGTTGCTAATTCGACTTCTCGTTGGGCTTTTGCTAGTTCCTCTTCTAGTTGTAGTATTCGTAGTGCCATTTTTCTTCGTTCTTTTTCTTCTTTACTTCGTAGTTTATCTTGCTGATGAATTTCATCTGTTAAGTCCTGGATAATGGCAAGGACTCCTTCGGTTACTGAAGAATCGATACTAGCATCGTTGAGGAGGTAAAGGGCTTTTTGCTGATGAAGTGATATGAAGCGTGGTTGTGAGTTGGTAGAAGATTGTTCACCGGTGGAGATGAAAGATGTAGATGTTGACCGGAATGATTTGGTAGATGGGTCTGGGGGGGCGAGAGGAGGAATTGATGGGGTGAAGGGTGCTCTGGTATGTTGTCTTGGTATTATTGGGACGAAAGAGGTGCCTGGGGGAGCGAGAGAAGGAACCGACGGGGCAGAGGGTTGTCCGGCATGTTGTCTTGGTAGTACTGGGACAAAAGACGTGCCTGGGGGTGGACGAGGAGCTGATGTCACGGAGATAGAAGTCGACGGGGCAGGAACAGTGGAAAGAGAGGCTTGGGGAGGGACTGTAAGGGGTGGATTCGGGATAGCAGAAGCGTTGAACTGGTGGGTAGTTTTCAATGAGTGTCGACGTTCAAGAGATTCTACCTCGGCGAGAATGGTGGAATCTAGGTCACTGAATTCGAAAGAGTCGGTTTCTGAAGGAGCAGGTGGCTGCGCGGGCGGAAAGTACGGACGGGACTTTGAGCGGACGGTTTGGTAGCCGGGGGCTGAGGGGATGGACGAGAGGGAATCGGAGTCGGAGGCCGAAGCGGAAGCGGAGTCGCTTGGTGGTGGGGGTGGTGGCATAACACCCTTTTGGGAACTGAGAGGGGGAGGTGGCGGAGATGAGAGATAGCGGGCTAGTGGGAGATTCGTATCTTCCAGGGATCGATGGAGGAGGAAGGAGTCCATTGGGCCGGAGGGGACTCGGGGGAGAGAAGCGATTTTGCGGCGTTTGGGGGCTGGAGAGGGGGTGGAGGGGGATGAGGCTCTTTTGCTGGGCGAAGGGGATGAAGCTCTTTTACTGGGTGAGCGGGATTCAGGTTGGGCTGATGGTTCGGGTGCTGAACAAGAGTTAGTTTGTGAGATTTCCTCATCTAATCTGACTTACGGGTGTAGGAAGCGGGGGCGGAAGCGGAAGCGGAAGCGGGTTTGGAGATGGGTTGGAAGGGTTTGATAGTTGTGGCGATCTTGTCCATCGGGGTGACTTCCGGGATATAATGTTTACAAGATGTCGTTTGTGTGCTATTTGAGCCGACTTGTCGACTTGGGGTACTCATTCTTTTCATTGGTGCTGCTTACTTATCTACTCCTCATCAGGCTTACTCCAGATACTCCAGATGTAACCTGACTTGTCACACTATGCCATTCTTTGGCGCCTATCTTAGGGTCAAGGGTCAAATATAACATATCGTCAAGTCTTTATGGTTGTACGGATAACTACAGGGATACATATATAACCAAGCTAGGGTTTACAAGCTATGGCAGGAAACGGATTCATTTTGCCACAGATCGACAGACAGGAAGATGCGGCGCGGGTAAAGGGTGGGTAATTCAGGGGTGTTTTGTGGATAATGGGATTGTGAAACGACGAGGACGGGGATTTTGAAGAGATGAGAGGAAGAAGGAGCGGTGATTTTTTTGAAGAGGTGACGATTATCTATGGCGATGGAGATACGGCATTTTCTTATGGATTGATGACGATGTGATAGGGACTTCCTAATGGGGATGGAACGACGTGAGGGGTTTCCTTTTAGGGATAGCTTTGTGGGGTGGGAATTTATTGACGGGTGACGGATGGATGCGATGGGTGGGTGGTAGGAACTGACGGAATGAGAATGGAATGAAACTGAATATGTGAGATATTGAATATGCCATTTCTGTTTTGGCAGGCTGGGAAATAACTTTTTTGGATTGAATGGTATGTGGGAGGGTTGGGTAGTTGTAAAAAAAAAACAAACAACAAAAAAAAACATGTTTGTCATTGTCCTAGGTAGGAAGAAGGGGGAAGGAGGTACAAAGAGCAAGGAAGGAGATGGCGCCACGACAGACGCCACACATGGTTAAACATGGCCTCGTTTCACATGCGCATGGCTGGCTTTTTTGGCGTATTTTGTTCTCTTTGTTGGAGTGATAGACCGCTTGTTTTTTTAGACATGTTATATTGGGAAGCTAGTTTAGTTTAGTTTGGAGAGAACTATGACGAGGGATGTAAGGTTTGTACATACATACCTAGCTTGTTGCTTGTTATGTTGGACATAGCCACTGGAGGCGGAGGACGACGACTCTCCTGAGCTACTGGCAATTTTTGCGGGGCGTAACCTGTTGATGATGGCTGGATAGATGACAAACATAGATTCATCTTGGCGAGTCTCTCGCTTGACAGATGTCGTTGTGGATGGACACATGGTAGAGGCGTTTCAAGGTGCATTTGACGTGGCCGATTGGCAAGGCAGAGTCCATATGTCTGGCGTGAGCGAGCTTCGTATTATATAGGTCCGTGATGAAATCAACCTTCTAGACTATATAACATATCTCTAAGTCCCAAAACCCACGGCTGTTTTCTCCACTTAATATACATAATACGAGAAAGTTCACAGACAAATACTCTTCACAAGGCAGTTTTTGATGCTTGGCTGTTTATAGTTTGGCAGGTCAATCCATCTGTGGGCGTTCCGCGGACCCGAAGACTATCGGGGTTTACAACGAATACGGATGATATAGGCGCGGAGTCGGCATGTCGTGGCCTAATCATAGTAACAACAAGCGCAAGTGGCGTCTGCTGTTGGAATCTGCGGGTGAGATGCAGTGGACCGGGTCGGCTGAGAACATGGCTTTGGAGGGGTATCCGGATTTTTTTTTGCTGATGCATTTCTCGTGTTTTGGACGCTATTTTGATGGGTTGCTTTGTGCATTTTGTAAGGGAAATGGCCTTTGGTGACATGTAAAGTGTACATTTGATAATCTGCTTCTTTCTATACGGAGATTGTCCATGTAATACTTAAATATGTGCTCTCGTACATTGTATATTCGTATACTCGTTTGTTCTCTTTCCTGGATTACTGTGGCCACGACATCATTCTATATATTCATACATTACATACATAGTCACTCCCCTTTTGGGATCTACATGGATCCAAACAAAGCCTGGTCCTTCCCAGTCTCCCTCCACGCCAGTCCGTCAAACAAAGCTCCTCTTGCCTGCCAGCTTTCGGTAGTCACCATCGTCACTTTTCCCCTCCTTCAGTCTACATGTACATGGAAATAACTCCATTCTTCTTCTGTTCTTTTCACAAAGACACCACGAAACCGGAAAACACATACATATGTACATGAATACATGCATACATACATACTTCCCTTATCCTATCTATCTGTCTCCTTGCTTGTCTAGCCTATAACCCCCCGAACCGTTCTGCGACACCACCATAACAATCCACACACCTCCTGGCCCATCATCACCTAATACACAAATAAACGGGCCCCACACCCGACATACCTCAGGAACCAAAGCTCATCCATTCCTGTCTCTGCACGCGCTCGAGGTCCGTTTGAGGAGGACAGAACCACTCGCTTGTGTTTGCATATTGTCTGATTTGGGAAACTACCTTGGGATGCACACCGAGTAGTTTCTTCCTTGTTTCTTTTTTACTTTTTTCTTTTTTAACCCGGATTTTTGTTCTTATTTTGGGCATTTTGGAAATTCGTGTTTCTGTCTTGCTTGGCAACTGCATTTGCTTGTTTCTTTCTTTCACGAGGGGTCTTGTTGCTTTTTCCATATTCTCTTCTTCTTCTTTCTCTTTGGCATTCTTATTCTACTCCAATTTCTTTGCTATCAATCACATACACACACACGTCCACTCGTGCAGCCTTGTCTGCCCCTTCTACTCCCCTCATTTTCCCCTCATCATCATACAATTTCACTTGCTGTCTCTCCAAATCAAGTCTTATCGTCGTCATCATCGCTAGTACCAATCAATCATTCGTCCTCTTATCGCCACCTCCAGCTCCTCCCTAATCTAGCCAAAAAAAAGTCAACGTCGACCTTTCCGCTAACGCCACCGCCTTCCGCCGCCGGCTGTCAATTATCCAACCATGATGGAATCCGACCAGCCATCTTACGACTCTACCAAAATGTCCCGTAGAGATCGCTGGAAGGGCAAGCTGTTTGGCAAGGACCGCCACTCTGACGAAGCCAACGCCACAAATGTCGACGACTTTTTAAATTCCGCTGCTGATACATTGCAAGTCAACCATGCCGCTCCTACAAACGTCACTTCGCCCAACGTCATGGCCCGCTCGCCCGGCTTTGGCTATGGTCAACCTTCACCTGGGAACCCCCCACCACGACTCCTTTCTAAGCTGGATACTACCGCCGCTCCAAGATATCCGCAAGCTTCTTCGGTTGGACAGTCTGCGCCTCCCCACAATGCTTACAACTTGTCCGTGAACATAGGCACCTCGCCGGCTTTTGGACAGCTTGCGCCTAGCCCGGATTTTCGTTCACCCTACTCGACCCAAACTACACATTCTACCGGCCGGCCGCGTAAAAACAAGGGGTTGAAGGTTTCATTTTCTCATGCTACTGCTGATATCATTGGCGAGGGTGGTGACGAATGCGAGGATGCCACCATGGAGATCTCCCGGAGAAAGCAATCCCGTATCGCCACTGGTAGACCTCCACCTGCACCTGCACCAGTTGCTCAAGCGCGCATCGATGACGACCCGGGTTTCCAACCCCGCGCCTTGAAGCGCACCCAGACTGGCTATACCGGTCCCGTAGAGACCACCGTTCACAGCTCTCCTCAACAACCGCCAATTGTTTCACGCCCTCAATACCCTACCGACGCCCCAGCTATTGTTCCCCGCTACAACGACTCTATTCGCCCGCCCGATGAAAACAGACGCTCCTTTATCGAAACACACCAGCAACAGATGCGCTTGGCTGAGGGTAGAGCCCTTGCCAAGGCCCGCTCCACCCATTTCGAGTCCGGAACAAACTTGACTCCGTCGCCGCCTAGTTCTACATATTCCGAGTCGCAGTCACCTATTAATCGCGAGGTTTCCCCCGAAGCTCCCATGTCAGCTAAATACGAAGCCGTTGCTTCTAAATACGAAGGCATGTCTGCGCGTTATGAGGCCACGCCGACCAATTCTACTTCCATGGCTACTCCAGGGAGTTCCATGCCTATTCGTACCCGTGTTTCCCCACCGAGAGTTACCCCGCAGCAACTTCAGAAAATCCAGAGTTATAGTCCCGGATCCCACAATGGAAACGCCCCCAGATCGCCTTACTCTGGCGGATTTTCAAACCACCCTTCGCAAATACAGCAGCACCAAACCCGCCTTTCAGCCGATCTTAACCGTAATGGAAGTACTGCTTCTCAGCGTGAACCACCTTCCGCTTACACTCAGACGTCCTACTCACACATGATCCCCGATACCTCGGGCGCCGATAATCCCGAGTTTATTGCTTTCGTTGCTCGTACCAAACATCTCTTCGAGTTGTTCAGATTACACGCCGAAACTAATGGTCCACTTCAGTATTACGAACTCACCGCTCTTGCGCGCGCCGCGTTGTGGTGGTTCTTGAGGGGGAGACAGGCCCTGGAGACACTTATTCGGAATCGCGGACAGGTGGTGAATCAGGATGATATGCAGTATACCATGGACAAGCAGCAGGCATATGCGAACCTGTCCAAGGCTTACTGGCTTTGCGAGGAGGCTGTTCCTGAGGTCATGAAGCTACGTGGACTTCCGGCGCATCCCGAGGTCGAAGAGGTTAGAGCGGTGGTTCGGACGAATCTGCGCAAGTTGACGGTTTCCATGACGAGGAATAACTTTATGCCGCCCGAGGAGGCTTTCTTACCACAGACTACCGACAAGTTCATTTGGGTTGAGTATCCTAAGATCCCCGCCGATGTTTTACCTGTTATTCAATCTTCTGCGCCAACTTCACTTCTTGGAAACTCTGCACGTGGGGCTTCCGGACCTAAAACGCTTACTGTGCTCGAGTCTTTGCCACTGGGAGATATGCCAAGTACCTTCAACTTTAGTAGAGTGTTGGTGGAGGCCACCCTTTTTGAGCAGGGCACACGCGAAGAACAAGGTCTTACTTTCCGCTGCTATCTCTCTACCGTCCGGCCCATAGATCAACCAAACCTTACCTTCTTGATTGTCAGTCAGAATGGAGAGATGCAGTTGCGTATCCAAGCAAACAAGGGTGGTGGTACTACTTGGGAAGATGTCAGATGGCGAGCACAGGCAAACACCATTGATATCAGATTGCCACGTGGTTTCCAGATGGCTGTCAGATGTTCGGCCTTGGATTACCGTATGTTGATGAACATGTACGACTACGGCATGAAGATGAACTCATTGTTGTATCCACGCAAGGGAGAGTCAGCCATTTTCCGGACTACGCTGCCTTCCTTCCAGTACTTTGACAACGACGCAAACTCGCGCGTGTTCCCCAAGGAGGCTCTTCAAGGTTGCGAGTTGGCTTTGTTTGAACAGATTCAGAAGGAGGATGCTGCTACTGGACCGCGCCATCACCATCGGGGCTTCAGATTGGCTGTTATTACCGGACCGAAAACGAGGACTTTGAATGGTGTTACGCACACTTATGCGCCGGCAATTCCTTTCCAGTTTGGCTTCCTGCGGGGTGAGAATGAGAGCCCGGCATTGTTGCTCAAGTTTGACAGTAGTAAGGGACGCGGGACCATGGTCTTTTCTTTTAGTGATGAGAAGGAGCGGTTACGTTTCCATTCACTTATTGTTGGTTCATCACTTAACCAGGAGCGCATCTTCGCTGAGCTGCCACTCCAGGCCTATGATATTTCTCCACGCCTGTTCGATAAGAGAGGCTTCCCGGGTATCAGTAGTGTACAGTGGAAAGGTGTTCGTGTTCTCAACGATGATAATGGGGAAGATATTCCGACAACTGTTTTGGCTGATAAGTTGCGCATTTTGACGGACTTCTTGAACGGTTCAGTTACCGACCGTGTCAATGTTACGCCTGGTGAGCTCCGTATCCGCCTTGGTGTCTCCAACCCCAACCTTTTCCAGATTCTTCGTCTTCCTCAACAGGACATGACCATGGCTATTGCGGAGGCTCAGGTTCCTAAGGAGATGCCTGGTGAGTTGAAACAGGCTCTTGATAAGATTTCTACTGGGAAGAGTGTTCGTTCTTTTACTTTTACCAACACCAATGACCTGCATACTTTCCTGTTTGCTATTACTGGTTTCAAGGTTCTCTATGATGGAATTGCCGTTTCCTTTGCCATTACAAGACGGCGCATGGTGGTTCCTGTTCACAAGAAGTGGGAAGCTGGGTCAACGCGCATTGTCATTGTTGAGCGCGAGGGTGTTTTACAAATGCTTGTCTTCTTTGAGGACTTCCACTATGGTCACTGCATGGGCCTGGTTCTCAAGAGAACTGATGAGTTTGAGGCCTTTGGGCGGAATGGTCGTCACGGGTTGAAGATCCTTGATGCCAAGTTCCCCTTGCCACGGGTACCAAAGGAGAAGGATCGCGAACGGGTAGAGGCTGAGGGATCAGCGGATGACATGGCATTTTTGTGCTTGGATTGGCCCGAGATTCCGGGTGAGCATGATGATATTTCGATTGTGTTTGATAATGACGAGGATAGGGCGCGCTTGGCTGAAGTGTTGCCAGCTGCCACTAAGGGGTTGCGTATGTAGATGCTTGAACGGGAAGGAAAGGGAGTTATGGTTACATGTATACATTCATAGGCGTTTGGTAATGACTACAATTTTCTTTAAATCAATCCTTTTATTAATGACGTCATGATTTTTGTTGGGGATGTTGTGAGGAAGCTATAGCTTCTGATAGCTCATTATGTCGGGCGTTTTTTTTTTCCGTTTTTTTGGGAGAATAGTGTTGTAATCGGGAAGGTTACGTCACTAATAACCCCTGCATTGTCGGATTGCATGAGATGAAGAGCGTAGAAAAAAGGAGGGGAATAAAGGAACAACCGGAAAAATCAAAAGGCAAACGAAACGGCTCAAGCAAATGACAAACAGGAGCGCAGCCACGATGGGAAAGCGGAAGGTGGGTCTCACGGGGTCACGGGGGACACGGATTATGTTGAATGGTTTAGTTTAGTTCGGGTTCGGGAGATAACAAAGTATGTTTTTAGGGCTAATAAGTGTACTTGGTGAGTAGGCGGGGTTAGTCGGTTTTGTTCTTACTTTACTTGTATGTAAGCTCCGTTGGTTGCGGTTTTTGTATAGAGGACGGGATTGCTATGTATGTAACAGACATACATACATATGTACTTTCTGGGATTGGTCGAGTCATGGGATTGGGAGGGGAAGGTGCGAGGGGAACGAGGAGTTTCTGCATGGAATGGATAGGATAGGAAAGGAGGGATAAGGGTGAAGATTAAGAAGACTATCTACGTATGTATGTACTTACATATCTTGGATTTGGATGGATGCAGCACCGACAGGTTGTTCTTTCCTTTTTCTCTTTTTATCACATTACTATTGCCTTTTTGTCCTCCCTCATTCCCTCTTCTCTCTATTCCGTCGTACAGTCTTGGTTTTTGAGTAATTCCCCACTTTCAAAACCAGCCATCTAGTCCATCTAGTCCAGTCAGGTGTAGAACAGAAGGAAGTGAACATACACACGCATTACAAACATATATCCAGAGATAAACCCTCTTTTTGCCCTCTCTTCCCCTCGACCAAAAACGGCCTTTTGCGGAACCTACTTCACTTATTGGCTTGTTCGGAAAGTGCCCCGCTATTCAGCTCTCTTGTGCTTTCAGATATACCGTACTTTTTTCGTACAGACACTAATTACGCGGGTTCCTACCGAGAAAGAGCCTTGTGACGTCTTTTTTTGAACGTGGAAAGGCTGCTGCTACTGCTGATTTATCGTGACGAGTGACAAGTTTAGTCTTGTCATTTTACCACGCCGCTTTTCTTTTTTACTTTGCGAACCTTTTGGAGAGGTAGAGGGACTATTTCTCGATTTTCCTACTGTTTCTTTTATTATCCAAGCGCAAACTTCTTCCTGCTTTTTTTTATACATACATATATATACCATACAGAATGCTGGGCTCGTGGTTTTCGGCACCAGCTAAGGCCGACGACGTCATCGGGGACGATGACGATGTGGAAATTGTCGAGGCCGGTGATGGAAATGGTGAGTTTGGAAGGGTCCTTGGTATCTGGACCTCGTTACTGACATGTCATAGTCCTTACACACATCATCTCGCAGCTGCGACCGGGCGCCGACTTGAGTCGAGTCACGCTGCCGACCTTCATCCTCGAGCCGCGCAGTATGTTGGAGCGCATTACCAAGTATGCATCTAGAATTCGCCACCAAGTCCCGTAGCGTAAACTAACCCCCTCTAGCTTCATGTGCCACCCCGAAATGCTCCTCCCCATATCCACGATTGACGATCCCACCGAGCGCTTTGTCTCCGTTGTCAAGTTTTACCTTAGTGGCTGGCACATCCGGCCTCCGTAAGTCCCGGACCCACAGACCCCGCAACTGCCGAACACCCCGCACTAACATTGTCCGTTTGTCTACTACAGTGGCGTCAAGAAACCCCTCAACCCCATCCTCGGAGAAATCTACACATGCTACTGGGACCTCCCCGATGGCACCCGCGCCTACTATATTTCCGAGCAGACGTCGCATCACCCGCCCAAGTCGAGCTACTTCTACCTCGCCCCCGACCACCACATCCGCATTGACGGGACTCTTAAGCCCCGGTCCAAGTTCTTGGGGAACTCGGCGGCTAGTTTGATGGAGGGAGTTGCGTTTTTAACGCTGACTAACCGGGGGAAGAACACGGCTCATGGCGAGCGCTATGTGTTGACGCAGCCAAACATGTATGCGCGCGGTATTCTGTTTGGAAAGATGAAGTATGAGTTAGGTGACCATTCAATTGTCAAGTGCCCTGAGTTGGATTTGACTTGCGACATTGAGTTTAAGACCAAAGGATGGGTTAGCGGCACTTATAATGCCATCGGGGGCTTTATCAAGCGCGCTAGCACTGGCGAGGTCTTGTATGAACTGTCAGGTCTTTGGAGCGGCGCTATGTCAATCACTTGTGTCAAGGTAAGCTTTTAACGATGAAACATGCTAAATTTGGTAAAGACATGACTAACTAAATCTTGCATAGACTGGCCACACCGAAGTGTTCTTCAACGCTCCCAAATCTAAGCCTACCCCCCCTCTGACCCGGCCCATTTCCGAACAAGAGCCTCGCGAATCCCAACGTCTTTGGCAAACTACATCCCAAGCCGTCATCGCCAAAGACCACGTCGTAGCCACCGACGAAAAGACCAAAATCGAAGACCGCCAGCGCGAGGAAGCTGCCCGCCGCACACAGACCGGGCAGGTTTGGAAGCCTCGCTTGTTCCGCCCTGTAGTGGGCAATCCTGAGGAGGAAGGCGAGGATGGTCTTGAGTGGATATTGAATGTCGATTTGGAGAGGGGAGCTACGCCAAAACGGTTGGCGGAGCAGGTTATGGCGGTTTATCCGATTGTTCCGGGACAGAAGGCGCAGGCAGTTGTTCCTACGGCTACCACGAGTGCGCCAGCGCCTCAGCCTGGGGCGACGACGGGAGTGGATTTGACGAGGAGTGCGTCGGCGGATTTGATAGACCTTTAGGTGGATATGGGGGAAGGAAAGTGAGGATGCCAGTTACTTTGTCTATTTTCTCTAGCTCGTGGCTTTGTTGTTGGTCTAGCATTGTTACCTTTGTCGCATATATATATATATGTTTATATATATTAACATTACCACCCATTCAGACCAAACAATCAAGTTGCAGATTCCCAAAACTCCATACGCCAACCTATGTCCATCAGATCTAACCCTCTAAAAACGTCTCCTACTAGGCTCCGGCGTCGGGCTACGACTCGGGCTCCGATCACCCTTGCCGTTATTCTTGAGATGTTTCTTCGTCGCAAGATATAATTCCCGATCAAGATCCGTAGAAGGATTCTTCCTATGGATAAAGTTACAGAAACCACCGCGCATACATCCCTCTCCCGAGTTCAGACGACAGCAGGCTTCGCGGAAGTCGGTTACGGGCGATAGTTCGCAGTAGATGGGGCGGGCGGCGTACCAGCGGGTGTTAAGGGCGTCGCAGGCGGTTTGGGCGGAGTCTTCATATTTGAAGCGGGCGTAGACATTGCCGATGAGGTCTTTAGAATCATGAAAGAGTTAGTATTATTATTTTCTGAGCGGCTTGGACGTTTGTCTGTGGGAAAAAAGAAAAAAAAAAGACTTACGGTCGTTGTTATTATCGCAAACAACTAACTCCTCTAGTTCGCCGTATTTACACAGCTCACACCAGATGTCCTCGTAGAAGGCGTCAAAGTGGTTCTGTAGCTGCGATGGGTTCATGCGGTTTTTACTGTCGTGCGCGGGGTTCTGGTATAGGTTGGGCATGAGGATGGTTTGCGAGTAGCTGGGCTTTACGTGTTTGCGCGAGCAGCGATCGCCGTGGCGGCAGGCGCCGATTTTCTGGGTGACGAGTGGTTAGTTATGGTGATGATGGTTGCGGAGATAGAGATGTCTTACAAAGTAGAACGAACAGTTCACTTTATCGAGCTCGGTGCCGAAAATTGATGCGAGGAAGTTGGCCATTTTGATGGGTTGGATGGGCTGGGTTGGGCGGGGTTGTGACGGCGCGCGGTGCGATGCGATGCTTTTTCGCGATGCTGAGAGCCTTCCTGTAGCTAAGTAAATTTACGCCACACTTGCGATGGATAAGATAGACGGGCATTACTAAGCGGGTTGGTCAGCCACTGTGGCGTCTTGGCATGTTGGTTGCAGGGGTTGTGTAACCGGATTGGGATGCGAATAAGTTGAGTGACAAGTTAGTGAGTGGAGATGGTTTTATATATAAAGTTGGGTATCATGCTATGTGTAAGCGTATAATCTACACTTCAATCCAGTTATCAACGACCCCATTCCTGATCCTATCGACCCGCTCCATAAACGTTTGATCAGACACCACCTGATCCTTGGTATACTTCATCCTGATCAAGTCGTCCAGGAAATGCGCCAACTTCATGGCCGGGTCAAGGGCCGTGACCCGCCATTTCTCTCCGGTTTTAATGTTATACAAGATGGTCTCATCGGGTAGCCGGCCCTCCTGTCTGGCGTAAAGAGCGGCGTAGACGGCGGCTTGGAGGACGTGTTCGCCGGATAAACCGACGGTGAATTTGATTTCGCGGAGAGTCCTGCGGTCGTCTTTGACGTGGATTATGTCGGCTACAGCACCGATTGTGAGTTCGCGGGGTCCGAAGATTAAGGTGCTGTCTAGGGATGATTCGAACGTCAACTTGCCGACTTGTTGTGTGTGGATTTCTTCCATTAGACGGGCGATGCCTTGTTCTACTGCGTCGGGTTGCATCCAGTCCCAGGTGTGCTCCTTCATCTGTAGTAACCGGACTTTATACTCTGATCTCTCAGCTCCATATTCACAAGCCTTCCTGCAAAGCCACGCGACATCCTCCTTCGTCAGCGGGTTAGATAACTCTCTTTCCGGCTCTCCCATGCTTCCAACCTGGAAGGTCCTGAGGGACCCTAACATGCGATACTCAGCAGCTGCCATGACAACCAGTGCGTTAATATCAGAGACGCTCTCATGGAAGTCCCATTCACGTTGTGGATATAACGGGACCTCAGCAACCTCTTCCCCGGGAACAACCGTAGTGCGTTTCGAATACCCATTGAGATACGCCTTGGGAAGTTTCTCGGCTGTCTGCTGGACAGCCCACTTGGTGGGGACGATATCCGGGATATCAATGTGCCCGGATTGTGAGAAGCCAGGGTGAACAACCTCAATGTCTAGATACTGAAGTAATAGTCGCTGAATCGTCTCCTCTTGGAGAAACTTGACTAGTTCGGTGACGGACACTCCAGTTGGAATATCTAAACCAGATAACTCGCCTAGGCGCTCGGGCTCCGGTCCGCCACGTAAATCGTGATCCTTCTCCGCAATATCCGTAGTATGAGCCCATAGTGCGTTGTCGGTTACGGCCACTGGATCAACGAATCCCAATAGGTCGTCACCTTTGTCGAAAATAGCTACTAGTTGCTTCTTGGCTCTTGTGAATGCGACAAATTGCTCGTTGGTGCACCGATCATCAGGCATCATACGTGCCCAGTATTTGAAGTACTTGTGATTCATCATGTTGAACACAATGACCAAATCACGTTCACTCCCTTTGAACTGATGGATGGTCGAGACAACCAACTTGCCCTCTATAGCCTTCATTTCCAACTGTGAGTCGTCCGATTGAGGCGTGGCAATGGGAATATGGAACCGCTCACTCAACACATTGACCAGCGCCTTGAATGTACTTCCACGCTGCACCGAAGGTGACAAGATAGCCGTGTTGTGGGCACCATACTTGACAATAAGCCAATACAACTTGTCCGCAATATTCTGTTCATGGAAAGGCTGGGAATGAAGAACAATAGGATACGGCCCATTACCTGTCCCAACAATATATTGCTGTCCCTGTAACAGCGCGTTATTCACAAAACCAACAGACTCAACCGGCATTCTGAACGACCTACTCAGCGGCGCCCGAACCCACTGTCTCCCACCACTAAGATCGCCGAATAACTGCGGAGCCAGCGAAAGATATCTCGCGTCCGCCCCACGGAACTGGTAAATCGCCTGTTTCTCATCACCAAGGACGACTATCCGGGCCGTCTGCCCACCCATACTAGAGTTGTTCGCCTTGACAAACATGCATACAAGCCAAAATAACATATCCGTGCAGTCCTGGAACTCATCCAGAATGATAACATCAAACGGACTCATACGCATCGGAAGAGGCAGTTCACCCGTCCGCTCAAAGTGATTCCGCTGCTCCTTCAACGCAGCGTCATCCTTAACCAGTGTCCCAAAAAGTCTTGAAGCCAGCCCATGGAACGTATACACCTCCACATTCGAATGATGTTCGCCAATCCGTTTCTGCGTCTCATCCTTCAACCGGCGGTTATAAGACAGAATCGCCACCCGCTGATCCTTAGGCGTCGCTTCAACAATGTATTCCGCCGTAGCCGTCTTTCCTGATCCAGGTCTCGCAGTGACGATAACGTTGTATTCCTGGCTGGCCCCAATGATATTCTGTTGTTCCTCTGAAGGCGGTTTCCGTTGTGGAGTAGTAACTTCACCGTTGTGCGGCTCGTAGATCGTAGCATGGCCGGAGTCCTGGTCGAAATTGAGAGCCTCCGGAGGAACTCCTTTTGGCATGGCGTAGTGAGGTTTGATAGCCGGTCTATGACGTTTAGTAAACTTCGGTACCTCTTTCCGCGCTTCTGACGCTGGTGATTTCTTGGTCCGTTTCTTCTTAACTGGGGTCTCCGTGGATACTTCCGCCTCTTTAACCTTTTTAGTATTCTTCCTTGGCTTCTTCTTTTTCGCCGCGGCAGGTGTCAAAATCTCCTCTACAACCTTCTTCTTTCTTTTGATCTTCTTCACAGCACCGTCAACTGAATCCCGCGAGAGCACGTCAGCTAAAGTAGCATATAACGCCCGGCCAATAGGAGGGTTGTTGCTCCGAAATAGAGTGGGCAGTCTGTTATTGGCTATTCCACCCGCCAAAACCTGATAGTGTCGCGGTGATATGGCAGTCACTCCAGAGTAGTGTCGGATGCATGAAGCGAGTTGTAGGCGCCGAAGCATTTCTCACGGTGAACAAGGTAAATGAGTGTGAGTAAAGAGAAAAGATAGACCCTGATAAGCTTGTAATATGTTGAACGAGAGTACAAGTGTCGATTGATATGACAGTTAACTTGAGTGAGTGAGGGGAAGTTACCACCTCAATGTCGTTCCCTGAAATTCCTTCATAGGTTTATTATGTCACGATCCATTTCATCAGATGTGAATTCTCAATCAGATACCAATATTTTCATAGTAGGGTATATTAAACACTAGGGTTGCCTACTTAATCTTACAGTGTATACTAGGGTGCCAAAATATGGCACGCACAGTGACAGGCAGCAGGAAATTGACATGGATAATCGTCAGTGATGACGATATCCCGTATATGTAGTACAATGAGTCCGTATTTGACCTCCATTATTCTCAACTAGGTTATTTTCCGTCATCATCTCCTCTTGTTGAGTTACCCGTCTGCGTACTTCCTCTCCGTAGCATCCCTAATCCCATACTCACACTAGTACCAAGAATTCCTGCACCCATACTCTGCCGGACTCTCTCTACTGGCGCACCAACACCTCCATTTGGCAGGTTATCCATATCCAACACATTAGGTGGTAGTCCCAGAACCGGAATGTTAGCATCAGGAGTATTCTCAATAGCTCTGAGTGCCCGGGCGTCTCTATCACGGGCCTGTCTCTCGAGACTAACGAGGTGTGGTGATGCCTTGATGCTGGGCGCAGCGGAAGCCGATCTGGGATCCACGTCAGTCGTTGGGGACCGCGCGGGACCACTAAGATTGACGTCGTCACAAAGAACTTCATAGTAGAAATCTTCCACGGCCTGTTTATCTCGGCAGAAAGTTTCCAGCTCCGTCATTATCCGGTCGAACATGAACTGGTTGTGACTTAGGCTAGTCTCTGCCGCTTTTTTAGCTTCTTTCTGACCTGGAAGTATGGGTCCTAAAGCCGGCGAGTTCCTAAATGTCGGCTTGAGACGTGGCGAGTCGGTATATCTTGGGTCATGAAGATGTGCAGTATGGGAAGAAAACCCGGCATGAATTCCCTTTTCACGATCGCGTTCGGCAGCCAGACTCTTTTCCTTGCTGCCAGCACGATTCGTAAACATGTGGTTTTCAAGGATAAGGAAATGGCCCTCATTGGTGATTTGGGCAAGAAGGCAGCCGGACCGATGAATGTACTGGGAGTATTTGTAGTCAGGAGGACCCCAAGAGTACCGGACTTCGACGTTACTGGGAAAGTTATCCGCAGCTTCCATGTCAAGAACAAAATCGAACCGATAAAGAATCTCCCTCTGTAAACGCAGTGCATGTGATCCGCGGGACCTAGCTGTTTGAGGGGTGGTAGGTATAGGTTGAGCAGCCTGTGTCTGGAATGCCAGGCGAATAGGTCCAAATAAGGGAGTGCTAGTTGGTGGCGTTGTCGAGATAGATACAGTAGACGCCCGACTATCCGTCACTCTAATCTCATTAAGATAGGCAGCTGGTGGTTCAAGCTTGATCAAGTAAGGCCTGCGGAATGGGTTTTGTGTCGTAATCGAGCTGGCCTCGTTGATCGGAACCTCGACCAGTCGCAATCCATGTGAAATCGCTTCTCGCGCCCAGATGTCAATTGCATCTTCAATCAGCTTCGGCGTGGTGTTCAACCAGTCAATGCGAATATGAAAGCAGTTGTCAGGATTGTGCAGGCGGTCATAGTGAAGATCAATGCGTTCATCACGGTACGAACGTCTGCGATGATCCACATCATACTTGATAACCCTGCTTAGCATGACTATAGGCTTCGGTTTGGGCCGGGCCTTTCCCCGTGCCCCAGGCAACTGAAGCGGGAACACGCTGGAAGCCGTCGGCGTCGTTGTGGTCGTCCAATTCACAGAAGGAGAATCTTCCGTACCGATAAGAGCCGCAGAAGAGCGCTCACGGTCTACACCCACTGCACCTATTTGAGGTGTTGCCGGAACAGAAGGGGCCTCCTTTTCTCGGCGTTTGAACCATGTGTGGGAGATACCTTGCTGAGGAGCAGGTCTAGAATGCTCAGGTGCAATGCGGTAAAAGTACTGGCCGTCCCGGAAGCCGTGTTTGTTATGCACGTGAACAAACAAGCCATTGGGGTTCGGATCCTTACCCGCGTCAGCAACCATGAGTCTATTACCCAGAGCCACGGCATCCTCGCGTGTCTCAAGATCGTCAAAGTTGTCTAGAAGCCACGTTGTCATGTCAGATCCAATAAAACAGTTATCATGGCTGTATAAATGCCACTTCCGAGTTTGCATCCGGATGCCACCTTGATCTGCAGGCTGTTGGATAGCATCAGCCAGAACTTGGAGATTGAAAGTAGGTTTACGGAAGCCGTCACGCCGAGAAACCAAGTGGACTCTACGTGGCGCATCTGGCCCTTCTAAGAACGGCGCTACTTCGTTCTCCATAGCAATGACTACTGAGGGATCATCTGTCTTGTACATGATATCTAGTGGGTTAGGATCACGACGACGGCGTGAAGGCCCAGTACCCCCAGGGACAGTTTGCCGTTCAGACTCGGGAACAACTCGATGCTTCTGCCACAACCTAGCGAGATTCTGGATACCCTCCAGTCGTCTCTCTTCGTCCAAGTACTCATTGTTTTGCTTTTGAGACTTGGATAGCCGTCCGCTGACCGGAATCAATACAAGTCGTGTGCGCCAAAACCGCTTCGAGTCCATGAGAGTTTCTGTTTGCCCGGCAATATAAGAGTCGGTCTGGTTCCAGTTGTATTCGACTCTCTGCGAAAACACATTCATCCGCCGCTCTTCATAATGGTGGTCTAGTAGCGTACGGATAGCTGGCTTATAGACTTCTGGCATCGAGGAGGAAAAAACAGCGGGGTCGATCTTTCGTGTGTAGATGTTGACCTCGATTTCGGTTCCATTGGAGCAAGAAAGATGGTGAATAGAGTTCCCGGCACTCATGAAAATACTGGTGCCGTCTTCTACCGAAGTCTCCGGGGAGAAGATGTCAGTCAGCTTGAGTAGTTTTTGACCAAAGGCCTTGGCCACTGCTGGACCAATAACCACCTGGAATCCCTGGGCAAATCGGAGAGAGATAAGTTCACATAGGAACTTCTGTCGTGATTTAGCATCCTGTTGATCAAATTCATCGTCGATATTCTGTGCGATACTGTAAGGAACACACTGCCAATCAGACTCGAACTCTTTTTGTGTAGGGAAGTACTCCGTGGTGAGTGGAACGGCTGCTGGACAACATAACGCCTTCCACTTCATTACTCGCATACGTGAGGTACGAGGGAAGACGTGCTGCCATGAGCGGTACCGGGTAGCGTCATCAATCTTTGAGACGTCAGGATTCGACGGATTGAGCATCATAAGCCAAGGGGAAACTTGCGCAGTATTACGATGGTGCCGGTGGTCTCCATATCCGCCACCGTTAGCATTGGCTGGAGAACCTGACATGTCAATGAATCCACCACCTGTGCCGTTGCCAATGCTGTTGTTGGTACCCCACCCCCCTTTAAGTTTCATTGCATTGACCTTGGCCTCGTCCTTGCGGAACTTGTTCGATGTATTGACGTCTTTGTCATCATTGAACCGGTCTCTACCGAACATGGAAGGCGCACGGAACATGCTGGCTCTAGGTGTTGCAAGAGACTGCTGGAGTGAAGACACCGATCCGGTGTTGCTAGGGCGAATCGGAATGCTGGCAGGCGTGCCACCCATGATAGAACTTGAGTCCTTGCGTGATATGATAGATGGTGTAGGTGACGGCCTGGTCGGTAACGCCCGCGAGATATTTGACGCCGCAGTGACATCACTAATATTTACTAGTGGCGCCACTGGTTTCACAGCTACAGCTGGCAACAAGCTTGGCTCGGCAACAGAGGCTTTAGGTGCCGCAATTCCAAACCCATTGGTGCTAAAGTGGATTCCGCCTCTCATAAATTTAGGCATCTTGAAAGACGGCAAGCCGGACCGCGCAGGTTCTTTAGATGATTCTGCTTCTGATGATTGAAGCTTATTGTTCGTCGATAGGACGGAAGTCTCGGGAACTACGCTCATCGTAGACTCTTTGCGATCTGACAAGTCTGATGACAGTTGGTGAGAGTTGCCGGTGCTGTATGTAGAAGCAGACATACTACCCCGTCTGCGAGACATATCTAAATCGTTAGGGGTGACTGACATCCTTCTAGCCATCATGTTGAACCCCGGGCCCTTTGGAGTCTCTTGGCTCTCCGTCATGGACGTACCCAATAGATTGATAGGTTCGGTGCCGGTGCCGAGATCGCGACTCATCTTAGAATGCAGAGCATGGCCTCGACTTTTAGGTAACTTGGCCTTCTGGTCATCATACTGCATTAACAGTTGAAACTGTTTTTTGTAGTCTTTGCGTTGAGACGGCCGTGGAGGTTTACTCATGTTAAACTCGTCCATACCTGTGACATGTTGACCGAATGAGTTGTACGCTTTGGTACGGGAGATGTAAATGTGGTGATTTCCAACACGTTTCAACTTGCTATGTTCGCGGCCAGTCAGGTTAAAATCAAGGAGGGAACGGTTGAAAGCTGGGTCATCTGCAAGTGGTGCAGTCCCGATCTCGTTTGTCTCGAGGACACTCCGCATCTGCAGACCATACATTCGGCAACGAATGACAAACTCTTCCTCGATATTCTGATTCTTTTCACCTTTGCCTTTGGCTTTGGTGTCATCCTTATCCGCACCAGAGCCAGCATCAACATTCAGCACAATGCCTTGGTAGGAGAGGGCCTCTTCCGATGTACCCGTCCAAAAAGCCACATGCAGCCACTGGGGAACCGCATAACTCCATTCCTCCGTAGTCATTCCATAATTAGTAGAAGCGAATGAATCGTTACGTCGAAGGTGTCCACCAGCAGTACCAGTAACTGTTTTTGATGGTGAGATGGACTCTGCTACAGATGTACAGCTACCAACAATTGATGCTTGGCCACCACGCGGGGTACTCTCACGACTGCGAATCCATCTTTCCTTTCCATCCATCAAAAGTTGCCGAGTACGATACCGGAAGAGTGGTACAGAATGAAGGGGTAGCTTAGGCACACAAACCAAGTCAATACCCATCCCGTTGCCAACCAAAGATTCCGTAGTTCGTCGTAGAGTCTCATACTCCACTTCGAAGACACCAGGGCCCGGACTAATGAGAACCAAAGAGGTACCTGTATGATTGAGGTCCCGATCTAAAAAGTCAGAAGCAAACTGTGCAGACGCCATAGCGATAGCCTCTAGAAAGTTGCCAAACATGGCCAGCGAAGACTCTGCTTTAACTTGATTAAGCATCGTGCGAATCTCGTCGTCTGTGTAGGGCTGGCCATTTATATTCTTGCCAGAAATTACGCCTGGCGCGTGTAGATGGAAGGTGCTGATGTCCCGCCGAAAGTAGTTGAACTCCTTCTTGAGCTGATACAAAATAGTAGTCCATTCACCGCTTGACATCTCGCTAATAACAACGCGGTAGAAATCTTTATAAGGACGCTCGTTTCCAGAAGGCTGTTTTCCTGTGAAATACGGTGCAAGGTCTTCGAAATGCCGTTGAGTGGTGATACCAAAGTCATACTCCACCCGAGCAAACAAAACAATTGACACTCGATGATGCGCCTGTAATAATGCCCACTTTTTAAACAGCGCAGGCAAAAGGCCGTTGACCACTCTATTAAACATGATCTCGCCTGAGCCCTCTGCATCAAAGTCCCACATTTCCCGGGCCATCTGAATGAAGATGACATATTTCGCACTCTCTGAACGGAATACAGGACGTGTATTCTTTGTGAAGAAGGCCGAATGTACTTTGGACTCCCCCACAAAAATAGACGATACTGTTGCTTTTATGGTCCCCATAAACAAAACAGATTGTCCTCGATAAACAGTGCGACCATTCAACTCATCTACCGCCATACGCCACATGTCCGCTCGAGACAAGAACTGATCTCTAAAGGTCAACTCCACAAAGGTAGCTTCAGTTATTGGGTTAGACCCGTCAATCTACACATTCAGAGTTAGATTGTTTTCATCTGTCTGATCGTATGGGTGTACTTACTGGGCCAAGTAACACTGGGGTGCCTTTCTTCATGCCAAAGTTATCTGCAATATGTTTCACAACATAAACTTCAACATTTGGATGCTTCACCTTCAGCTCATGTGGGAAGTCCCGAGCTATAAATGTGTATGTCTCGCCCAAAACCTCATTCTCCAACAGTCCGGGCACTCTCCCAGGAGCCTTCTTCTTATTTGACGAGTCTTTTTCTCCCTCCAAGACTACTGATAATGAAACTAACTGGCCAGGCTTGATGTCACTACTTGCCACAAGATTAAAGTTCAAAAGGACCTCATCCGGTGAGTAATTTTCGTTTACAGTGACAGTACATCTCCGGGCAAGAAGTTTCGCGCGACCATGGGCTGAATGGGCGGTTGTTGATGCTTGGCTGTGTGAATCTGGTGATACAGCACGGGGTGCCGATAATGAACGGTCGGTGCTCGCTCGGCTCAACTGCCGAAGATGACTGGGTAGCCGGCGTTGGGGTTGACGGCCCATAACAGCGGGTGTTAGGGTTCCGGCGGCCGAGGCAGTGGGATTGATTTGTTGGAAATTAACGGCTGAATCTGTCAGAATTCGTCTCTCATCTGAAGCATCCGTGGCTATAAGCAAACGCCAATCAATGATTTAAATGGTTCGTATATGAATCGCGGTTCACTACAATGAAACTAAAGCACTTAAAAATCACGGTGTTTGATGCTTATTGGACAACAGCCATGATGATTTGTAATAGGCAATGTCAAATGACGCAAGTGCAGGACAATTTTGATTGATGATAATGAGATGAATGATGCTCATCATGGTAGCTCACTGACGTCGAGGCATGCCAGGCAAAGCGGCAGAATTCAGGCGGTCAACACTGAAATATGAAACCCTTGGTATATAACCCTATCAATGACCAGCCGGAGTTCTAGGGTAAAAGAGACAAATCTTGTATTCCAGATGTTAGGTTATCCCTTCGTGATGTATTAGGTAGATATTGACTACATTCAACTGCTTTTGTGGTCATTAAATGATAGCTTCACAAGTTGGAGATAGTCATGTCCAAAAGGGAATCCTTTGACTGTTGCATTACGTGTAACATCGAGTCGTAGTAGCATCACCACACCCCACCACCACACCTCGGCCCAAATTAGTATTGCAATCTCTTGTCTCCGAGCTTCTTAATTCTGTCGTACTGGTAAGCGACACGGTGCAGTACAAGCGGTCGGGCCCGCGCCGCAAGGAATCTCTCGGGATATGAAATTTAGACGAATAACAAATAAATCAGGTCTTATAGGGTGCGTTGTGTACCTCGACCATACATATGTAGTTTAGTTTATGAAGATGAACAAAATCCCGGCCGGTTGGATTATATGAGCTCCGGGCCCGTACAGGCTTGATGTCCTACGAAGGTTATACCATGTCCCGACGAAAAAAAGTCACACGGCCGGGGCCAAGTCAAGGAAGTCATACCGACCCATTCAGTAGAGTGAATGCTGAGCTGGACACAGAACGGTGGGGTACTCTACTTGCTCGCATGAAACTAGCGTTAGTTCCACGGTTTTCCGGTGACAAGCCAATAGCGATTTCAGGGTCAACACGATACGTCTTCTTTGGTTTGATTTGATTTGTTCTGTTTATAACCTATTAGCAGAACTAGGTCCTGGCAACACGATATGTCACCATCTAATCCGCCGATAAATGATGCGTCATCTAGGGTCTTTCTAAGCCGCCCCCCTGCAGCTCAAACTTTAATCAGGAGTTGTTTCTGAGGTTTGTGTCACCGTTATCCGTGAACACAAGACAAGTGTCTTTGGTATGCCGATACAGGCCCAGAGGATCAGCCAAGAGACCAAAAACAGATTGTCATCGTTGTCCATCGGTCTTCGCGATATTTGCTAATCCGTGAACCTAAACAAAACGTACCCAATTTGTGTTGAGCAACAATGTCATAATAGTTTGATCAGTTGCAGTATGTTAGTTGCGTATGTCACTGCTTCTCAGTTGTCCACTGAATATTTTAGGCAATTACATTCCAATGAAAAGAGATGAGAAACCAGAGCAACATGCCTAAGATGCTAAAATAGAAGACAATTGCTTCTTTGGTGCATTTGCAAGAAACTACATCAATCACAGCCACAACTACTTAAACTCTTATGAATCGACGTTCTCTCATGAGACCTGGTAAACATAAACACTCCACCCTACTCAAAACCCAACCTCGTTTTGTCCAACAACGAGAATTTTGCACAAGGTTTGCTTTCGAAATCAAAAGAAAAGTCGTTATAAGGTCCACTTCTACGACGGCTATTAACACATATACTCCCCGGTTCCCACTACCGAGTTTGTGATAACGTGCCACGCCTGTTCTTTTCTTGTTTCTTTTCTGTGTCTCCTCGTCGATAGTTTGTACCGGCTTGATCCACCCTTTATAGCCCTACTTGCTTGGCTTTCTCATTGTAGCACGAGTCTACGGAGTGACAAGCATTGTCCCGACCATTTATATCGACCCATTCTCGCACGTCACAAGTTGACGTTACTACTATCGCAGTGTCATTACAACTTGACGCCGCAACCATGTCTGATGGTAACTCTGATGCCTCGACAGGCCACCGCCATGAACATCAACATGGACACTCTCATGGGGACAGTAGCTCAACTGACTCCCATGATACTCACGGCAGCCACGCAGGCCGTAGATGCAGCAAGACGCTGCAGCGTAAGAAGTGGAAGATGGCTGTGGCCATCGCGATCGGAGTAGCCTTCTTCATCGCAGAGCTCGTCAGTACGTCGAATATTTCTCCATGAATATACTGTAAACCTTGCTAACAATGATGTACTGTAGTTGGCTTCCGGACAGGCTCACTGGCCGTTGTTGCAGATGCATTTCACTATGTTTGTTTTGATTACCTGCCCTTGTTTTATCTTGCCTTCTCTAACATTTATTTAGATCAACGACGTGTTCAGTTATATAGTAGCCTTGGTGGCCATCGTGGTAAGTAGGAAACATAATAGGCATGGACCAATTGCCGACATTAACTTATAATTTAGCTGGCTGCACCGGATAGAAAAGCGCCTGGGGGCTTTTCCTACGGATGGGAAAGAGCAGAGCTCCTTGGTGCTTTTTTCAATGGTGCCTTTTTGATGGCTCTGGGGTTGAGTATCTTCCTCCAAGCCATCGAAAGGTTTATAAAAGTAGAAGGTATGTTGTCTCACCATTGCCCGTGAGTTTTTGATGCCATTTTCTAACAATATGCAGAGGTTGAGGATCCGAAGATGGTAATGATCATCGGAGCCGTCGGATTTGCACTCAACGTTGTCGTGTTGCTTTGCATCGGTATGAGGAGAACTTTGATTTTTTACATTTTACACAGACAATGGCTAATCAGCTATAGGTCACGAGCACCATGGTCATTCCCACGAAGAGGAACAAACCACTGACATTCATACCTCCGAGAGTCAAGACGTACGTTGTAAACTTAAACTCCGGTGAACGATTGGATGGTAAAAAGCTGACATTTCATTTCCTTCCCATATAGTACGCGGCCGATCATCGAGACCACAGTCACATGGACAGATCACCCAAAAAAGAACACCATCACGACTTGGGGATGGCCAGCGTTCTCGCCCACGTAATGAGTGATGCCCTCAACAACATCGGAGTGGTCATCTCTGGGGCAGTTATCTGGAAGGTTGAGAGTCCGTACCGTTTCTACGTAGACCCAGCTATCAGTGTGGCTATAGCGATCATGATCTTTATGTCGGCTATCAAAGTCACACGGGCTTCTGGACGCATGCTACTCCAAGCTGCCCCACACAACATTGACTTGGAGGGCGTCCGAAAGGACTTGGAACGAATTCCTGGTGTTAAGTCAATTCATCAACTTCGTGTTTGGAGCTTGAACGAGCGGGAAAGAATTGCATCTGTCCACGCGGTGGTATTGGACACCTCGACGGTGGAATTTATGCTGCGACTGAAGACATTTAGCGAATGTCTTCATGCCAGTGGCATTCACACCTATACAATCCAGCCCGAGTTCTATTGCGGAAAGGATAGCGGGTCGGAAGAAGGGCCGCTTGGTCCGCAAATCTTTGTATCGGATGACCAAGTGGTTTTGGAGCCGTTTGCAGAGGGAGCGGCTGCTGTTGTTGGCGACCCTGATATGACTAAGGAAATACAGGCGCCAGTGATACGTGGGTCGACGGAAAGGATCACGGTCGAGCGTGATCGGTGTGCCAACCAATGTGAGATTCGGGCGTGCGGGCGCAAGTCTGAGGCTTGATATGCCGAGGGTGGAGCTTGGTACTACGAATTTGGTTGATTTGGCATGTAAGAAGGCTGTGATTGGTAGTTTGGTTGCTCAAATGTTACCAATATTGCGGGGACTGCCGGTGTAGGGCTAGACTCTGTACTGGGGTGAGTAGCAGAGATTCATGTCGATGAATACATATGTACATGGACAGAATTAAAAGCCTTGAAAAAGACTGTTCTTTGGAGATGCAGATTATGACGAAAGTTATGGCCGTGCAACGTGAATTTGTGTTCATGTACATTTGGAAGTTAAATAGGATGATTGTTGGGTGACGTGAGGCCAAAGGGGTTCTTGGGACTCTTTTTCGACCTTTGACTACCGGAGGAGCGGAAGGCTTGGATCGTGATAGATCGGTTAGATGCAGCCAAGCGGATTCACCAAAGCGGAAGGTGATATGCTGGAGGTTGGGTTATAAAGTGTCATAGCAATGACAGCGAGAAGCTGTTTGGGGATTATCGAGGGATCGTAAAGGCTGGTGTGTTTGCATATGCACAGTGGATAATGGGGTGTATGTATGCAGAGTTGACGTCTGCGGTACCCGGGGTTTTGTGGGGCATGATGTCGACATAAACGCTTTGTGGCGATACTGACCAGGGAAGTACTGGGCGGATGTAGAGTGGGGCAAGAGGGGTAGATACGGAAGAATTTTGGGTTCGGGTACGTGTCAGTCAGCGGAGATGTGCGGGAACTATAGATGGATGCGGAAAGAAAGTGTGACTAGTTATAAAGAGTGTTTATAGTGACGGAGTGACGAAGTATCGGTAGACAATGGGTTCTTGGTAGTACGGAAAGGGACAATGCATGGATATCTTAGACATAACCCTAGCAACAATTTTACATAACCCTTATACCGAATATCAAGGTCGAACATCACGCCTGTGCGGGCTGAGAATTGTGGATGAGTATGATTGGCCATGTAGATATTGACGAAATGCAGGATGACATAATGTTCGTTCTGCAGGTGGTTGTTGGCGGGTTTAAAATGATTTGGAGGGATGCAAGTTCCCCACCAGGAATAATGTAGCGAGCACCAGAGAGGGGCCATCTCCGCGCTCGCCTGACGCTTTTGTGTGGGTTACATGGGTAAGCATAGACGATGATAGCACGTGAGGAGGTGGCATGGAATCAATGACTAGACCTTTGGCGAGATATGTGGATATACTACTCTACATTGGCATTTGAGAATTCGTTAGTCTCGCCGACACATATATCTTGTGTGTTCGGAGGCTATAAACGACGCCTCTCAGATATCGATACCAGCCGCCCTGCAATAAGCCAAATCCCGTCCCATTGTATGTATGAACATACATACGTATATGCACGCCATCGCCCACAACTGCTCAAAGCGTTTATTCCCCTCCTGGCCCTGTCACCACAGCGTGGGAACTGTTCACCGACGTCATTTTGCTGTATCTGCCAAGTCAGCACACCGACGGCAGTTTTTCCTCCGTCCGCAAACGCCGTCAACGCGTCTTTGTCGCCGTTGAATAATATTTCTTCATCCGGCATTTTCCACCATCT
Organism: Huntiella savannae; assembly: GCA_001483325.1. NCBI lineage: Eukaryota > Fungi > Ascomycota > Sordariomycetes > Microascales > Ceratocystidaceae > Huntiella > Huntiella savannae. The sequence continues at coordinate 204,670 of LCZG01000031.1, read as the reverse complement.
GCCAATTCCCGGCGGCTAGGATTCTTTTCGGCATCCCCTAGGCCAGTTTACATCGCCAACCACAGTCCAAAATCGAATTTGTCGGACCTTCATTCCGAACGCGACTGGAGCACCACTGTGTCCTACGTCAGTCATTGGTGAAATTTCCCCAGTGCCTGTTTTTCGTCATCTCGTCAGAAACTTTCCACCGTCGTGTTGCCGTCCTTGCCTCGTCGCCGACCACCTGCACCAAAGTGGCTGCATTTCCCCCACCCAGAAACGCAAGCTCTTGGTCGCCATTCCCTTTGCTGTGAACAAGTCGTTTTGCCACTCTCTGCGACAAAGCTGAACGCCTGTACTAGCAAACGCTAGGTCATTTGTGCTTTCTGTGGGTTCTCATATCCAACGTGCGTTTGTACCCACGTCGGCTTACGGAAGAGCACATTCACATACGTGCGTGAGATCCTGCTTGTTTTTTTTATCGTTTATTACTGCATTACCGGGCAACAGGTTACGGTCAAAGACAGAAGGCGGCTTGTCAAGAGACGGAAAGATAGGCCGAGCCGCAAGCTATACGTGCGCTGTTTCCTATTCTTAAATCGCGACAAGGCTACGCAAGAGCTCTAGCATTTGTGAGAGAGTCTAGTCGTGAGCCTCACTGTCGTCTTTTCTCCTTTGCCTCGTTTTCATTTCCACGTTTTTGTACATGAGGCATATAGATCGTTGATTTTTTCTCGTTTTTTTCGGCAACATTTTAGACTGCGCGACGGGCGGCGTTTCCCGTAACACCAGGCACAAGCGAATCTCCGATCATCTCACACGTTTCGCCTTGGATTTTCAAAGGCCAACCTTCAAGTGTTTGTTTACAGCGTTCTACGACGTCTTGTATTGAAAGTGCGTTCAGTTACAAATTCGGCATTGCGATAGACGGGTTTGTGTTTCGGCGAAACGGGGTTCCCTGGTTGTAGAGAGTCTGATTTGGCCGGAACAAAGTGCCGTGGGTGCTTGTCTAAGTGTGTGTACACACATACATATGTGAGTGCGTGAGTGTGTGTTTGTGTGCATGTGTTTGCGTGGTGGTCTTGAGCGTTCCACCACGGCCAGCCAGCACTTTGGAACTTGTCTTTGCAATGGCAGCTGACGATTATAGTCCGGCGTGACAAGAATTGTCAACGACCTCTTCGATTTGAGACCAGCATTAAGAAGCCCGCTGAAAACAGTACCGAATCTGTATCGTTTGCGGGTTCTTCGGCTTTTTTTATCCCGTCGCAGCGGAGACATACGATTTACTACGTCAAGATGCTGGGAAAATTATTTACTCGGAGCACTAGCTCCTCCGGTCTGACGGGAATCACTCAGTCGACCACTGCTACTAGTAAGCCGGTATTGACCCTAGAGTCTGTCCAAGAAGACATGCATACCCGCTCTCTCTTATTCCCCGACCCCCAAACGTTGGCACAAACACGCAACGATCAGCTGTTTCCCATGCCATTACCGCCACCAACTACCAATCAACTACCCCCATTTGATTGTATCCCAGAGATTTGTCTGGAAGAGCGCGACGTGCGCATCCTGATCATGCAGGATAGTGTCAAGTCTTTAACTTCTTCGGTTTTGTACGATACGCATCCTGCCCCACCGTCCCCACCAGCCCAGCAACCACCGTCTGAAGCATGGCGTTCCTCCGCTTCAAGCCGCCGCAGCAGTGTGCCTCATGCCCCGTCATTTTCAAATGTGCGTGGCTCTGGTAGTGAATTACCAAATTCTCGGTCGGGAGCCTTTGATCGCCGCTCTTCAACTACTGGTCGATTTCCTTTGAATTCCGAAACAGACTCACAACGCGCTGGCCGCGAATACCGCGAGGAGATTAATACTTTGTTGGGCTGCACATTCGGAAACTCGGAGCTTCTGAGTTACAAAGGAACATCAACCAAAGTACACCTGATACCATCAGACTCTCGGTCTTGTGATTTTGGGTCTTCTTCCTTAGTTGGCGATGGTAGAAACTCAATAGGTCGGTCAAGTTTGAGGTCTTCACGGCTTGCCCAATCTTACTCGTCGGATGTTTTTTCCCCGGGCTTTCCACCAAATTTATCATATACCACTTCGGCCTCAAGTTCAATGAGTACCCGTAGTGTCGATAATAAGCGTGTCATCATTACCCGGATGTTTCCAGTAGCTCCTCCCGTAAGCGAAGACCCACCAGCGAGTCCAGATGCTCAAGAAGGGCCACGAAGACCAAGTCGGATGACTCGTGTGCCTATGTATGCGGTTGTGCTGGTCATAAACCTTCAGGCATTATCAGGTTTGGCAGCACGACCAAATTTCAAGGGATCGGGTTCTTTTACAGAGCATGAAAGTTTACCATCGTCGTATGGCTCTGGACGGAAGATGATGTGGCAGGGTGCAGGGTCTGCAATCGCCGAGCCGGTCGAGTTCACCTATCCCGAGTCTGATGAGAGGCTTGAGCATATTACACAGCATTGGGACATCATAATGCGAGCATTAACATCCCTCCAATCTGTTGCAACTTCCAGGATCACAGAGCAACTGAAGCAGCAGGACATCGAGGCAAATGCACCCGTGGTTAGCACTCCGCCAATAAGTGGCCACCGGCAATACCCCCCCAATTTAGTAAAAAGCACAACAAAGTGGCTTTTTCTTTCGGTATCGTCCCTTGTTAAGGATGAAATGTTATCGGCAGAACTTCCACGAGTCCGTGAACGTATCATCACCGGCCTTCAAGCAGAGCGTGTAGTCACTGGACAAGGACGATGGTCTGTTTGGCGTGACGAAGCCAGAACGTTTGCGCGGATGAACATTAAGGATGGTGTGTCATCTAAGGAGTTCTTACACCAGGCGTTGACGGGGTTCTTGGGAAGCCACTCAAATTGGATACAAGCACTGGGTCCAGATTCATATCGCCAACGACGGCTTGATCGAGATATCTTGCTTCAGGACGAAGATCTCGTTATTCCTTCACGTACGGTCGTGATTTCCCAGGACAAGATGTCTGCGCGACGTATGGTGTTCCTACTGTCAGCATTTTTCCCGGCATCAACCCAGGACGGGATCAGTATATTCGGTGGCCTTAGAAGGGCCCGGATACCTAGTTCTACGTCCTTGAATCTCTCTGGCTCTCCACCTGCATTCGCCATTCCTGGTAGGGAACAGTGTCTTCGGAAGAAAGTGGGGCGGAAGCCTGAACCCAAGAAGAAAATGCCTGTTCATAGGAGGACACCAAGTCAAAATACGCGGGTAGCCCTGGCGCCAACTGGTATTGGTATCTTTAATTGTTCGGTGAACGGCCCCCCCTCAGCTACGGGTGAACCTGCCACTCCGGGAGTTCCTGGATCACAGGCTGGTGATTCACCTGCGGTTGACCCATCTAGAACACCGGCTACTGCTTCAGCGGCTGTTCCAGAACCTGCCATAGCCCATATTACTAGTCTGCAGTGGAACGAAAAGTTCCGCGCCCATAGACCAGGCAGCAGCAGCTCAGTGGCAGCAGACGACCTCAAAAGATCCCTCAAGCGCAGTGAGAGTATGTCCATGGGCTCCGATACGACTGTAGGCTCTAGATGGGGCAGTATCATGAGTGGTCTGTGGGGTGGTACGCCAAATACGCGGCGCGAGAGTCTTACATCTGTTACACAAAGTCATATGTCATCTCCAGTGCGTGGCGGTGTTGCAAGCAGAGAGCCCATGTCACCACGACGATCACCAGATAAGAGAGGTGTTCGAGCAGATCCCGTTGCGAATCTTGGGTTTTCAAGCGAAGAGTTGTCTTCGGCCGTATCCAAGGTCGAGCCGCAGCCTGCAGATTTGACCGAGTCAGACGGTGGTGCGTTGCAAAGTGCACCGGATATTCAGCCCCGACAGCCCATCGATGTGCCAAAGGATAATCTTTTTGGATCTCCGATTAAGTCAACGGTTAATCCGAATGACGGCATCATCGATATTGACATTCCTATGTCTGATTTTGTAACGTCTTTTGAGACGGCGGTTTCATCCCCGTGTAGCAGCGGCTACATGTCAATTCCGGGTCATACCATCGACCCAATTACAATGTTTGAACAGGCAGCCCGCTTATGGGGTGACGTTGACCGTCCAGTTAATGTTGCTGGGTGGCTTCGGACTTATCATCCTGACTTTGCTCTGCAGAGCGTACCGCCTTCTGATGACTTGGTGACCAAGATCAAGGAGGCTCTTCGTGGCGAGCGGACACCAGGTATCAGCCAAGACCATGAGGGATGGGTTCTTGTAAGTGAAGCCACGATGATTGATATTGGAAAGGCAGTGGTTTCACGCATCCGCTATAGTCGGTTCTTCCCCGAACGGGATAATGACGGAACCAGACCTATCGGACCTTCTGGGAACCAATGGACGAACGAACGTTTTGCTATTAGTACTATCGACATTGTGGAGGATGCATTGGTTGAGGCCGTGGATCGGGTGATTGCCATGCCTGGTGAGATTGTCAAGACTAGTAGTAACCCGCGGGCAGTTCCGGTTCCTGGGGCGAAAGAGACGGGTGGATCAGATACCTTACAGGTATCCAGACCGATGATTCTTTCGTCTTCTATGCCTCCTGTGTCGTCCTTGGATCCTGACTTACTGGACAAGTCCTCACTGCGCAACTCTGCGCCTCGAGATGTCCCATCACCTCTTTTCCAAAAGGTAGCTCGTGAACGAATCTTGGGTAATGGCGAGGTCCCTCGTGGCGAGTGTCGTGCCGTTCTGCTTGGTAGTCTCAAGAGTATCATCAAGCAGGTACAGAAGGAACGGGAACGTCGAGGTGACCCGTCATTCTTGGAGGAGGAAGGTGGTGCTGTCAGAGAGGCAGTTAGTAGATGGTTGGCCGAAGGGTCATTATGAGTGATGTTTTATTTTCTTCATCTGTGGCATTTGCCTTTACGTATATTTATTTAATTAAGCATGGTAGTTCATTTCGCAAACAGACAAACGCACATCTAGAAATATTGTTGAAACTTTTGCATGGTGGTATATTAAAGATATGCACATTCTATAATCCTCCTCTTTTTCGTCATACTTATCTCCTCTTCGCCGGCCGAGCATTCTTGAGCCTCTTCTTCTCCTTCTCGATACGGCCCTTCCGAACAGCATCGGCGCCTTTAAGTTCCTTCCTATCACCAGCACCATCTCTAAATCTACCGACTCTCTTCTCTCTCGCCTCGGCAACTCTCTTCTTCCGTACATGGTAATCATCTCTCCACTTATCAGCATCCTTAGGTGCCTTCTCCTGCTTATGCTTGAATCTACCACCACCGCCCGGTCCAGGATCCACACCTGGTCTTCCCTCGGCCGCCAATCTGGCAACACTCGGCTTCTCGATCTCACCCGTCCGTGGCAGTGACACCTTCTTGCCCTGTTGCCATCTCTGGAACCGCCCACTTTGGAATGACGCGGCAATCTTTACACCAGACTCACCAACAATCAACTTGGCACCCTTGGAACCATCCTCATCGTTGGCTCTTGCCACGTACTTTCTCGCCTTCTTGTCCCAACGCATGCCCTGGGCTTTAGCTGGCGCACCAAAGTTCTTGCTGTCGTCGTTGGTCAGGTCCATGGTAACTGCACGGGCAGCCTCCACGAAGGAAGACATCTGGGAACCGGAGTGGACTCCGTATCCGCGCTCGGAGGCGGCGTTGTTGGTACGGGGGGTGTATGACATGAAGAGGGCGGGGTCGGCGTAGGAGGTGGGACCGGAGGATTTTGAAGGCTTGGAAGTGGTGATTGTGACTTCAAGGTCGTCTTCTGAGTCGTCTGAGTTGTAGGCGGCGGCGGCAGCAGCATTGTCGTCCTCGGCATCTGAGGCTTCGGAATCTGAGTTTGAATCAGCAGCGGCGGGAGCTTCAGGCATTTCAATGTCCTCGGTGTTGTCGAATTCAGACTTTTCCTTTTGTCCGTTGCGCATGCGGGGGGTTACCCGTTTCCGGATATCCTGCATGATCTTGAGAGCCTCAGAGCTGGAGTTCTTGCTACCTCTGGCCACCTCGAAGATAGTCTCCGGTGGACGGAAGCCCGAAATACGGGCGAGCATTTGGCTGAGAGCCTGGGAGGCGGGGTCATTGTCGACACCGAATTTCATGTTGAGTTCCGTCCAGCCAGCGGTGGCAATGAGTTCCTTGGCACGCTTGGCGGACTGGGCACTAGCACTGTGACGGGTCTTCATGTACAGACGCTCAGCCTTGTCGGCGACAGTGCGGATGGCATCCAGGTCGGTGTTGTCACGAACAACCTTGATAACCCACTCGTGGTTCTCATCGAGAGCTCTTCTCTTCAGGGAACCCACGACAACTTCGGTGGCGAAGTTGACGGCAGATTCGGACGACTTCTGGCCAACGGTAAGAGGACGGCCGAGGAAAAGCTGGAGATCAATGAGATAGGGGGCATCGTTTTCACGGACAAGAGAGTAGGCCCAACCGGACTGCCCAGCACGAGCAGTACGACCGACACGGTGAACGAAGACCTTGGGCTGTGGGGGGAAATCGTAGTTGATGACGTTCTTCAGGACAGGGATATCGATACCACGGGCAGCAACGTCAGTGACAACAAGGATGTTTGAGCGGCCGCAGCGGAAGTTCTCAACTTGGATTCTACGGGCCTCTTGATCAAGGGAACCGTAGACGAAGGCAACAGCGAAGCCAGCAATCTTGAGAAGCTCGGCGAGATACTCCACGCGATGCTTGGTAGCGGCAAAAACAATGGTGCTGTGTTCAGTAGGCTTTCCACGACCGAAGGCATCGGGATTCTTTCTCTTCTTCTTGCCCTCTGAGAAGTCGGGGATGGCACCGGCTGGTGGACCGGTAGGCATCTGGATGATATCGTGAAGAACATGGAGAAGAGCAGCTTCCTTTTCTTCGGCTTTGATGGTGAAGAAGGCGGATTGCAAGTCGGGTGAGACCTTGGTTTCGGCATCGAGACGGATGAGTTCGGGGTCTTGAAGACCAGCGCGGGCGAATTCGACGAGCGAGGCGGGGAGAGTAGCGGAGAAAAGAAGGGTTTGGCGGTTAAGAGGGAGGGCGTGAAGAATCTCGGTGAGTTGCACAGCGAAACCCATTTCGAACAGACGATCAGCTTCATCGAATACTACATACTGAATAGATGAAAGATCCAAGTTCATTTCAACCTTCAAATGCAGAAAACGACCGGGTGTGGCAATGATGATATCGGGGTTAGATGCCATCATACCGAACTGCTCTTCAAGAGAGTCACCACCGACAAGCAAAACCGACTTGAGATCAGTTCCGCGACCGAATTCCTTAACAACCTTGAGAGTCTGGATAGCCAGTTCACGGGACGGCGACATGATGAGAGCGCGGGCACCAACGCGGGGAGAGTGGGCCTTGAGACGCTCGATCATGGGGATGACGAATGCGCCGGTCTTTCCGGAACCGGTACGAGCCATACCGACTACATCTTTGCGCGAGAGGATTACGGGGATGGTCTTGCGCTGAATGGGAGTGGGCACGGAGAAACCCTTCTTGGTGATAGCCTTGAGCAGGTTGGCATTGAGACCTGTGGGTGAGAGTATTGTTAGCTTTTGAATTCTAGAGACGGTATAGTTCCTTTTTGCGCCGGTTCTTACCCATAGACTGGAAACCACCACCCTTCTTGGTGCTCTTTCCAACCATGTTAGTAGTCTTGCGGTACTGCGCCGCCTGTCTCAACGCAATGAAAGCCTCATCGTCATCCTCGGCTTCACCCGTCTCGCCGCCACCGTTCATGAGACCGTCGAAATCAAAGCCATATTCGGCGTCTTCGGCCTCGGGGCCCTTCTTTCTACCGGACTTGTTGGTGCTGGTGACATCGTCGGCGGGGGCCAGCGAAGAAAAAATGTCGACTTCCGTTTCGGAGAGGGCGGGGGAAACTGCCCGGCGACCCATTTTTGGCAAATTTGTGAGTGAGTCGCGTGGTTATTGACTCGTTTATGTCATAGAGTATCTTGACTTTTTTCTACATGTATCGAAAAGACTACGATCCTCCCAAAGTTTTTGGTGGGTCCGCTTCAACGGCGCTATCGATAAGCAGGGATTAGGCTCTGTGCCGGGCATTGACGTCGATGGTCAATCAAGCAAGAAATATTTCCATCGATGCGCCAGTAGATATCTTACAAAACTTCCCAATCGCATCACCATGGGCTTCAAGAAAATAGGCGCATTGGCGCCAAACAATAAATCAGACGATGGCGACAAAAACTCAGACGCCGCCACCAAGAAAGCTGATGAGGCTGATGCCCTCGAAGCCCTCAGCGCACTCGACTCCGAAGCTAAAGAGTTTGACAAGGTTAATTCAATCTGCCCATCTACCCATTCTACGTCCCCGCTAACCACTCTACTACCAACTAGGACGCCGAAATTGACCGTATTCTTCGCGCCTTCCGTCTCGATGCCTATGCCGTCCTCGACTTAAACCCCGGTGTCGCCGAAAGCGACATCAAGGCTGCCTATCGTAAGAAATCACTACTGATCCATCCTGACAAGACGCGCAATGAGCGCGCGCCCGATGCATTCGACCGGTTGAAGAAGGCGCAGATGGAACTTATGGATGAGAAGCATCGGGCGCGTTTGGACGAGTCGATTGCCGATGCGCGGAGACTTTTAATCAGAGAGAATAAGTGGACGGTGCATAGCGAGGAACTTAAAACGGAGGAATTCGCAAAGATGTGGAGAGAGAAGACGCGCATTGTGCTGATTGAGGAGGAACATAGACGGAGACGTCAGGCTAAGGTTCAGATGGAGGAGGAAGGTAGAGAACAGAAGAAGCAGGAAGATGCTTTGGAAGAAAGGAAGCGGAAGAGACAGCATGAGCAGGATTGGGAGGCTACGAGGGATCAGCGCATTTCCAGTTGGCGACAGTTTAGTAAGAAGAAGAAGACTGGGGAGGAAGGTGGGAAGAAGAAGAAGATGAAGCCCATTGGCTGAGTTGGGACACCCCAATACTGATGATTTCACGTTTCATGCACATTTTCACATGTACTTAATATATACGGCATTTACACTAGATACATTGACAACGGCCTTTTTGCATTCATCACTTCGTTACTCCTTTTGGGTGTATATGTCTAAGCTTTGGGCTGGTGCTTGCGCTTATACGCAAGGAATCTAGGCAGGTTCATGACCGCCTCCTCCGCTCTATTCCGGAGCTCCGCCGTCGCGGGATCCTTCTTGTGAATTCCTCTAAGCATCGCCTTGATCTTGGCAGTGTGCTCTTCTAATCTCTTGTTAAAGTCGCCCTTCCAGTAAACCTCCACATCACACTCAGCCTCCTCATCAGCATAGATATCAAAGAACTGGTTGAGAGCCTCGACCGCATCAACTGCTGGGGTGGTGGGGAGGTTACCGAGGACAGAAAGAAGGAAGAGACCGATGGCTTGGTTGCGGGCGACGGGGGCGGGTGGGGCGGCAAGTTGGCCGAGGACACCGATGCATTTGACGCTAAGACCGGTGAATGGGTCACTCTCCTTAGCCTTCTTGGGGTCCACGGCAGCAGCCATCTGGCTGGTAGCTTGGTAAAGGGCAATGAAGCGCTCATGCTCATTTCCGGCATATGGAATATCCTCCTTGAGGACACGGGCAACAGCCCAGGCTAATGAAGTGGCGTTCATAGCCAGCTCGATATCTGCGGTGTCAGAGCTGAGAGTGCTCACGATAGCATCAGTCCAGATCTTGGCGGCAATGGGCTTCCAAGCACCGAGGATGCCGGCGTTTTGGCCGGAGGAGAAATCGAGGCAGCTGATGGACCAGGCGAGGTTGTTAAGAGCGGAAATGGCGTGAGACTTGACGCGGATGTGCTCGTCTGAGTCGGTAGGGAGAGCAGAGAGGCGGAGAGCTTGTGGGATGGCCTTGTGGAGGAAGGCTTCAAGGGTGGGAAGATCATCGATACCTTCGACGTCATCGGCCCCAGTAACGTGGGCGAGATCCTCAAGGAGGGCTTCATCGTCCATCTCATCATCATCTTCCTCCTTGGAACCTGCCTCGCTGAGCCCGTCAACTTCAATTTCCTTAGGCTCCTCTTCCTCTTCGTCCTCATCCTCATCCATCTTATCGTCGGATCCCTCAGTAGTGGCACCAGGGGCGTCGGCGCGGGGACCGGCAAAGGTGGTTAGGACACTGGTGCCGATGGAAGCGAGAATTTCAAGAGCCAGCTTGACGACTTCGCATGGGGCGTGGAACTCTTGGCCTTCAACGGGCTTCTGGGAAACTCCGTCGTAGTCTTGGAGAGTGCGAGCAAGACGGCGGATGAGAATCTCATCAGTGGCGTCGTCCTTGCCGGGGGTCTGGTCGTTCCACTCCATAGTCTCAAAGATGTTATGTAACACACCGCAGGCAAGAACGGACGAGGCACCGTCAAGTTCCTTGTACTTGAGAAGTAATGAGAAGAGGCCAGTGGTAGCAAGGATACGCTCGCACATCTCCCGGTTATCCTCAGTCAGCGTCATCAGGCAAGTCATGATCTCATCGGTAGTGTTAGGCTCGGTGGATTCACGGGATACCAGAGTCAGCAGGAAGTGAACAATCTTTTCGTTGCCAGTAATCGCCGTCCAGACCTCCTCGGAGGCCTCAGCAAGACAAGCGAGAAGCCCAGCAATAGTGCGGGAAATTCTCCACACGATGGACTGTTGCGCCTTAGTGGCGGAGATGAATGGAGTCTCGGTAGAGTCAAGAGTCTCGAGAATCTAAAGGTGTGTTAGTTACCGTTTTTTTTCACTCAAACTCATAAATACTCACCATGTTCATAGCAAACTCAACAGCCGTCAACACATCCAACCGGAACAAATGAACCGAAAACCCAGCATCCTCCTCCTCCGCCAGAATCTTCAAAATCTCCCAGCCTGCCGCCTTACTATCCACACTGGCATCCGTCAATGTCTCGCTAAGAACAATCTGAACCAACTGCTCCCGCAGCATCAACTTGCGGACCTTCTCATTGGTGATGATGTTGGCGATAGCATTGGCGGCTACAGACCGGGACTTGGGATCAGTGGACTTGAGTTCGGCGATCACGGGCAACACCTTGGTTTCCCGGAGGGCAAGAAGTTCCGGGTCTGAAGGGAGTTTTGGCTGGCGGGCAATGGGGTCTTTGCGACGTTCCCGACGGTTTGTTCTAGATTTGCCCATTGTGAAATTTTTGAATTTGAAATAAATGTCTGTAAGTTAATTCAAAAAGCAATCTTCATCATCTTCATCGGTTCGCTTATATACCGTTTTTGTACTTGATGTTGAATATTTTTGCAGGGTTATGTATAAATGCAACCCTATTACAGCCACACGAGCCCGTTCCGCAGTGTGGCGTTCAATGATCCCCGTGTCAGGTCATGTTCCGAAACCTTAAATCAAGAAACAGGAAGTGACAAACGTATTTCATGACGTCGAAATAAGTATCAATTTCAACGTCACTTGATAACTCACTCACAACTGAGTTGACAATAAATTGTCATCGCCACCCCCAAATTCTCCCCAATTCTCACGTTACGCTTACCGCGGCTCAAAAATCTTGGCGTTTCTCGTCTTCCCCTGTGACACCCCCCTCGGGCTCTGCACTTTAACGCAAACAACTTAACCCGTCTCGTTAGAGCTCGGCAGTCTCACGGTCCCCACCAAAAACATCCGCGCTTCCATATAAAGAAGGTCTATTCCCAGTCTTGTGACATTAGCCGCGAGGAGCTCATTATTTTCTTTTCCTCTATTGTTTAAACGATGTGAACTCGTTGGCTCCACTGAACGATTTCCACCATCGTTTAAAAAGACATCTTGCGCCTTTGTTTCTCCACTTTGTTCCACGTCTGTCCGCGTGTTCGCATTTCGAGGATACATACATACTTGTCTTTCAATTCTCAATTACCTTGAATATATTTACCGTTTTCGACCCTATTTTAAACTACATCGCACGTCATGGCATCTGCCGTCGCCGCCCTTCGCGAATCAGTGAATGCTGCACTAGGGCCAGATTCACCACATAAGAAAGATGATGATCTCCCTCGAAGCCCCTCACAATGGCCCGCTGCTTCCCGAGGCCCACAACGACGATCTATGCGCCGGATTGCGTACTGGGTGGTCGGCGCAATTGTACTGTACACTGGATATACCCAATTAACTGCCCGCCACGACTCTGAGGATAGTCCATTCTTCCAGGGGAATAGAATCATTGAATCCGCTAGATCCGGATTCGGATACCCTGCTAGACCATTATCTGGTGTCCCAGTGCGCGGGAGCAACCAACCACCACCTGGAGGCCTGGGAATCGGCTTGGACAAGTTACCACCAGGTCCTGGAAAGTCAAAGGACACATCAAAAGATACCAGCAAGACCGGCGCAGAAGTCGCAGTAGTTGGAGCTGCAACCCCACATACCTGGGAAGGCCCCTTTCGATTCAATGATTTGGCCTTAACTATATTGTACATTGGCCGTACAGGCGGTGGCCAGGCGAAAAACAAAAATATTTTGTTTGCCGCAGGTAGTTTGCGGAGTGCGGCTACTTTGATTCCCATGGCTTGTGAAATGGCCGAGGAATTAAACAACTATGTACACTTTGCGTTGGTCAGTCGCGAGGACATGCCGCTATCTGATGTTAGGGAAATCAATGGAGCAGCTTCCGGGTGTAAAGTAATTTTCCATGATGCCCGGCCAGATAATGGACCTACCTCTACTACGGCGCGCATGGAAATGGCTGCCACTAGAGCCTTGTGTAAGTTAGCAGGATATGTCAGGGGAGATTTGGAGTACAGCCCACTAACACATCATAGTCCATATGCAACGGTACATGCACCCGCAAGCCATTATCGTAGATGGCGGGGGCGATGAGGGTTTCTTCCTGAACGGCTTTAGATCGTTCACTTCCAACGAGAACATCCCCCTTATCGAATTACCTGCTTCACCACCAAAAGAGCTCGCCTTCATCTCCAAGTTGGACAGTGCGGCTTTAGCTCATTGGCACGCCGCCTCAGTCGACATTCTCATCCAAGCCCCAGCTAACCACGCCGGCGGTCTCATCCGGCTATTGAAATCACTCAGTCGAGCGGATTTCAGTGGTGTTTCTGTTCCACATCTGACTATTGAGATTCCCTATGGTCTGGATGAAGCTGCCAAGCAGTATCTTGATACATTCGTGTGGCCTCCTAAGCATTATGCTGGGATTGGCAACAAGGGGAAAATGTTGACCGTGAGACGTCGTCTCATGCGTCGCCATGCCAACGAAGAGGAGGTTATTACCCGTTTCATGGAGAGCTTCTGGCCTGTCGACCCTAAGAACCAGCATGTTCTGTTACTGTCCCCTCAAGTCGAAGTTTCCAAGTATTTTTTCCACTATCTTCAATACGCCATCCTTCATTATCACTACTCTGCTGAGGCTACCTCACAATCCTGGCCTACGCGCTTGTTAGGTATCAGTTTGGACTACCCTACCACCAAGCTCGACGGCGTTACACCCTTCACTCACCCCGCCCTGCCCGTGAAAACCCGGCAAGGCGAGCACACTGAAGATTCCTTCCTTTGGCAATCACCTACTAGCCGGGCCCTTCTTGTCCTCGGCGAGAAATGGACTGAGATTCATGGTTTGGTGTCTGAGCTATTCAACATGCCCAATGACGTTGCCCCACCTCTTAGCAAGAATATTAGCAAGGCGTTCCCCAGCTGGCTGGAGTACTTCTTCCTTCTGTCAAAGCTACGCGGGTACATGACTTTATACCCCGGCTTCGCAACAGCGCGAACCATCGCTACCGTCCACGATGAGTCCTATGTAGCGCCTGAGGAATACACACCGGGCGAAGTCAACGAGGGCTCTCGGCGCCGCGGCAACGAGGAAGTCCCTTTGGCTGTTGGCTCGCAGGTGACGAGTTTGGATACTCTTTGGGACGGTGTGCTGCCTAGTTTAGGGGATGTTGCGTTGGTTTCTTGGAAGGGTGAAGTGGTTAAGGTGGCAGAGCTGAATGAGCTTTCTTCGGGGGATATGAAAGTCTTCAAGGAGGAACAGGGTGGTTGTACAGAGGCGGTTTTGGAGACACTAGGGAAGGAAAAGCTGAGGGAGAGAGGTCGGGTTATGGGTAGTGTGAGAGATTTGTTCTGTTGGGATGTGAAGGACACTTGATTTGGCTTCGAAGGGAGAATGATCTTTTTATCTTGGACTTAGATGAACCTATAGGGTTGCGGGATCTGGGTGAACGGCGGATACAAGTATCAAGCATCGCTTGGCTCTGGCAATTACCTGAGTATTTATGTCAGCAATCTAGAGTTGATATAACCAATATTTTACTTTCTACTTTGCTGTTTGTACCCCACGGCTCTATTCCCAAACCTGAATACATAACAGGTTACACGTCAAAACGTCGGACATTTTGGTTGGCAAGACCTTGAGATGTAGCCTGATTTGGCGTTGACGTCGTTGACGTGTGCGAAATTACACACCATTATACATCGGGTAACCCTGTTTCTAAAACGGGTATTAGCTCAGATCAATATCATTACTACTACTACCACTTCTATAATAGGTAATCTTCAGGAAATGGTAGGATTCTCGATGTGTTTAAATTCTTTCTCATGGCGAGTTGGAGACGGTTCAGCATACCACTGCGCTAAAAAGAACTGGAACCTGTACTTTCATTCTTGTTGGCTGTTCTATTCTTCCTTGTAAGTGAGTGGCTCTTGAGTCTCGTCTTACGATACACGGGTCTCCACATAAGACATAATATGGCCTTGCTACTTGTGAGCATCCGGCCTACGGGGCATCGGATGACACCTCGTGTTATATTCTTGCCCAACGTCTTCATGCAGCATTGGCCTGGATGGTAAAACTGTGCCATGATAATCCTCCGTTTAACTCGGTCGCATCAGCTAAAAATGACTGTGATGTTAGCTATGACGTCATATAAGGAATGTTCTGTCCTTTTTTCTCGGCTCAGAATGGGGCCCCAATAGTTTTACTGCCCAACTGCATAAGTCAGTTAGGGCAAGAGCGCAGAGGAGTGCGATATTCCCACTTAGTTTGGCACACAGAGCGTGATATTGATCGGTACCAGTTCCACGGCAGTTAAGCCAAAACCCGAGGAACCTTGAACTTTTCACTACCGGAATACTCTACCCGCCAAGCTCAAGTGACCAGTCTTCCCACTGATTGGTTGTGTGGAGGTTGAGCGCGAGTAGAACAGACTTGCTCGGCTCGAATATCACACTTCTCGTCGCCGCCCAATACTCGGCCACCCCATAAACCTTTCGCAGTGCGCCAGTCAAATCGACCGAGGTCTTTTCCCGAGCGAGTAGGTTGGTGTCGTCAGCGAACCCCACAACCATGACATTCGGGTGGCACGTATCCAGCACCTCGTGCAGACTAGCAATGAAGGTTATAAAGAGGAGCGGGGAGAGCGGGGAGCCCTGAGGGACGCCGGATCTACTAGACCGTCTGTCTGTGTCGGTACCGTTGAGGGCAAGAGAGGCTTCTCTACCAGTAAAGTAGCTATGAAACCACAACGTTAACCACTCAGGCGCTCCTTTTTGTGCGACCTCGTGTAAGAGCCACGAATGGTCGACTCTGTCGAACGCTCCTGTTATATCTAGCTGTAGTAAAAGGGCCTGTACTTTACGGTCAGGAGACCTCTGTGCAAACTCTTGGATTGAGCGTACCGCCGTTTCAGTCGATCGATGTGGGCGATTGCCCATTTGTCCAACAGGGAGTAACGGATCAAGCTGCACTGAGAGACGTCCAGCGACAATCTTCTCAATGACTTTCCCAACTGTAGATAGCAACGATATGGGTCTCCAACCTCCGGGCTTCTTTCGTTCTGCGGTAGTCTTCCCAGGCTTAGGAATCAGGACTACGCGTGAATTCTGGAAGGCGGTCGACTAATGTTGAAGTTTCAACGACGATGTTGCTATCTTTGCTATCCGTGCATGGGCGGTCTCACCAATGCACAATAGAAACCCAGAGGATATCTCGTCCGGGCCAGGGACTCTCCACTGACCAGTGTCACGGAGGGCACTAGTCACCTGCTCTCGGGTGACCAGTTTGTCGATGTCCCATGACGGTCTTCCTGGTGGCACATCCGGGAGTGGTTGTATGGGGGTTGCTGTTGGAAAGAATCGCTCATAGAGGGAGGTGGCTACGGATTCTCGGTCCCGTGTCGGCCCTGATGCCGTCTCCATTTCCTCAATCCGACGGGACACTGGTTGAACACGTCGGTTGTGGGTCTTGGTAAACTGCCATAGAGCCCGATCGTCGGACAATGCTTCAGAAATACGCTGCGTACGGTGGGCTGCCTTGGTCGTTTCTCGAGTCTCGATGTACCGAGTCTTGGATACCCGCACCTGGCCTAAAGTCAGACCACTGTGCTTCCTGAAACCTGCTTGAGTCTGCCGCCACGTTGTAAATGACGAGCGTAACTCTGTCTTCATCCACGGTCTAGGTTTGAAATAAACCCTCCTCTTCGGAGCAAGCTCATCTGCTGCCTCTTGGAGTTTTCTAATGAATGTGTCGACAGCCTCGTCGAAGTCTCGCGTAGTGCGTATCCGCCCCAGTGTGCTGCCGGCGAGAAAATCCACGCCCGGCCAGCTTGCTTGCCACCTTTCTCCAGTCTCGGGTAGACTGGTTGCTCCGTAGAGGCCCCAACAACCCAGACAGTTCCTGATACTGCGTGATGATCAGACCCAGGTAGATCCGACAAGCCCTCGAAAGTTGTTTGCACACCCCGAGAGATGATAATAAGCATTTATGATTACAAAAAATCACCAGTCTTGATTGTCGATTGGTTTATTCCTTAGCTGTATCGATGTCTATCGGTCGTGAACATCTCATATCCAGGTGCCACAAAGCGATGAGAGCTGTCATGCAGTGCGGACAAACACCGCACACGGTTAGCACACTGTATTTTGTAACCCTATATGATACTGACCCTACCGTCGACCGTATCATTTACGGGATTCAGAGAAAACTAACACATGTGTAGGGTGCTCACCTCTGGAACCAGTTTGAAATGAACAAAAAGGATGTACGTTACAAAAAGAAGACATACAACACCGGGTATTCGCACGTGGTCACCCACCGTACTACTGATCCAGCGCTCTGCGGCTTGACTATGGGGGAGCAGACGGGACCCCGTATTTTCCGCAGGCTATGGTCGTATGTGGAGGTCCAGCCTGCTAAGTGGAAATTTCAAGCTTAGTGCATTAAGTGCGACAACAACAAAGAATGCCGTCGTATTGATAGTTCGTGTTGTTCAGGTATGTAGATGTTGAAAAAGGGTCACCATAAATCCCCACTCAGAAAAGTATACTCACCCACACAAAGGATTCTAAACCCTGACCAGTACCCGCGCTGGCCGGGGTGCGGGGGGGTGAATGTAAGGCACATCACTGTAAGCAGTCCACTAATTTGCCTTAAATTTACCACCTTATCCCGGCCAATGCGGGTGCTGGTCAGGGTTTAGAATCCTTTGTGTGGGTGAGTATACTTTTCTGCGTAGGGATTTATAGTGACCCATCGTGAATCCTGCATCACTAGTTTTATCAGCAAAGTTCCGCATATAGAATAGCATGAAGGAGCCTTCTGGACTCACATTCTGTTTCCGCATCCGGTCAAATAACGTACCTCGGAAAGTACACAGTATCTTCTCTCTCTATTCTCCTATGTACGGATCCTTCTATCCCAACGTTCTGGAAGCCATTCTTAGTCTTCTGCTGATGGAGATATCCCTTATGTCCAGGCGCCGTTCGCAGGCTACCTGCACCCCATACCTCCGACACATTCGTATCACTGATTATTCGCAACTTGCAAAAACCCATTTTATACGGTACCCAGAGCTAGGTGCAAGACGAGCTACGGATAGGGGGTGGGTAGCTGGGTAAAGTCGTGACATCGTCGCATGCGGTTTGGTTGCTGATGGTGTGTCTTCCACAAAATATGAAGGTTATTGGCCACTACAGCTGCTACGGCGGCGTACTTGAGGAAGACTCAGACTTGGGCTTGATGTTTGCAAAATAATGCTAAAACTTACATTGATTGGTCGTCTGAGTTTCGGAGCCCATATAGCTGTTGAGGTTATCTGCGCATGCTTCATTAATCATCGTGACAGATGCACCGACATGAACACATACATTGGCGAGTTACGGTAAAGAGATACACGTGTTTATTTAACCTGATCAACACTGTAGGCGCAGGAGTCTATGATCTATGTTCACATGTATTTACATGGACATATTCGTCCACCACCATCCCTATCACCATCCGTGCGCTCCATCAACTCTAACGACAGCCATCACCAGCCCGAGACGACTTCAACTTAGAGTGGAACATTCCCCCCCCATCAGCAGACTCAACAGCCCCCCGAAGCCCCGTTTGCAGATACCATGTTTAATCTGTATCACTATCATCAGACTGCCTAGAAGTTGAGGAATCATCATTCACATTCTGGTCATCTGCCTTGAGTGTGTTCATTTCAGACGGGGTAAGCAGTTCCGCCCGTTGTCCATACCCCAAAGACCTCTCTAGAAACCCCCGGTGAGCATAAACCGGACCCGCCGGGATCGTTTCACGATATAAGAAATTCCATTCAGGATTGTTTAGCGGGATTGGGTATTCAGTGAACGGATACTCCATAAAGAAATTTCCCCTCAGAGGTCTGATGTTGGGATGATTATGCAGATTCATTTCTGAAGTTTCAAAGAGCTCTGTAATAGTTCCACCAAAGTGTAGCGAAAGTTGAAGATCCTCGGAGGCAACATCTTGCATGAGAGACAATACATTGAGTAGGTCAGCCTGTCCCTTGACAGCGGCCCGATGCCAGCGAGCCAACCTTTTGTAAAACGTCGTAATGTCAAATTCAAAAGCCATAGCAACTACTTCGCAAATGTCGGCAACTCTAGCGTCTGCTGTGGACACGCATTCTCCATAGCGGGGACAGGGAAGGCTATATTTCCGCTGCAAAAACAAAGACATAGTCAGGAGCTCTTCAAAGTCCAACTTTATCTTATCGTGGGCATTGGCAAGTACAAACAAGTGAGAACGAAACATGTCGTGGTCCATTGTTGCCAACTCGTCCCTCTGAAGGTTCAGTAGTTCGTGAGGAACGATAGGGCCGGTTCGAAAGTTTTCAAGACACCGCGATATGCTCATGATAACCGGGCGCGGAGGGCGAACGCATAAATACGTTATGTCCCACAGCCTGTCGGGGACGTAACGCAGCGGAGCTACCCTGACGCGCTGAGCCTGGCGAGACGGCCGGTTCGGGTACTGGATGGGGACGTTGGAACTCATGGCTAGCTCCGTGTATTGGTCGTCTGTAAGTCTCAATATTGCGCTGTGTCTGCTGGCTTTGTAGGATATACCAGACCGCTAGTTGTGTGATTTGTTGAATGCAGTATGGTGAAAATGAATGGTGTATGAACGGTGGGAGACTGATCTCTTTGCGAATAGAACAGTGCTTACCCGATAGCCTGTGATAAATGTAACGACACAGTAACAGCTGTTGAATCAACAAAAGACTCAATGGCAATGATTAAACGAGAGTGCCCATGAAAACAAGTAGTAAATCCACGGTGGTGTCGCCAGATAAGAAATCAGAGACGAACTT
>LCZG01000031.1:121435-185042 GCA_001483325.1 Huntiella savannae | reverse complement strand
TTTTGATTTTGCCTGGGACTATTGGATAATACCCAAGCCTTGTGCGAATTCAGAAGGCATGTCCTGGCGGCGCCGTTTCCGATTAGATCGTGAGTAGCTGCCGCTACTGGAGTCTGGACGTTGCAAGGCTGCCGAATTGAATCCTTCAGAGTCCGCCACTGGGGAAAAAGTCGCCATGTTATCTTCCAAGGTTATGGATCAATCATGGTTCGATTTCTCATTTGAAAAAACTACAAAATGTTGAGATATGACGTCATTTACGCTCAAGAGCCAAATCGCAACCTCAGAAGTACGTTAAAACAGTCTGGCGACAACTCCCAAAGGACACTTATTCCCGAGACCTTGGTTTGTGTACTCACGGAACGTGCCGTTGACACTAATGTGCGAAGGATTCTTCTTGCTTTTTTTATCTTTTTTTATTCATTACTCTCATGCAGGCTTAGTCTAAGGATTTTTCTTGCTGGCTAGAACACGCATGCCTGCCGCAATTAAAGCTATATAATTTACCCAAGAAAGTTAAACAACCTGTATTTAATGGAGTCATCAGAGAATTCAATCTTTTGCCACAAAGGAATATTGAATTCGTCTATAACAGGTATGTACATACATAAGTTTCCCAATTAGTAACATAACACCCTATACATCTCAACGAGCCTAGGCTAACCGGAACTTCCCATTCCTTCAACACGCTAACGAGTTTCCCAGCATAAGTCCCCGGTGTTACCCCACAGACGACGGAAACCTGCAGTTAGGTGATTTGTATGAGTACTAAGGCACTATTGAAACTAGTTGCTTTAAAGGTATGCGTAGAGAACACCAATATTTGGACTGGCGCCTCATTCGTTCTTTTCGGTTTATTCTCGGGTGCTATCAATACATGTGCCGGTTAATGTACCAGACCATAAACAGTGTCTTTTTGCTACCTACGTACATAGCGTTCTACCCCATCCCCCCCCCAAAGATTAAATCACAGAAACAAGAAGTATGGGAAACGAGCAAGTGAGAAGTAATTTCTATGAACTCTATAGGTGTAACCTAACAACAGACTTTTCAACAGAAAGCGTACGAGTCCCGCATAAACACAACGAACAAACAGGGGACATGAGCAAACGACACAGTTAACTTGTTATATGAGCCCAACCAAGGGGCCGTAATAATCTTTTAAACTGAAAAAAAGAAACTATAGCTAGCTGAATTATTAAGAACTGGCACTGTATCTTGGAGCATTCCCGCGAAAATCTCCTTCCGGAGTTCTGGTCCAAGATCCCCCCGACGACGCAAGATTTCAATCGAATATGGAGTCATTTGCGGCCACCCAGTTCCGCCACCAGGTACATAGTCCATTGGGGTCGGAACTCGCAGAGGGTCATCTGGATCATCAAATTCCGAATCGTTGACCAGACCCCAATCCCCCATATTCTCATTCACGAACGGAAACCCAGGCACTGGAAAATATGGTGTGGGGATGGAAGGATCTTGTAAACCCACACCTGATAGCTGTGACATGACGAGTGGAAAGTCCGCTGTTATAGGTTGACTGGAGATGGCACTGGCGAGCGTCCCGGCCGCTGTCCCATTGAGACCTATCACTGAAGGCCGACTTTCCAGCTGTTGGATGCTCTGAGCTGGTTTGTACGAGGTAGCGTTGCTGGTCAGTTGAGCCGCCGATACGTGTGGCATGCCGAGGGGAAAGCACGCCGTTGTAGGTTGGTTCATCACGGCACTGGTGGGCTTGCTGGCCGCTGTTCCTTTGACACCTCCCACTGAAGGCGGGCTTGGCACAGTCCGGGGCAGGGGCGGGGTAGCTTGGGGTTGTGGCTCAGAAAGTTTGGCTTGTTTGAATCGGGGCTGATCAACACTAGGATTCGAAGCCTTCTTATAACCTCTTCCAACAACAGGATCAGGGTCATCCGACAAAGCACGCTTTTTCTTGTTCTTAGACACTCGTTGACTTTCCAGCGTGTACATGTCGATAACAAGCTCGCCACCAGAGCCGTTTGAAGGTGTTTGCGAAAATACCTGGTCCAACGACAATGCACCATCATGGTTCGCCTCAGCGGTAATGTCTGACAACGAAAGAGTGTGGAAAGGGGAAGCTTCTTCGGGATATAACTTTGAAGCCGGGGAGCCTCCTGGAGAAGACGACGGTCTGGATACTTGGGCCTCCGGAGTCTGGTAGACCGAACCACTCGCCCTCTTCATTTGCTTTGCACGCTGAGTAGTCCTGCCCTTTGGCTGGTTGTGCGAAACTGCGGTCTTGTCTTGCTGGCTTGGCGTAGGCTCAGACTGTGCTGTCTGTTCCTCAACCGCGTTCTCCGTCTTAGTCGGAGGGTCCGATTTTTCCGGCGAGACTTGTCCAAACAAGAAGATGTTGTTGAAAATCGACTCCCATTCGGAAGGCTCCCATCCGGGGGGAAACGGTAAACCGTCTCCAAAAATTGAATCTGGGAGCGGGGGAAAGGCTGGGGGCTCGCTGAACAGGTTCCATTTGGCGGAAGACGATGAAGTGGCATCGTCAAATGGATTTGTCTGTTGGGTTTGCAGATGCTGCCGTGTGTCGGTGGGTTGGACAGACATGGTGTAGGCAGCGTCTTTAGTGAGAACCATATTGGGATGGATGGATGTTCAAAGACCTAAGTGACAACAACAGGTGACTCTGCTAAATTGTTCTAGTGGACGGTCAGATAGATTGTAAAGTAGTGATGTGTTAGTCAACTCACCTTAGGAAAATCAAAGAGGGCTGTTTGGACTAAAGATATTCAATGGCTTTCGCTTCAGTGAAGGTCAAGAGGAGATGTTTTAGAAAAGAAAGAAATGTGAGAAGACAAAAGTTGTCGTTGGTCATTGCCGGAAGAAATAGTCCAAGGAATGAATGAGTAATTGCCGTTTATTTCCCAACCTTTAGAAGAAGCCCGCGGGGCTAATACGTATCTACAGGACTGAAGTGTTCTGGGTGTAGCATTAAGTGCCGTCGAACGTTCCGTGTCTTGGATAAACACGTGAGTTAATCACCAGTGTCGAGAAAGATGAATGAACTAAAATACACCATTTATTGGTGGCCGTACAAATCAAGTATAGTGAACTACACTATCGCAAACACAGTTTATAAGCAAGTACACTGACACTACATTTACACCCTAATGAATGTAACTTCTCATACGATCATCTAGCCTCCGCTGCTCGGGTCAAACCAGTGAACACTAAGATTAAGGCTGCACCTGGGGGCTGCATCTTTGTAACTTAGTATAAACTGGAACTAACTGTCCGGTCTGTGGAGGTTCTTCTAACTTGGAGTCGGGTCGGGGTGATAGGATTCGGGTTTTCCATATACTTGGTTGAAGGGTATGCGGTGTCTGCAAATTAGATTAGTGATTAGCATAGGTTGAACTTGGATGTCCTGCAATACGGAACGTCTCTCCATAGGCCAAACCTGCAGAAGACTAATGATTAAAAAAAGAACAAAATCTAGCCCCCGCCTTCCCGTTTCTATGTGTCAGTTCCTGAGATCCTTACCAACCCGCTAGTGCGCCAGCATTTGCTAAGGCAAGACAGTCGCCTCTAAGATCCACCCACGATCATATGATAACTAGTTGACCTTGTGAAATGTCCAATGGGCCGCAATTGTATTAGCAAGTCTCAGTTATGGCCTGCCGTTTGGCAAAATTCGGTGCCTTCAGATAAATGGTACGTAAAACAATGCAGTCTGGCCTCTCCATAGGCTAAGCGTGCATGAGAGTAATGAATAAAAGGAAAAAAAAAGGACTAGTCTGGTATCTCCGGAGGCTAAGCCCGGGGGAGAGTAATTTGCAAGAAAAAAACAACAAGAAAAGGTCCAGTCTGATGTTTGGCCCATTTTCTGGGTGTTTTGGGTAGTTGCTTGGTCACGTGATATGACTGCGGGGCCGTATCCCGGACCCGGAGGCAGAAATTCTCAGTACCGGGATGTGGGGCCGTATAACCCTGGTTACATCACATAACCCTAGAGAAATCATCGGTGATCGTACCGGGGCTGGAGGAAGGGTCGCCGGTTGGTCAAATCAGTGTGTGGGGGGTGATGGCAAATCACATCAGAAGCACCTCCTTTTTTCTTTAATTGATTGAATCGCGTAGTTTATTGTTTACAGACAACTCCGGTGTTTTCTTAACAAAATGTAAGCCATCAGTTCGGCATACCGTGCTACAATAGGAGAGTGTATGTCACTGACAAGTTTTAGGTGCAACTGATTATCAACCAAAAGTGCGATACGAGATGGCCACAGTAGCCGCGACAAGACATAGAAATAGTAACGACTGGGATATGTATTTTGAAACACTAAAAATGACAACAAAAACTATATCATGAACCCGCAAAACACCATACCTTCGATTATGTACACCCCTCAGCTGTATCCATCGCAGCAACTATAGATACAACCGGAAATAGTGTGCTAGTTCTAAGCTACGTTATCAGGGTAGAATAAGATATCACCGGCGACAATTTGCGTACCAAATTCTTCTTCAACTAGTTATGGCGTGGTGCTACCAACAGAGTACACGCCTCATCTTCCGTCATATCACCAGAGCAGGTTGAAAACAAGCCTTCAGTTCCAGCTGCGATATTATCGTCCGGGATATCATTTTCACTTTCATTTCTTCCATCGGGAGACGTCACTCCGGGAATAATATCGTCGGTTGGTAAGAGTATATACTGTACCAGAGAAAACCGAACGTGCTTGTCCTCGGTCTTGACCCTTGTCGGTCTGTCATTTGCGGTCCTGCGCAGAATTCCAGTTGTAGAGATTGGCATGGTGTTGCGCTTCTTGCTGTCTGTTTCGAACGAATCAACACTGCACCTTGAAGGCGAAGAGGAAGGGAGAGGTGACTCGCTTTGTGGAGTGGTGTTTCTGGCACCGTTGGAAATACACAACGGGGACGACGACCGTTTGGCCCGCTTTTTGGGGGGAAACCCGGGCTCCTTAGACTCTGGGCTCTCTGGACACCGTATCGCGAAGAAGAATTGCTGCTTGTTACCAATAGATGGCACCAGAGTGTCATCGGAGCAGGTGGCCATACGGTCCATGGTCTCTAGATCGTTGCTAGTTATGATGATATTGTTGGGTATTCCGCTAGATGGAGCCGAAGAGGGTCGTGATGTAAAATGAAGGGAACGCTGGGGATAAGAATTGCGCTTTTTAGGTGAGATTAACAATAAACGACATGAGTAAGAGAATGTATTGTCAGCTAGTCCGGGCAATGGGGATTGTGACTGAGGGCTCGGAATGGATGGCGGGTAATGAGTTGAAGAAGCCACAGAGATCAGGTGTCAAGTTGATCAACATTGTCGAATCACAAAGGTGTTACGCACTCCCAAGGCTAGTACAGCTTTGAAAAAGGAGTCGGGTTGTCGATATGCCGCTCAAGGTAACTACGAAGGTCACAATATGGCTCAAAGTAAGCAGCAGCTTAAAGGTGATACGTACATGGTAGTGGTTATTTTGTCTCTGCTTGTGTGCCCATACAATATCTATGCATGTATAGATGTAGGTACTGTGACACGGCCCGCAACAACACTTGCTGTATATCGAAGTATGTACATAAATAATTGTAGAGACACCCGGGTGTGGCTAGTGTCTAGCTATGTACCTCGGAGTTCGGCGGGGAACTTCTTTGCCGCTACAATATACCATGATTGTATTCACAGGAGTTTATTATTCCACACCTTATTTTATACCCGCAGATTTCTTGTCGCACTATTGTTCAAGCATGTATATATATCCGTCGCACCAGTCAATCATATACTCCGATTTGGTTCTTTCTTGTGCGCCCTTGACATGGATCATTCACACGTCTATAGTCTCTACCGAAGCGATACACACGTATGTACACCCAAAGCCTTTGCCGATTGACCATGCTGCAACCCCAATAGGCAAAGTTCAAGCAAATATGTGAAGTTCCAATTGCAGCCTTGACTTGCCACAAACAGTTTCCCAGGAAGTAACCGATACCATCATGAGGACAGTTGCAGCTGCCATTGAGATTGAATACCCTCTTAAACTTTCCACAGTATAGACACATGAGTGTGACACGGTAAATAGCTCAGGTGTCACGGGCTCTTCGCACTTAACATACATGTAAGCGCCTGCACATGTCATCAATATCACGTCTCCAGGTGGGACCCTTTCGCTATACGGAACTGTAGTCAACCGTGGCTTCCACCTGTCGGCAAAACCAATGCAGAACGACGCCGCTCCCACCACGAAGATGGCAATCACTCCCATACCATCCCTGAACTTCCAAGCCAGGCCAAAGTCTGCCATGGTGATCAGAAATGATACCCAAGACAAAAGCACAAGAGACGAGTCCCATCGAGATGTCATATAATGGGCAGTGACATTTAACTTCTTGTTAGTGTGCTTAGACTTGGACATTCTGACCCGGGAGCTTTCCGAAGATTGGTCTGTGCGCCGACGAGGTGGTGTTTCGGTTGGATCTGATACGTTCGTCGGTCCATCCTCTAAATCGTTTGTCCTTGGAGACCGGGAAACATTTCTGTCCCTAAACTTGCTGCGCAATAGCCAATCCATAAACCATGACGTCCGGGTATTATTTTTGTTGGTGGCATTGGTGTTTGTTGTTGAGGTTCTATTCAATTGGCGAGCATTTGGGCCCGAAGAAATATTCGACTGGGGAGAAACGTTTGAGCGTTTTTTATCTTCAGTCTGCAAGGCTCTAATGTCGGCACGATGCTTGATAGTGACTGCCGTAAAGCTATACAGCATTAACTGGTGCAGTCTTTGGCCAATGAGACTCTCTACAAACATGGAAATGGAGGGAACGTCGATACCGCTAGTATTGCCAAGAACCTGGACTGCGACGTGTGGCAGTCGGGCGGACCCCCGGGAAGTAAAAGGGCATGAGGGGCTGCCAAAATGCGGGGAAAGTAACCGGTGCGACTGGCCTTGATGGTTTGGAAACAGCTATGTGTGTACTGTATGTATGTTTTACATACACAAAATGGCTGTTATATATGTATGATCTCCCTGTGCGTTGTCTTGAAGCCCATGGAAGAACCTAGCGCCGGAGCTTCCCGTCCTGTACGACGATGAACGTCAACAACATACTTCATTTCAAACCACAACATCTTCTCGAGTGATCCACATCGTAGTATGTCAAAAATAAATACCCCTATCTTCTGGCTTTATGGCAACACAACGATAAAGTTGTTGATTACATCCAGGTATGCAGGTATTCCTCCGAAACTAGGTTGGGTACCGAGAGGCGCTGTATCTAGCAAATTTGGGTTGTCAAAGTGTACAAAGATACAGAAGGAATAGGATCGCATACGCAGTGTATACCTGGCAGTTAGGCTTGTGAAGTAGCCAAACCGGTCTAGCAAATCTGCCGTTCCAGATAGTCAGGTTGGGCAAAAGCGGGCTTAGGCTGTTATTCGTTCAAGTCATGGTAAAATATAATGTTTCTTTGTACTATATACCTCCGTTGATTCCAATTCTATAGTGCACACTCCGTGACAACCATATCATTGTCCACGATCCAAAGTTCCACCATCTCCGCCATCGTCTTTCGCTCAAGACACCAATATTGGACTGTATTTCACCATTTTCATCCAACACCCGACATCATGGACCCCGCCGGTCTTGCAATCTCCGTTTTCACCATAATACCCCAAATATGGATGGCCGCAGTTGATCTTAGATTGGCGGGCATGACACGCCAAACAAATGTCGACCGAGTCGAACAACTCTGTGGCGCTATTACCAATACTGCCGGAGAGCTCCAGGCGCTATGACACATCATGGACGAAGACAAGCAAACCATCATCAAGCGAATTGACGAAACTATCGTCTGGCTAGCCAAGTTCCTCCCTGACCAACTCACAGCCTTGGCCGAGACGACGTGTGTCAGCGCCGCACGTGTAACTGACAGCGAAGTCGATTATACATTGATGATGAAGTTTCTAAAGCTCCCGACTGTTTTCAACACTGTTACAGAGGTCTTTGGTGGAAATCACCGAGTTGTGAAAACCAACAAGGCTGTCATGTTGACCCCAGCCAAGTCAAGTTCGCGAGGTAAGAACATATAGCCCATAATGAAATAGGCATATTACTAACATGTTGCTATCATTCATATACTAGTCAAAAGAAGCTTCAGAAAGACCATAGACAATATGTCTCAAGCATGGAGTTCCGCTGCCGGGTTACTATCAGACAGTAAAAAGATGAACGCCATGCTTGGGGGTCTCAGTAAGCACATGCAACGCTGGCTAGAGGTAGCAAGGGCTCTTCGAGGGTGTGTCACAGCAGCAGCGATAGTCCAACGTACTCTCTTGTCCAACCATGGCTTGATTGGGCCTATCTTGTCATCGGAAGATGCTTCCATGATGCTGTTGGCCAGTAGCACACTTGACTGTGGTCAACAAGTATCAACGCTAAATCAGATTTACAAAGACGTCGATGAACTCCTACATGAGAAGAAATCTACCACTTTGTGGTATCAAGGCTCCGGTAAGAAATCAATCAACCTCAGAACAACCACCACTTTGAAGATTAACCATATGACTTTAGTCTGCAGCGGCAAATCAACGTTAGCGTAGGTCATCAAGTACTCTGAAATATACGGTTTGACGGCTAACAATTTTAACCAGGGCATTGCTCGCTAGGCACCTCCCCGGTCTGATGAGTGAGACAATTCCACGGGCTAGCGACCGCCCCGTCGTCACAATAAGCCATGTACAGTTCATTGGAGATTCTTCTGAATTGTACGTTTTACAGGACATAGTACGACAGCTTGCCAAGAAAAGGCTATTCCCAGATGGATGTGGAATACAGCAAACTGATCCACTTTTTCTATCAGCCTCAGCAGCAACCAACATGCAGGAAGCTCTCCTGGCGATCGAATACTGCCTTGCCATCGGTCCTCTCTGCATGATACTGGATGGTCTAGAGGTCTCGAGTGACTTGTGGAAGACCATGCAGCGGCTAAAGAGTAGCTACCCCAACCTGAAGCTAATTGTGTTTTCGAGACAAAGAAGACTAACGTCGGACGGCAACCCCGATCCCTCCGACAAAGTCATAAAGCCAAGCCAAAACAGCCTGGAAGCTCAACTACAAGAAGCAGCGAATGAAAACCCTGCTATTCATCCACGCGTACAATCGCTTGTCGAGGGCATGTTGCGATCATTTGGGGTACAGTAAGTGCATATCTGCCAGACCGGCTCAATATCAGAAGGATGCAATCTAATGGGTTAAAATCGCTTAGCTATGGCTTGGTCGCCCTGTTCCTACTCAGGTTAAAGAAGACGGAACCCAATGAGATTTTAAATCTCGTGGAGTCTTTGAAGCAGGAGAGGTATGAAGAATTATGTGGGCACATCGACAACTGTGAGTTACAGGTCGACATGGCGGCTCGATATTGTCTACTCTATGTGGTAGCATTGTCTGGAGAAATCAAGATCACGCGTGCCCTAAAGCTGGTTTGTATCTTATATGACTTGATGGCACGGGAAATGGCACAATCCGGTGACGTTGGTGCCACAGGTGATCCCCACAGTACGCATATTGCAAGTTCATCCGGAGGGGCGGCTTGTTATTGTGATGCTTCCAAGGTGTTAGATGACGCCAATCTGTTGGGCTTGTACCGAATTGACGACACGTCGATATCACTGAAAGAGCCTAATCAAGCGGAACAAATTCTCGGCGTCATAGCAAGACGTGCTCCAAACTTCAGCGCCGAAAGCGTCGAAAGAATTTGTCCCAGGCATGCTTCAAATCCGACTGCCGTCCGGTTGTTACATCAGATCACGGAGGCTTTTCCAGAGTCGCGCAGACACTTTGAGCGACAAATTGAAGGGGATGATTTTATGTGCCTCTGGCTTCGAGAGACACTGGAACGGGCTGGTGGTTCTCCGGTTCTGCGGGTGAGTCTGTGTGAACGGATTGATGACCGAGGCGTATAGGAATAGAAGCCAGATAGGATCTAAGTGCACATAGGTTAGCAATGAAGGGTATATTGAATGAAGACAACTCAAGATTAGGGGATCTGTAAACGTGATTTCGTAGAGAGGTGTAACTAGACGATTAATATGAACAACCAGAAGT
The DNA here is from genome assembly GCA_001483325.1 of Huntiella savannae. Classification (NCBI taxonomy): domain Eukaryota; kingdom Fungi; phylum Ascomycota; class Sordariomycetes; order Microascales; family Ceratocystidaceae; genus Huntiella; species Huntiella savannae. The sequence continues at coordinate 174,948 of LCZG01000031.1, read as the reverse complement.
TTTAATTCTTAGGCTTACGTGGTGGCAGGAAGGGGCACAGTTTCATCGTCAACGTTGAAGATCTCCCAGACCGGTACAACGGTCGTCAACACCCACCGTGATGGACTAGCTAAAAAGCTTTCGAATAGTTCAAACCGATTCTTGATTTCCTCGGGCCTATCCTCCAAGTTGCCAGCAGACATAGCATGTTGTACGTCAGAAACAAAAGTAAGGAAGAAAACGGAGAAATCGGTCGACACAAATGCCTCCGCAATCCGAGTCGTGAATGTGACAGAATCAGCATCAACAATGCAAAGAATACCAAGACTTTCCGAAACCAGACGACTGATGGTTGTCATGTCCGTTGCGGGGAACAGAGATTGGAGTTGAGGAATATCCTTTGCGATGGGCAGTGGGTTTTTTGCAGCAAACCAGGCTATCAGACTGTGTATGTCCTTGCTATCTGCAGTTCGTGAAACGCACCGCATAGTCACTTCAAATCGAGGAAAGACAGCTTCGGGTATCTCGAGCAAGCGGTTAAAAAGGTCATGCTCATAACCAAAGTCCTCGGCTTCTTCTGTTTGTGCCGCGAGTAAGAGAAACCTAGATAGAACATATAGTTAATATGGAAGAGTCTAGAAAAGACTTATAGCATACTCACATTCCCTCCATATTAGCGACCAACTGTTCCATAGCTGCCGGTCTTGTATCAGGTGATGCGAAGGAATGCTCGGGAGGAATGCCCCAGCATATATGAAAACTACTATGGTAATGACGATACTGTTGGGGCCGGTACTCTTTCCGATATGGGACGTTGGTATGTACAGACCTGGTATGTATGAATGAGGCGACACAAAAAAGGAACACAAGATGTAATTTATACACACAACTCGCAAGATATAACGATGAAATGAGTTTTATCCATATTTATTGAAACGACATAACGCCGGTGAATGCTTCCTCCAACCAAAACTCCCAAAGAATAGCAGCAATCTCTAAATGTCGTATACGCATCTCGGGGGTCATAAATGTTTGATTGAAGAAAGTTAAGAACTCCGGCCAACAAAGAACAAAGGAAAAGGGTAGACAAAGGAAATTTGAAAGCAAAAATAAAAAGCAAAGCGAGAAGGTATCAGTGGGTAAAAGCAAAAGCAAGAATAAAAGCCAAACCAGAAGAGAAATCAAGTGAATGCAGAAATGGAAAGAGTAGCTGCTCTTCACTCAACAGAGTTCTCAGAGGCGTTATCCGCGGCGTGTCTAGCAGCAATCTCTTCCTGCTTGGCCAACTTCTCCTCAAGCTTCTTCTTGGCCTGTCTAGCCTTCTGCGCATTCTTGCGGTCCTTGCTGTGCTTCATATCGCTCTTCTTCTCTCCAAGAATATAACGAACAGCAATGATACCACGGAAACCCTTCTTAAAGCCCTGACCCAGGTGAGCAAAAGCTTCAGCCATATGCTCCTTCGACTCAGCAAGTTGCTCACGGCCCTTGGCGGCACGCTTGCGGGTGACATATTCGCGCTCAGCGGCAGCAGCGGCCTTGAGGTTGGTGGCGGCGGCGAGACGGTTGGACATGAGGATGTTCTCGGTACCGGAGGTGCCAGGGCGGGTGGTGCCTGACACCACGGAGGGAGCTCCGGAGCCGGAAATACTGGCGGTCTCGGCGGAGACGGGACGCTGGGCCTTGCCCTTTTTGGTAGCAGTGGGACGGGCCATACTGAACATGAGTATTAGAATGAGGGGGTGTGTGGTATGTTAAAGAATGGATGAGGTCTCGAGGACAGCTCGTAAAAGAATGTAAATGTGTATAGGACACGGGAGTTGGTGAGGAAGAAGAAAAACTACAAACTCGAGGTCATCTATCTGGGTCGGATGGCCGACTTATATGGATGTGGCGGATGAGGGTTTTAAGCGCCCAAGACGACCCCATCGCATGACCAGCTTGTCAAATGCTGTCTATGCTCTCGTATGCCATTACTAGATCTCATTATACCGTGTCTGCAAAGAACGGTTGCATGGTTTACAAGACTGGTTTGACCAGGTTCAACGCTGAATCCCAAGGGTGATGAACGTCATGCTATGCTGACATGCGGTTAGAAATGCCTTCTTTTCAGGTTCATATCACCTTATAATACTATGCATTGGGTAGAATGAACAAACATACGGTGTTCTAGAAGACACACGGTCAATGCTTTGGCGGCTGATCCGGATGACAGCTGGACTTTACCTGCATGCTTCTCATTGGGAAAAATCCTTATTGAACCGCATTAACGGCCCTCTTACAAAGGCATGAATATGTAATTTTGGGATTTTCAAGTTATTCAATGCATCCAGGGGCAAGCCGGATATGTTTAATGGTCTAAGCTTTTACTCAAGCTTGTAAAGACGGTAGTTGAGGTCCCGGCAAAAGAATACATCTATTTGCAACTTGAGACATTTGACGTTGATTTGTGAAACACAAGGGTTAATGACACATATGAGGGTTATACATATAAAGGGTTACTGACTTGCAAGACATCTTGATGGTCCACTTTCACATGTCAAAAACGACAATCCCAACATGACGCCCGTTGTAACCATGCTGCAGGATAGGAGCGTCTTAACAGGAACACGGAGGCACGGCCGTCCCAACAGAATCTCTAATAATCCATTTACAGTCAACTTGAAGAGAGCGGAAGCCACAGAACCAGGCGCAATACCGAACTAGTCTATTTTTGAGGATTGTTGGGGATGCGGAAACGGGAGATACTGCGGGGGATAGAGTTGTTCACGAACATGTGAATATGCATACATGGATATAGGCCCCCACTACTGACTAGACAATCACATGTCAAATCCAAGTATTGAATTGATATCGAGAGAGACTTGTTGCGTATCGATCTTTACTAGAAGCTATGAAGCCCATGCATGTTCTAACAAGTTGCCAGACGAAAGAGGCAATTGCGCACCTTCGCACAACAAACATGTCGGCCCGAACCGTAAGACAGAATATACAACAAGGAAATGTCAGAAAAAAGACCACGGATATTGCCATGAATTTTTGGTGACTGGATTGTCAAACTGGTACCATAGGAAACACGAGATTTTACAAATCTCCAATATGTCACCTGACCTCCAACTTGGCTTGTACATACATACGCACGCCTCCTGCAATAGCCCTAGAACAAGAGCTAGGGGTGACTAAGCTCAGGGCCTATGACGTTGATTCAGTGGCGAATTTCGACATCCGACGTCAATAAGTAGCGTGATTTCGTCTCAATTGATTTTTGATTCTTTTTTCTCCATCCTTCCACACACATCATCATCAATTTCATTGTCATCTGATTGTTGGCGCTTTCAACGAGCATCAACATTGTCTTGCTGTACTATTCAACATACAGCATCAATTTAATAACGCCTGGACGCCGCTGGTAAGGTACATACATATGAACGCAAACCCACTCGACTCCACAATCAACGTCGCACACATTTAGAGGATTACAGCACGAACATGGATGCCGGGAACTGCATTCTAGTTCGTTGAAGTGTCGTCCGACATGTGAAAGTGCCGTAATGGTGTGCTGTAATATGACAGGACCATAAATGTGTTGGGACTACATGATGAGGGGTTATCTGATTCCATGAGACTGACTTTTTTTAGGTGCTTACTCGGCTCAAGATTCATTCCCTTTTTCTACATTATCATCAATCATTCTACACATACAACACAAAGTTTGACTACCATAGAACTCCTTCAACCATGAGTTCGTCTGCTGTTCATGAGCAGCAACAGGCTCGACTGAGAACGTCAGCCAAGACAGTCGATGTTCACCCATTGGCCGACTCTAAATCTGAAGATGAGGTTTCCCCACAAGAAGATACCCCCAAGAGGGCCAAAACCTATGGACGTACCCCCGACGGAACAGGTAAGAATGACTTCAATCTTCGTCGTTGATCAGCAACTAACAACCTTAGTCTTCACTGTACCGACCACACACGACATGGTCTCACAACTTCTCGACCCCCGCCAGCCCAAGAATCTCTCCGATATTTTCGTCCTGGTGATCCTCGCTCTCCACATCATTGCGGCCGTTACCCTTCCCGAATCGCTGAAGCGTCCTGTATTCGCCTTGACCTTTTTGTTCTGGCGTGCATCATACAACATTGGAATTGGAATCCTCCTCACTATCCAGTCTCGTTACCAGAGACTCGTCACATATGCCCGGCGCTGGAAATTGTTTGAGAACCCTGAAAATGGGAATCAACCGCGACCATGGCTTTACAGACTGCTCAAGAATGAGCTGGAAGCTAAAATCCCCGAAGACTACGACTTTGAGAAGGCTCCTATTGAGTATAATACTTGGTTGGTGTTCAGACGTGTCGTCGATTTGATTCTGATGTGCGATTTTGCTTCGTACTGTTTATTTGCAGTTGTCTGTTCACGGGTTCCTGACGGCGAGTCTGGCCTTTTTGGACTTGGTAGATGGGGATTAGGAATTGCCCTAGTTGGCTTCAATCTTTGGGTCAAGCTTGATGCTCACCGTGTTGTCAAAGACTATGCTTGGTACTGGGGTGATTTCTTCTACCTTGTTGATCAAGAGCTCACCTTTGACGGTGTGTTTGAGATGGCTCCCCATCCCATGTACTCAATTGGTTATGCTGGATATTACGGTATCTCAATGATGGCTGCCAGCTACGAGGTTCTTTTCATTTCAATCGTGGCTCATCTAGCTCAAATGGCTTTCTTGGTGATTGTCGAGAACCCTCACATTGAAAAGACGTACAACCCGCCAGCTCCTCGTGTTAGATCTGCCTCGCAACCACCTCCCGCCGATAGAAATTCGGCCTCCGACTCTTCACCAGATAGTAACGCTGTCTCTGATGTTCCGCAAATGTCCGCCTTCACTCGCTTGCACTCACCCAACGATTTGCATCACCTGATTGGATGGAAGAACTTCGATCTTTACCGCAGCACCGACTACGTTGTCGTTCTCTTGGCTGTCTACATGATTACTCTGACATTCGTTACCTCCAACTCACAGTTGGTGAAGACCCTCTTTGTTGCCCATGCTCTCTTTTGGCGTATTTGGTACGTTGCTGGGCTTGGCTTGATCTTACGTGCACAGTCCGAGAAGAAGGCATGGACTCGACACTTCCTCAAGTATGGTGACGACATTTCTGAGGCTTGGCGCCAGTGGAAGTCTTTGTCACACATCAGTATGCACTTGTGTTACTTGTCGTTCTTTGCTGCTTGTTGGAAGTTGTATTCGCCTCCGTCAGATTGGAGCATTGGCTTTGTCCTTCTCAAGCACGTCTTGGGCTGCGGGTTGATTGCTCTGCAGGCTTGGACTGCTTTCAGTGTGTATGATTCTCTCGGTGAGTTCGGCTGGTTCTTTGGCGACTTCTTTTACGCCCAGGAGGCCAAGCTTACTTACAAGTCTATCTACCGCTTCCTCAATAACCCCGAACGTATTCTTGGTACTGCTGGTATCTGGGGTGCTGCTCTGATTACTTGGTCGCGTACCATCTTCATCATGGCACTTATCACCCAGATTCTTGTCCTTGGGTCCATTAACTTCGTCGAGAAGCCTCACATGCAGAAGATCTACGGCCAAACACTTCGTAATGAAGCTGGCCTCACCAAGTTCATCCGCAAGTCCCTTCCTCCTGTTGGCACTATCCAAAAGAGTGTCGATAAGGCCATGGATGAGACTGTTAACTTTGTTGCCGAATTCCTCGCTTTTGCCCGTCCCAAGCTTGCTTCAGGCGTCAATGAGATTGTCAAAGAGTCTTCTGCCCTTTTCAATGCATACCCTGCTCGCTTGACTGTTACCCGCTTACCAGATGACAAACTCTCAGGCCAATCACCGGCTCTATACTCTCTTGAAGTCAACGGTACTCCCTGCGACGAGGATATCCACGAGCCTGTCTCCGACGCCGGTGAAAAGGCTCTTACCCTCGAGTATGGTGCTCCGATCCGTGTCAAATGGGCTGCTCCCGCTACACATGACTCCCGCGACTGGATCGGTCTTTACCGTGTAACCGACAACAAATCTCGTCTCGTAACCCAAGTTCCCTCAGCTGGTCGCTGGTCCCCCGTTGCCCCTGGCCACTACGACGCCGTATTTTCCGACCGTGGTATCTTATCTCCCCCTACCCCCATCACTACTAAAGACAACGAAATCCCCATGGTCTCCGGTGAGGTTATCTTCGAAGGTGACCGTCTCTTCTGGAACCAAGGCGTCTACGAATTCCGTTACCATCATGCCGGCACACACACCGTCATCACACTCTCTCACCCATTCACGATACGTGTTCCTCGCCCATCACCTACACTTCTGTCTTCTCGTCCAGCACTAGCTCCCTTCCTACTCCCCATTGTACAGAACTGTCTGGAACACGACGCGGACATCTCTCCCTCCACAATCTATGAACCCTTTGGTGGAGCCGTCGAACGTGACGGGAAATACGCCCAGCGGGTGGTCTACGCAATAGTAAAGATGTTCGGCATAGAATTCGCCCCCGAAGTCGTCCCTCGAGACGGCTGTGTTGATGCTCTGGCCAGTAGAATTTGGAATGCTCGTGAAGTATTACGTGTATGGAGGGGTGGTAAGGGCGGCGGGGAAGTGACCCCAGAGGTACAAGAGGGTGATGTATTGGGTTAGATTTCCACGTTTGTTACTGTTCAATTTAAGATTATGAATCATTCTACTATATCGCTTTCCAGGTTATCAGCACAAAAAGGGAAGATACGACGTCCGAGCGATAGACAAAAAGATGGAGACACGGGGAATCGAACCCCGGACCTGATCCAAGCTGTGAGGCAGAAGCTTCAACTATGCTAAGGATCCGTCATACCACTAGACCATGTCCCCTTATGTTGTGAAGAAAGAGTTTATCGGCCTAAAAATGTCAGCTCCGGGATTGGTCGGATTTTTTTTTTTTTCGGTGCTCCGGGCGTAATTGATAGTTCGCGCTGTTCAGGTAGACGTTAAAGAATACAACAAAGGTGCTCCGGGCGTGAGACCGGGTGTTCATGGTAGTTCAAAATACATATCATCTTCTTCATGTTTGATGTACATACTTCCCACTCCACACAGTCCATGTTTGTTTGTACACACAACAGTGAATTTAACCAAGTAACGATACAATTAAACATAACTTCTAACCATAATCTATAACCATAAAACATGAATATTACTATCCAGCAGGAACTTCCAATATACACTAAGACCAAATGCCAGATCCAGTCGTTCCACCCAGTTCCTCGTCTGTCCAACCCACCCCATCACAAATCAGAACCACATACGCCAACTTTTCTAAACCTGCGAAGCCGAATCCTGATTTCCATTGGTTCCCCCTTCTGGAGTAGCAGACACTTCCTTAGGTGCTGCATGTCCATCCGTAGTCTCATTATTCTCCTTGTCCTCTATATCATCCTCGTCGTCGGCAGGCGCTGGAATAATCCGATCAGGCTCGTCGTTAAGAGCAGTGGGAATGGAACCTTTGGCCTTAGCAGGGCGCTTTCCAGCAATGGCTTCAGTGAGGGTTCCCCAAACACCTACTGAAGCGGGAGCTGGAGTGGCACTGGCTGGTGACTTTGGCGCCGCTTTCTTAAGCTTGTTTCTTGTCTTTGGAACCTCAAGGGACGGCCCATTGGAGTGTGGGACAATCTGAGGGCCGGGCGAGAAGTTCATGCCAGGCGCGTTCGAAGAGGAATGAGACGATGGGTTTTCAAAGCCAGGGCTCGTCGGAAGAGGGGGGCTCATGGGACCGAAATCGCTATCTGGTTCACTATCATGCCAGTCACGCTCACTCCAAGTTATTGAGTCCCGGCGGTGAGGCTCCCAGTCACTTCCAGCATCGAAGTTGGAGAATCTAGGAGACGGCGCGCTGAAATTCGGCGAGGCAGGGTCACCGCGGATGGACCTCGAGGCCTTGCGCACAGCGGGAAGATCAGGGACATGATCCGAGGCCTCTTGGTCGCCATTTTCAATATTAAGAGTAAGACGAGGGGAGTCAGAGGCTCCATGGGCGTGTGATTCAACTTTGGTCTCGCGGCCATGTTTGCTAGGAGGCAGATTCGGATCAAGAGCGCGCTCACCAGAATGTTCTTCATCTACGCGCTCGCCTTCGGATAACAGATCGCTAAAATGAGATTCAACAACGTGGTGAATCACAGGCCAACCGTAAGCGTTGGGAAACATGCGCCGCACAATGATGTTGTTATGGGCGTCAGGCTCTAACTTGACTAAAACTTTACGCCAGGATAACCCCCGATGGTAAGCACGCGAAATCTTCTCCTCCACGCGCATTCCAGCCGAATCAATTTCGTCGTTTTCTTTGACAAACTCGGGGCCATGGATCGTAGCGTTGGTATCATGTCTCTGAGGAGTAGAAGGAACAAACGAATGAACGGTACTGTCCGTCACCCCAGTAGGAACACGGGAGCGGTTCGGTGAAGTGGGCATGTCACTAGGAAGCGGCGACTTCTTGCTCGAAGAAAAAGTTCTAGAAATTCCTCTCGGGCGAGTAGTGCGCTTCTTTAGTGGCGGCGGAGGAATATCCTCCGGGTGATAGACACGATCATGGAAGATGGTGCGAGCACGTTTCGCGGGATCGATCAAATACGCCAGGTCAGGCATCTTCGGATTGATGATGTCATGAGCAGACTCAAACACGGTTGTCCGAGGGGGCGCAGAAAGACCGTCATCACCATACTCAGAACCCGTAGTGACGCGGGACTGCGGTGCATCACCATTCGTGTTGACAATTGGCGAAGATGGGATAGAAGAAGTAGGTGTATCGGGTGACTCGTCAACACTTAAAGTCTGACTACGGTGATAAATGAGCTTTTGTTTGTTGGAGGGCTCCTGTACCTTTGGTGGTTCATTACTCTTAAATAATGCAAATAGTCCCGAAAATGGACTCGATAGACCAGCGGCGCCAGCAGCAGCCGCCGCACTTTGTGAGTCTGACGGAACTGGCAAGGATTTCAGACTTTGGTGCTCATCCTCGGTAATATCAGCATGAGATGGTTGCGGGACAGTCTGCTGATTTTCTTCTCCTCCTAGCAATGGTGTCAGTGGAGGTGCGTCAGGGCCGGTAGTTAGATCCACGTTGGAGTCAACGTTAACGCGAGCAGGCCCGATGGCAGTTGCTGGTCGTGCTTCCTCTTCTTCGTCGTCAAGAAGTAACTCCGGACCAGTCCGGTTGTTCATTCCCGCACCGGTAATCTCTGCCCAACCAGCAGCCACCACGGTTTCGACAAGACCAGCACCACGACGGGCCTTTTCGACGCGGCCAAGCCCCTGCCAATCAAGGAACAGTAAACAACTGGTACGCAAAGGAACAATTCCATCGTTGACAACATTTGAATATACCGTTCGGTTCCGGAACTTGCGAAGCGCCGTGTGGGCGGGACCCGTTGGTAAGATTCTCAACAAGGGCTTTGACTCAGGCTGGCTTTCGCCCAGAACCTTCTTGTTGGCAGACTCTCCGAGATTGCCCATGATAGCACTCCATCCACTTCGTGCTAGTGTGGGCGGCCGCCAAGTCAATCCAAGATCCTGCCCAGTCCGTCCAACTAAACCAAAGTCGAGTGCAAACTTCACGTAGATAGGATTTTCATTACTGAGACCCAAAAACGGCGTCGCGAGAGCCACAAAGTTGACCGGCTTGATCAAATCAAAAAACTGTGGCGAGTGCTTTTGTATATACGCAACAGCATAGGTCTGAATAAGACCTCCCAAAGAATGGCCAAGAAAACTGATGTTGGTGATCTTGTACGGCAAATCGAGATCGTGGTTGAACTCGTCGTTGCGATTGCCACTACCAGGACGGCTAGTCCCAGGCTCAGAGAGACGATCGGCTTCACTAACAGCACGGTCCCTGCTGGTCGTCGACTTGTGTTTGCCATGGCCACCTTTGAGAGCATGTGCCAAAGACTCTCCAGCTCCACGAGAAATCTCAGGGTGATATGGCTGATCGGGATATGTGAGAGCCAAGATATAACGTGCAAGCCGCTTACCGAGAAACTTGATACCACGCTCGGTGCGAGTGGCGTTGCCGTTGAAACCCTTGACAATTACCTGCTCAATATCGTCGTCTTCCTCGTCACTCGCTTCTTCTTCAGCAAGACAACCTTGAGTGTCAGACACAGTCGCTTCTCGTATGGGGCTTCCAGACCGAGAACTCTCTCCACTCTGAGAGCTAGCATTTTCTGAACAGCTAGTCGATGACGTCAGACCAGCTTCTCGATTCTTACGGTCCCTCCGTTCCTTTGCACGACGAGCTTTGGCGGCATCACGAGTCTTCTTGGCTTCTGCATCAATACTCTCCTTCAAATACAGCATGTCTGCACTAACGTTGCTATGTAGGCCATGGGTCAAAATGACAAGATGAACCTTCTTCTTTTTCATCCTTGGTGGCAGTTGGTCTGCTGGCAACTTTCCCTCTTCGATAAGAATCCTTCGTCTCTCGGATCGCACTTCGTCGGCGAGGCGCATACGGTCCTTACCAACATCGGACCATCCGGCAACATGTGGCTTGTTCCACAGCGCTGCGGTATCTTCCACAACAACAGAGATGGCACGAGAGAAGACGCCCTTGGTCGGAGCATTGCCGACTGACTTCCTGCTGGCATGGAAATGTGCCGAATGATGACTTCCATGTGTGCTACCTGGACGGCCTCCAGTGGGTTGGGAACTGTGTTCCATATTGTCAGCAGCTGCAGCTGCAGTAGCATAACTCCAATTCAAAGATTTCCTGTCCCGCGCGAGTACAACTTCAAACCCCACCGACGCTGAATTCGAAAACAAGACTTGAGAAGCAACCTCAACAATCCAGCTAACCTTTTGATCTCGGGGTCCTTGTCCAAAGGACCCATCGGAGCCCAGGCCAGCTGTTTGCCGAATTTCCTCGGGTACCGTCAATTCGCACTCCCACGAGCCACCGGCTTTGACCATAGGTTCAAACTCTGGTACGCCATACTTGCGCGCATTGGCAAACTTTTTGTTCGGATCAAAGGTCGAGGGATATGCGGCAACTGAAAGACTATATGGGCCGTGAACAAAGGCGGCACGGAGAGCGATAGTAGAGGTATTGCGTATGCGAAGAAAAAGCTTTTCGGGTGAAGGAAGTATGCGGTCAGCAGAGGGTGAATATGTGATGGTGTAGCGGTAAACATCGCCAAGTTTGACCTGACCGGCCTGTAGTAATAGTAACATGGCGGGGTGCTGATATGTCGTAGTATATAAGAACAGAGGGGCCAAAAGTGCGATTCGGTGATACAATCATAGATTAGAAACAAGACAAAAGCATAAGCAATATAACGGGGCCGATTGTTTTTTGACGCCGGATGCTAGGAATTTCCGGAAACGGTCGCAATTTAGATATTGCTGTAATAGAGAGTGGCTGACGGCATGCGCCGCGTATGTATATGTATATGTACAGCAAAATCAGTCGCGAATAGACAAGTGGAATTTCAAGTCCCCAACAAGCTGGCGATTGTGACAATGTGCGAACGAAATGTTGCAGGGGTCAATAGAACCGTTAGACTAAGGAAGAGAAACGTCTGAAGGGGGCTCGTGTTTCTATGCAAAGCGCTACTTGACTGATAGCTTGACGTTGACAGAAGCGTGCTTGACTCGAGGTAAAGTTAGGTGTTACGGAGGATTCCTAGAATGCATAAGACATCGTCGGTCAGCTACTGTTGGTGGCTTTTCTCGGGATACAAGGGAACTCCTCCTTATGCGAAGAAAGGGTACATGTGATAGAATTCTTGTCAAGGCACCAGCCATTACAAGATTCTGACATATCCTCTAGGAACTCATGAAGTTTGAAGGGGACCCATGTAGACGAGTTTTGGTGGGGAGAAGAGAGGAGCAATGGCCCAAGCAAAGCACGTTGGGTGCCAAGTAGCGCAATCATATTCGAAAGGGGTGAGTGGGCTGTGTAATGGGCCTTGCATCGTGGGGTCGGAGTCGGGGAAAAGAGCCGCAACGGACTTACAACGGGGGTTAAAGTGGACAACAGCGGGGAAGTCGGGATGGAAATTAGGCGTCTGTTTGTTTGAGAATTGGCGCATTAGTCAATCGTAGTTGAAGAAGAAACAAACATAATATTTGGAGAACAATCGCGGCATCCGTAGCTTTGATTCAACTACGGGAATACAGAGCTTTGTGTCGGCTGACTATAACCTTCAGCTCCCAACACTAAGCAATGAAGAGCCATTATGAGGTTTGACGGAAAATCCAGCATTACAGAAATCCGACGTGTGCCAAGCATTTTCAAAGACGGCTTGGAGATGGTCCAGGCTCCTTTTGGTAAATGGCCATGTGCTTATCGATACCAAAGGTAAAAGTGCCTTTTCCAATCGACGTCATCGGTTCAATTGAAGGTCAAATCAGGGGAATTCCACATATAGTCTCTGTCGTAAACCGTTCAAGTTGGTCTTACCTGAGCAATATAGATCAAAGCTGTTTTTGTAAATTGAGCGCCAGAAGTAAAAAATGAAGAAATTGTTGTTGAGATTGATCAATCAAAGGGACGCGAAGTCGATAAGGACGGATTTTGTATCGTAGAAACAAACTTGAAATCAAGGGGTAAAATATCAAGTCAGGCCATACATAGACTTTTGTCACTTGTGTATGTATTTAAGGTCACTGGATGTCGATCCAAATTGGGTTACAACGGATTTAAGCTGTCGAATTCGCGAGGTTTTTAGCAACAACTTTTTGAATTCATAATCCGTGAACATTAGGGTTAACACAAACCTTGACATGTGAATAATGCATATGATGCGCGATCAGAAAAAGGGTCCACAACGAGTGGCCCATATGGAACAACCAAACTAAACCCAAGAAATGACGATATCACGGGTAATCCAGAGACAGGCAAAAAGCTTGCCATGGCAAACTGGACGACAATTTCTGCCAGTACTCCCACCTAACCTCATCGCCGCCACTTGGGCTTTCAGTAACCAACGCTATTTGCATAGCTCACCAGTTCATACTCTTCCTAAGAAGTCTTCTACCACTAAGACCAGAAAGCCCAAGGTCTCGGCTAAGAAGATCAAGAAAGACAAAGATGAGCCTGATGAATCACTAGCTGAAGAAGATGAAATCGACCTTGAGGAGAGACTGGACGATGTTGTCAATGAGAACAGCCCCGAATCTAAACCATCGGTATTGGAACAAATTCAATTGAGAGGTTACCAAGAAGAATGTATCAAGGCAGTCACATCAGCAATTGAAGAAGGAAAGAAACGTCTCGGTGTATCACTAGCCACAGGCGGTGGCAAAACGGTAATATTGACACCATCAACATGACCATTACCAATCGACTAACGCCTCACAGGTTGTCTTCACTCAACTCGTTTCACGAGTAGCACCACTGAGTGACCGTGCTACCAAAACTCTCATCATGGCACATCGCCGAGAGCTTATCGACCAGGCTGCAAACCATTCTCGTCGGGCCTACCCCCATCTGAACATCGAGCTAGAACTTGGGAAGATCCATGCCAGCGGTAAAGCAGATATCACAATTGCCAGCATCCAGAGTATCGTCTCTGGTGATCGTTTGGACAAGTTCGACCCATTGGACTACAAATTAATACTGGTTGACGAGGCCCACCACATTACTTCTGCGTCTTATCTCAAGGTACTTGAGCATATGGGTCTCCGCACGACACCCGAACAAGATACAGAGACTAAAACCACCCCAACTCTCGTCGGAGTATCAGCCACGTTTTCCCGATCCGACGGAATTTCCCTCGGCACGGCTATCGACCACATCGTCTACCATAGAGACTATCTCGACATGATTGCCGAGAAATGGCTCAGTAACGTCAAGTTCAGCCGTGTCAATGCCCAAATCGATCTGGCAAACATTGGCATCAACGCAGCTACAGATGATTGGAAAACAGGAGAACTTGCCGAGAGAGTCAACACAGTTCAAAACAACGAAATTCTTGTTCGTTCGTGGCTATCTTTAGCTCAAGATCGCAAAAGTACTCTTGTTTTTTGTGTCAACAAAGCCCACGTCCAATCAGTCACCCAAGATTTCATTCAACGTGGCGTGAACGCCCAGTTCATCACTGCTGACACGAACCTTGAAAAACGGCGGAGTGTCATCGAAGCGTTCCGTAACATGCAATTCCCTGTATTGGTCAACTGCGGTGTTTTTACCGAAGGAACTGATATCCCCAATATCGACTGTGTACTTCTTGCTCGACCAACCAGAAGTAGCAGTCTTCTTATTCAGATGATTGGTCGCGGCATGCGATTGTTCCCTGGAAAACAAGATTGCCATGTCATAGATATGGCTTCTTCACTCGACGCGGGTGTCAACACAGTCGCAACACTGATGGGCCTTGATCCTTCTGAGATTCCAACAAAGAAGGAACTTACATTGGACGAACTTACGGCCCTTAAACGAAAGAGAGCGGAACAAAGAGAGGAAAGCAGGGCCCGAAATGAGTTATTCGCACTAAATCGAGTAGAAGTGGACGTGAACGATAAACCAACGCTAGATCCATCAGTACAGGACCGTCTTATCGATCTTGATATCCTCACTTACGATTCCATCTTCGACCTCGTAGCTGATGCCCTTCCCGACCAACGAATCCGCGATCGCTCTTCACTAGCGTGGGTTTGTGTAGGCCAGGATTCATATGTTCTTTACGGCCTCTCCAAGTCATACATTCGTATAAACCCCGTTGACCCACTGGAGGAAAACGACGACGGCGCCACGCATATCCTCGAAAAAGTAATGGCCATCCCCGGCGTAGAGAGAGGTCAACCACCATATTTCCCACCAAAGGAAATCGCCCGTGGAACCTTCCAGAGCGTTGTAGCTGCCGGAGACTCCTTTGCGCAAGGCCAATGGCCACGGAATTTCCTCGTTCATACAGCTGAATGGCGCAGAGGACCACCCACCCAACAACAACTTCATTACCTAAACAAGCTCCGCGATACCCCCCTTCCTGCCTCTTATGATCACAAAGAAGCGCTTAAAGAGTACCACAGCAATGGCGAAAGCGACATCACCAGTTGGTCCCTAAACGAGACCATGTTCTCCGACTACGAACCCATAACAGTCCACAACTGCACCAAGGGCATGGCCAACGACATGATAACCCGATACACCCACGGCGCCAAAGGCCGCTTCAAAGAGTCCCAACGCCGAACACGCAAGGCAGAGAAGATTGCAATCAAGCTCTTGGCAAAGAAGAGGAACACGGTCGTTGGCCCTGTATCTCAAGAGGCAAATAAGGACATCACTGTGCCAAAGGACATGTTACAAGAGATTATCGTGGCGGAAGTTAAGAAGGAAAGAGAACAGTTGAACAAGAAGATTGCTGCCACGATAGCGGAGAGGGAGAAGGAGAGGGTGAAGGAGATTACGGGAGGAGAGGAGATTAGCCTGGATGATAGAGAGGTGCTGGATATGGTTAAGAAGCAACGGGCGATGAAAACGAAAAGAGTCAAGTGCTGAGGAGTGGATGGCTTGAACTGTACACACAAAGTTGGACAGTCGTGTACGATACAGTTGTTATAATACTATTTCACTATGGAAAATCACACCATGTCACATAAAAGAACTACAGAGAGTCATAAATATATAAGAAAGACAACAGGCAAGTTTGGGTATATTTGTAGTAGTGGTAATAATGGGATATCGTACTTCAAAACAAGAACAGGCAGCCATGGTGGTATAACGAAGCCGACTTTGAAAGACAAGAACGCAAAAAGGAATAAAAAACGAAACGAAAGCTTGGGAATCCAGAACCAAATAGAAAAAAAGAAAAACGTTACCAAACAGGAGGAAAACAAGTCATCAAAAGGCAAAAGAGGGTCATGAGAAAGGAGCATTGTAGACAAGTACCTACAACAACTGCCTTTGAACATGGTCCTTGATGATGTAAATGAAGGGCCAAACAGTGATTTAGTCTAAGCAAAAAAACGGCCCTTAACGAATACAAAGGTCCGTGGATAGCAAGAAAACCACTATTTGCCAAGCCAAAACATCACCAATAACCAAACTCTCATGACAAAACGAAAAAGCAAACGGGCGACCTTAAACACCCGATACGGAAGAGTTTATGAAGCAAATCCGATGACGCAGAGAAAAGCAAGCAAAAGCAAAAAAACATCAAAAGATTCCGGGGTATTGGTTGAGTTGTGCGCCTGTGATCTAGCCAGAAAAAGGGTATACGTATAACTTGGCAAAGAGAACGAAGTGATATCAAAAGTCAAAAAATGTCATACGACCAAAAGGAAAATGAGAGGATCGGTCCAGTACCGACCGAGTAAAGCCCGGGTCTGAACTGAAGCCGGATGAAAACGGCAAAGTATTGCATGTGCTCGTAGGGAGATTTGAGAAAGAAGAGATGGGTATCATGGCGTGAAATATAAAAGGCGAGAAAAAGGACATTAGAGTCGTATAGCATGAGGCTGGATTGAAACGTCTTCACGTGACAATTAACTGAAACGCTGAAGATGGCTCATACCAGCACCTTGATTGCCAAAAAGTGGTAGCTTAGGTGGGGTTCCGTTACTTGTACCATTAGTGCTGCTGCTACTACTTCCACTTGTGCCCACGAGGTTTGAGTTAGGTGGATGAATAGAGTTGACCGAGTTCATTGACTGAGCGGTAGACGGACGTCCGCTGTCATGTGAGGCTCGGGCCATATGACGAGGAGTGGCATCGCCAAACTGGGGGATAGACAAAAGAAGCTTAGCCTCGTTCGGGTTATTGGGATTCGGAGCCCACGGATTGTGCATGGTCGAACTCTGGCTGCTTCCCGGCGGAACAAGACCACTAATGGCATTGGCCGACAGAATACTAGAAGTATCGTCGTCTAAGTTGACGCCACTATCATTCCACGGGTTACGGTCAACTGGGAAACTACGGGTCGACTCAATCGAGATAAGACTAGTACGTGAAACATTGGCCGAGCCCGAAAACAGGGCAGTTGCCGAGTTGGCCTGCGAACTGTTCTTGCGGCGGTCAAGGAACGCAGTCAGGTTCAGGCCGGGTTTACGCAAGCGATCAAACAGTGTGTTGCGTCCACGCGTAACCTCTTGTACAAATTCAGCCTCAACAGGTGACTCTTGGGGCGCAGGAGCGATAAGCGGCCTGGTGATCAAGCGACTGTTGAAGTGAGGCATTGAGTTTTCAAAAGAGTTGGACTTGGGACGCGGGAGATGACCTTCAACAACCCGCACATTGACACCGGCGCTGGTCATAGCCGACAGAATTTGTTCAATAACCTCGTTCAGACCGGCAGCATTAGCACGGGTGAAGTCGAGAACAAGACTGACCGTTTCTCCCTCATCTTCGCCCTTGGCCGGCGACATTTGCACACTGATAGCAAACAATTGCATAGCCAGTGCCGATGTAAGGGTCTTGGAGAATGCCGCAGAGTCAATGTACTCCAAAAGGGTGTCATCTTTTTCAAAGACCATGGCATGCCGATCAGGTACCATACCAAGGAGCTCGTCAGCACAACGGGGGACATTCCATTGAGGACCAATGACGGTCACTTCGTCACTGGCCTCTTCAGTGTTGGGGAAAAGGATCTTGCAGTTATACCTCTTCTCCATTTTTTCAATGTCCCGCAGATTCGACACCAGCCGGCGCTGGAAAAGGCGATCCACCTTGACAATCTGAGTGGTATACTCGGAGTCCGCTTCATCAACCATTTCCAAGATTTCACTCTTGACAGCTTCCAAGTTTTGGGCATTGCGAGCTGGCGTACGGCAGACGACGTTTCCTACCTGAAGGTCATCTTCTTCTCGAGCACCACCACGATCCATGGCATTGGAAAATTTTACAAATACGCTGTGTTTGCGCATGATACTTTGGATGTGATGGCCCCCAATTCCGATGATCTTCTTGTGATACTGATCAGGCACGTGGAATGATATAGACGCGGGCATTTCCTGTTCCACATAACCAATACCAGCCTCTAGGGCTTTGTAGTTATGACTGATGACTTCAATGTTGAAGTTGTACTCATTGTATCCCTCGAAAAGAATATGAATGAGACCAATCTTCTGCACCATATGAATGATCTTGTTGAGTTTTCCGTTCTTCTTGCCACTAACAAATTCCTTGTGTTCAACCGCCAGTTCAACCTTGATGTGAGCGGAGAATGGCAAATCACAGAAAGAAGGAGATTCGGCAATCATCTTGATGGCTTCCTTGACAGACTCATCTGTGCCATTGATGGTGAAAACTTCACCGTCAAACACAACTTCGGCTCGTGTCTTGGCAGCAATATCTTTAAGAAGGCTGGCAATTTCCTCCGTGCTTGGCATGATATAGGCACCGGGGCGCATATGCCAGTACCCATGATAAAATTGCCCGGTCAAGTCGAGAATTTCACGGATAGTACGCTCACATTGGTTGTGATCGTTTCCATAAACACTTAGACACTTGCGGCGGGTGCCAAGCACTGGCAGGGAGATGTGTGTACCATAAGTATCTCCAATCTTGCGAACCTTGTTAAGACGACTGCTCAAAATGTTATCCATCTTGTCTGCATCAATCTCGACTTCCTTGTGATCAACTCTTGTCAATGAAAGCTCGTGCAATCTCGCTTTGGCACGTTCGATTCCTTCCGTTGTCTCTCCAGTGATATAAATGTCGTGAGGATCACGGCGGTGAGCCTTGGTAGGATGGTAACGATTGTTTTGTAGCAGGTGCGGGGGGAAGTAGATCGAAGTATTGGTCATAGACTCAATGACTTTGATGTTTTTGCGATGGCGACCGGAAATTGGTTGGTGATAAGTCGGATCAAGCTTGTACGCATCGAGAACACGGCCGAGCATCTGGTCAATGCGAAGCAAGATGTGAACCTTTGCATGCTCTACAGCTCCAACATCTCCGTAAATAGCAATACGCCAGCGCTTATCCACAGGACCGGAAGCTACGCGGAAAAGCATGGGAGAGAACTTGGGGCCCAACAAGAAAATATCCACACCACAGAATCCACTCACGTCATCCAACATGGCAGTAACCTCAGAAGAGATACCCTCGTTGGCAGTATCGCAAACAAGTTTTCCATCAACGTCGACTGTAGCGCAGTTCTATATGGATATGTATGTCAGCTTCAGTTACAAACACTGTAATTTCACGTGGATACCAAACATACCATGACAATCGGAGTGTTGTTAAGAATTGTTTCACGGCTTTTTGTCACCAGATCAGGCGGTCCAGAAAGCAAGCAAGTGACGACATGAGAAGTACGATTGCTGGCTGTAATGACGGTAGTTTCGGCCTTGGCGGAGACGGGAAGCGGCGAGTTAGACAAGTCGTAGCACAGCTTTTGCAAGTTTTCAAAGTTTTCGCGATGTACAGGCAGAGCGGCGATGGGAACATCATCGGGTGCATCGGCAGGGTGGGTCCAGCGCATGATTGCATTCTCACTGGCGTGAAGAATGTCCTCGGTGTTGGGACCAGCAAGGTTGTAGGTGAATGGGATGTTGAAAGCCGAAGTGATATTATCAGGGTTGCGGTGAACAGAGCTTATTGGCATAGGATGAGCGGCAAGAACGGGTCCTCCATTAGCAGGTGGTTGTCCGGGATGCACGGGCATATGAGCCATACCGTTGGGCATGACGTTCATGGAGCCCGTGGGTATCGGGGCCGACATGTTTGGTTGGTTGTTTTGTGGGCGAAAGGATAAGGGTGGCATTCTGTCTGACCAACGCCCGTTGGTGAGTTTGTTCATGATGGGCGAGGTTAGGTCTGGCGATACATGCGGCCTAAAGCGTCAAAGGCAACGGTAAAAAATGATGGTCCGAGGGCGCTGAGGGGGAAAAGTGGCGGGACAAAATCAGGTGTATACGTTGAGTGTAGTAATGATGATAACCAATGAGATGTGACTAGTGACTAGCGATATTTATTGATGCTGGCGAATGGTAGGTAAGAGTCGAGCAATTGTCGAGATAAAGCTATGTTGTCGGTAAAAGTTTGGACGGCGTAATTGTTAAATGTGCAAAGATTGGAAAGGATGCACGACGGATTGATGCCGTAGACTCAAGGCGACTCTGAAGAGGGTATATGAGGTATGTTCAGTGTATGCAGATGCGGTATACCAGTAACCACATATAACGAAGACGTGAAAATAAGCGACAAGATGGATGACAAGAGGAGCGATGCGAAAGCAAAATAGGTATCGAACCAATATGTTAGTCGGCAGGATGCTTTTTTTAACCACAGAGAAATATTTCCAGGCGATGGCAAATATTGCTATGCGGCTGGCAAAGACACGAACAAAGGCTGAGAATGAAAGAATGAAACGGGTATCAAAAATGAAGCGTCTTTCAAGGGAAAAGTCGACAAGCGGTGGTAAAAATCAAAGTGTCTCGCTTTCCCTGATGATTGAAGCCCTGGCAAACAAAAGATATGAGCTGGTGTCAGTGGGTATCGATATCGATCTCGCCTGGACAGTCGTGGAAATGACTGGTAGCACGGGCAGATTTGCAGGTGATCAGAAATCGCGAATGTCGGATGCAGGAAGAAGGAAGAAAAAAAAGATGAAGAAATGAAAATGAACAAAAAAAAGGCCGCGAAAGGTAGATGGAGAAAGCGGATAAGGTCTCAGCAAATGATGTCGAGCGAGTCACGATCAGGTGGAACCCGGAATTTAGCAAGGCCTGTCCTGTATGCTACTATTTGTGTGCTGTGGCGGGACGAGGCGGCGGACGGATATGGAACGGATTGTTGGTTCGAGCGAAGCCCGGTGAGGTTGAGTCGTGGGGCAAGGCGTCGACCTAAAAGGTTTGCGGATGAGAAAAGGAAAAGAGAAACGCCGTCAATGTAATAAATTGTGACGCGACTGATGTGTTAAGATGATGGATGTGATGCGGTTCGAAGGGCTGGACAGCAGGAAGCAATCCAGAAAGTTGAAGGACGAGAAAGTAACAAGGTGAGTGTTTCTATGTAGGGGCGCAAGGCCACTGGATTTAGTGTATGGTGGGAAGGAATTTGGGTGACCTGCAGGGCTAATGCTTCACTGGGGTTTTAGAGTACTACCGCGGGTTTAACTAGTAGTGCCAGGCCTTTGCAGAAGTATCTCTAAAACTTGAAGTCATGCACATGAAAGCCCTCGGTTCTGATTGGACATTGACAGGGATAAGACATGGCCAGATGTGCCGCTGTCCCGTTGTTCATAGCATAGCATTCTTCAGGCGGGTAGCTAAGTCACCTAGGTGGGTTTTCGTGCCTCTGAAATTGAAATCTAGTCGCTAAATTTACCAGTGCCGATACGGATTTATGGGCGGGTTCTAAAAGTATGTATTCACTCGGCAACCCGGCCATGGTGAACGTTTTACCCAAGCCCGGATGTTCTGTCAATTGACTACAACTGGAAACAACACTTGCATATTGCTAGGACAGACACTGCTTTCGTTGCAAAAAAAAAGACGGGTCATACAGTGATTGGTTGCTTTGTAACATGACCTTGATAGACGTGATAGAGTCCAGGAGCCTATTCAACGTGGTGCCCTAGCCTGTATCAATGCCCTCAAAACCGGTGTGCGTGCACAAGGCATGGGCAATAGGAACTCCAAAACCTGGGACGGTTCCGATCGGACGCTAGGCCGAACCCGTTAATAGAAAGAATGGCTTCACAGCGATCTGTCACAACTACTACAGCTTGAGAGGGCGGTCGAACGCAGTTCCAAACTGATACAAGTTATCGACGGAAGGCAATCAATATTGAACCGACTCGTCTGTTGTCCCCCCTTCCCCTGTTGTTTGCCTCTCCCGCCCGACGGCCGTCTTGTCTCGCCAACCTACAGCTAGGTGCAACTTGCCCCAAACCAAATAACTCCATTCCGCAACTAAAAGTGCGTATGCATGTCCATAGCTGTGTAAAGAGACTCGTCGGTAACAGTAAAAGGTAACCTGCACTCTTCAAACCAAAACAACGGAAAGACCAGTAACCCCGGTTTCCCGCCTGCATCGTCCTAGGATCAGAAAGCGAGACCATGGTGGGCCGGGTAGGCCTGATAAGCTTCGATTTGCGGGTTAATTCAGCAGTGCAGGCAAACTATGGTTTCTCAAAGAGGTCTTTGGTTTTTCTCGCTTCGATGCACTCCCTATATGGGCCCAACCTCAGACAAAGCACTTTAAACTGAAAGGCCTACTTAAAGGTCTACTTGGCCGCTTGTTATTGAGTATTATTCCCGTTGGTTGAGTAGAACTGCCTCAATATGTTAGAGACAAAAAATGGTAGATATGCATGGCCTGATGTATGTACATATATGCGCAGACAAAGTCTAGAATAGAACACTGTCCAGCCTTTCCAGCCTTCCTTAAATAGATGTCTACATGAATGACAGCAAGGCTACACTCATGTGTGTTGCTACACACAGTAGCTCCTGACAGCACAAGCCTCTACAATGGCTGACCAAGCAAAAAAAAAATAGGGCCTCCGTTGTTCATCCGGCCGATCATGCTCGTATTTGCTATTACCGGTACCAGAGGTCTTGGGTCCGGGAGTGGGTCGGTTTTTAGGAATTAAAGTGGAGGTAGGGGCCTGCGTCGGCAGGTAGTGCGTTACGGAAGTGGAGTGCTTGTCTACCATGTTTTGTTGTGTGATGTCGATCAATGGTGCAATTGCCACAAACGCAAGTTCGATGGCCCGGCAAGACGGTCTAACATTTTGTGTGGGATTCGATAGACATGCTACCACACCCGAATGTATAATCTCTTTATCTTTTATCGGAGGGTGCCACGCGGCAGTGTATTGTCTATTTGAACCTACACATATCTCAAGGTTGCACTTAAGTGGCTGATTTCTAGGTTCTTACTCTGATGCGACGTAGCAAACACTTCAATATGCAGTTCTATAGCAACACCAGATATGAGACTTATATCTGTCTATACTATTAACTTGGTCAGCTAATACAAAGACCAATGGACTCCATTCCACCTGGAAACTCGCAAGAGTGTAATTAAGGTTCAACCGACCCTGTTCTTTTTAATCACGGTCACACAATACATTTCTAAATTTCACACAACGGCACTGTCTGTCGATCTTTTGAACGAAGAGTCTAGCTCATTGTTGCCCGAAAATACTTGTTTGCAACAATGACCCGAACCGGTCTTCCGACACTAAGGCTTTGCCCATGTGCCGTATCCCTGTGCAGAGTTGTTTTGTCACACACTGTATATACATGTATGTACATACTAATAAATTAACAGCTAGAGACAAAGATGAACCAACCACATTACCCGCCAGAGTCATGTTTTGACCGTCTTAATTTGCATTTTCCTGCATACATGTGTGTATGTACATACATGTATATCTCCAAACAAATGTTAGCCTTAATCCCTCTAATATGTATCTCCCCTTACATGATTCAAAACACCCCAATCCGCCTCATTCCCCAAATCCCTAAGAAAAGTGGATAATTATCTATTTTCCTACCCTCCATATATTGTTCATACATTGTCCATACATTGAGGACACAATATTCAATTTCGTGTCTTGAACCGCACCTAAATGGAGAAGCCAAGGACACATTCCAAACTGTCTTGCCAACGAAATTACAGTCTTACAATCATGGAGGTGACAAATTTCAGATGACATCTCAACCTTGAAAGTATCCTTGGGGTGAATTAGAAGGCAGATTCATTAACCCTTGTATTCGGCAATCAACCTACAGGTGTGGTATGTATATGCATGTCAAGGTATCACAAGACTTTCAACGTCAATAGCGACAGGCTCGGTTACCATTTTAAGAGATGGCGATCGAATACCGATGAACAATTGAGAGACTGGATGTTAAAACAGTCTTTATTGGAACAAGTAGATATCTCAGTGTGTTGAACGATGGATGCCAACGACTTGTATCTACGCAGTCGTGATGTTATAACGACTGATACAAGGGACTTACATTAACGATTTGTAACCTATGTCTAGCCTCGCAAGCCCGGAACAAGACTGATGGAAAGAACCAAACTTAACACCAGTGAAAGAACCCTCACACGAGTGACAAGTCAACTTCAATTGGGATTAAGATTCCCATCAATGTAACAGGTCTGATAGGCTGCCACACAACATTTGCTTATAATATGTGAGGATGATATAATGCTGTGTACAACAGCTCCGATGGGGGTTTCAGGTTGAACAGGAACCATAAAATAACCAACCATGTCATATAGCAAAGTACGCCCAAAATATCAATGAGTTTATGGTTATCTAGTTCAACGTAATCCCAGTTTTCCAACTACCATGGTGTATACCAGCCACACACCAAATAAACTCCATACCAACCAGAATGTAGCAGTCTTTTTTTGAAGAAAAACAGAACTATAATAAGCTTTGGATAAGGCCATCTGGTGACATGATGGACACCAAGGAGCTTGAAGCCGAACGAATGGAATTATCCGCGGAACTAAAACAAGAATACTGTAAAGGCATAGTGCTTCAGGTGGTGTTCTCGAAGTAGCCGCACAACATCACGCATGGTGGTTAACTGTCATGAACTTGCCAATTACCGAGTATCTGCTGCTACGATTTGAGAGGTTATGGGGTTCTTCCCGTCCTGAACAAAGTCCCACCGTGCCACGTAGTATTATACACAGTGTAGCGCACTGTGTCATGTTTCTTTCAAGACTCACAACAGCTCAAAAACAAAGAAACCAGAGTCAAAGGCTATATCATTAGGTAGAACAGAAGCGTGACGCTCTATCCATTGAGGTAGCGCGCCAGAAATGCACACATATCGTGTGTCAACCGCCACTGAAGAATTCGTCAGTTTGATTCGCACTGTAGGCTCGCACTGTGAGCTGGATGCACGTCACGTGTTCTAGCACTAGGGTCGGGGTTGGCGGCTAGAGGTCACGTGCTGTTGGCAAACCCTATTACCGAGTCACGTGACCTGCGCTCAACTTACAGTGCGAGCGCACGGTGCATGTGTCTTCCGCACTGTACGACGACACGCCTTGAAAGAGCCCTAGAGTTCTTTGTACCAGGTTTTGACTTGTCATAGACGGGTAGCACCATCGGCTCATCCACCGCTATCCGACTGTTCTGTTCCCTTGTTACTAGGCCGCGCCGTTCCAACGCTGTGCCCATGATGCGACCACATCTCGCGCACTGTGTAGTTTCTCTACCGTTCGGTTCCAACCAGTATCATCATGTAGCACCTGGGATCGCAATGAACTTATGTATGCGTCACCAGAAGGTACATTTGCTGATTTCATCACAGGTTCTACTAGCTTAGGCATCATACACTTCGTTATTCACGTCCCATGGTCGTGAGCACCCTTGTTGACGTTATCCGTGGAACTCATCATTGAGTTTACTTTCCACGAGTATAAAACCAGCTGGGCCGTATGTACGTTGCGATGCTAGTTAGATATCTATGTTTCAGAGGATTTACACTTTTTTGCTCTCAACAAGTGAACTTTATATGGACGTCAAGAACAAAGTGTCTATGAGACGTCTCTACATATCCACTGATTGACCGCCATGCCGACAGTACACCCATGAACCGGGTTCTTTGCCAGCTCATAGTCAAAATATCTCTACCTATAGCAACACGGCCAACATAACCATCATCCGCAAGTGACCCATCAACCGTAAAACACACAATCTTGACATCCCAATCTCACCGGGCAACACGCCAATTACCGCTTTAGGAAATTGAGAAACTAGATCCATGAATTATATCATACGCCACCGTTCTAGCCACGGTATCTCACTTTACACAGATTCCCAT
The DNA here is from genome assembly GCA_001483325.1 of Huntiella savannae. Classification (NCBI taxonomy): domain Eukaryota; kingdom Fungi; phylum Ascomycota; class Sordariomycetes; order Microascales; family Ceratocystidaceae; genus Huntiella; species Huntiella savannae. Next base: position 149,246 of record LCZG01000031.1, on the reverse strand, counting down.
GCCCCTCCCGAATCTGCAAGTCTATACACACCGTATCAACGTCTAATGAACTAAACAGTCATGTCTTACATCGCTACAGCAAACAAAGTTATAAAGTGGTAACAACATGTTTAATAAAAATGCAACTCATATAAATAAATGAAATCCCCGCTAAACTCCATCCTGAATTTTGTACCCCATCTACATTTAACAAGCTCCATCTATAATCACATCCTATAAACGTCATCCCGATAGGGAGGCTCTGGCATCGCCGACTGTCGAGCCGTTCTAGAGGGTTCATATCCTTCTTCGTAATAACGGCTAGGTGGTGCTTCATGAAGGATACTATATGGGCGCTGAATTGGCTCACCAGGAATCGAACTATATACCCGTGCAGATTGTTGTGTAGGTACGACATAATGTCTTTGCGGAGGGGGCATAGGCGGTGCCATCTCAGTAGAAGTACCCGGTCTAACACTAGCAACACGCTGATAAGCGCCAACTGGTGCTTCATATCGAGTCGCTTCTACAGGCCGAACACTAGCAGGTCTAACACTGGCGGGACGTACAAATGGTCCAACATCTTGGTAAACTCTTCTTTCAGGCGCCGCTGGCGGTACCGGATAATACTCCTGGGGGGAATTCGAATACTCCCAAGCAACTGGCTCCGCATGCTGCGCGACAACTCGTCTTGTGGGTGCTTGATACTGGGTTGCCGATCTGGAGAACACAGGGCTGGGTTCTTGGTACTCTGTTTGCGGATACACCACCCTACGCGCTGGCCTCTGGTACATAACTTCGTCGTTCATCGCAGGGCGTTCGTATACGACTTCTTCGGGGTGCATCGGCCTCTCATAGACAACACCCTCGGGATGTACAGAAGCTGTTGGTCGTCTTACTGGCTCAGGCTCAGGCTCATAGTAACGCCGTCCGTACTTATCAACCATTACCACTGCGCCTGGGGTTCTACCATGTGGGACAGTGGTCGGTTCTCGCTGTGCATACGAATGACTAGGCGCGAAGCCAGGATCAATCGTTTCGAAGTATCTTGGCCCATGGGGTGGGAATGCCTCATAATCAACATTAGAAGTTGGATGTCTCGGTCTCACAAATAAAGGGCCTCGCTCATGAGAGCTAGCTTCCACATGCATCGAACTATCCGGTGCGTAGCTTGTCTGGGCTTCGTACTGGACGTGAGAATCTGTCTGTCGGCCATCACGAACATGACCTTCCACGGGCGCTGCATATTGTGGCGAGTACTGTGCATCATTTTGTGACTGGGGTACTTCCCTGGTTGCCTTCGCACGCTTGCGGGCAGGTGTACATTTAAACGGTTCGGGAGAGATCGGTTCGGCCTTAATTTGAACATCGTCAAAACGGTCCGATTTTCGTTTCTTACCCCGGGGTTGTTTGCGACGCGACGTTCTCGGGGAAACTTCCGCGCCCGAACTAGAGATCGATTGTCGCAGAGGTTCCTGTTGGGCGATGGACTTTTCGACAACTGCAGCGCCGTGTCTGGTAAGTGCCGATACGTGATTTGGGCGTGGTGCAGCGGGTACAAGGTTGTGCGATCGAACAACGGGAGCTGAGTTTGGGTACAAATCTCCATAGTTCTTTCTGGGCCGACGGTATGGTGCCTCGATAGGCTCGCCTAGTGATGCTGAGATAGTGTTAGAATTCCGTAGACTAGATGTCAAAGGTCATGTCAGATTTATATCTGTAGCAAAAGATCCAGAGCTATCATGGCATCTCGTAGTACTGTGTACTCCGGAGCCCATGTTGGGGCTACTTGGGCCAATGTACCCGGATGCCGATGACGCCCATTGGACTCGTAACCTATAATATACTCGGACGGAGACCACAAAAGGGTATCATGGGGGATCAAGTTACTATTAATGGCAGGGAGAGGCGGCCGTGTAGAATCGTTGGAAATTGAAGCTGATGCGGATGTTGGGTCAGCTGTGTTACCGCCTACAGTGGCTACGACACTAGCGGAAGCCGTAGGCGCTCTTTCGATTGGTTGGCCGACAGAAGCAGCCTCAGAAACGACACTTATAGCCCTATCAACGGGTTCATGTGGATCTGGAGTAGAGTGTCTGGACGAATAAAATGTACCATCTGAATGACTGTCGACATCGCGAACTGGGTTAGCAGAAGTTACAACCGGCTGAGTAGACGCAGCTGCTGCAGCCACAAGAGCTTGCGCTTGATTATATATGGCAGTAATGTCGAGATCGGCATCTGGATACACTGAGTGTTTGATGTTCTGTTTCTTAGCCTCGAACTCCTCTTCAAGCAGGTCTTCGAAACGCCGACGCCGAATATTCATTTCAGCACGCAAAAGTTGATCCGACTTTTCCAAGAGTACAGGATTGATGTCCGGTCCGCCATTTGACTTTGGCCCTGTCGGAATCATTGCTGACGACTTAGAATTTTCCGTCGGCCGAGTCTGTGAGCCTACATGTTGAGCGTGACTCGATGCACCAGGCCTTGATCTCTGCAACACGGGAGAAATGACTTTGTTAGGCACCTTTCCAGCTAGTCGGGGAGGAAGCTTGATGCGAGGGTGGGTGCCAGCGACAACCTGATCCCTTAGTGAAATAATTTTCGTGTACTGTTCGATACGGAATCTGTCTTCCTCAGAGAGACGCGACGGTCCTTGCACGTCAATCGAAACCATTGTAAAAATGCTTAAAGCAGGATGTGCCACCAAATGGCCGATGAATTACCACGGTTGGATTGAACGACTTGAATTTGTTGTCACTGTTCACGAAGTCTCCAGCTCTTGCTGAAGCCAAGGCAAAACGCAACCAACGAAAAGGGTCGAGATGGGAAGATTGAAACAGTCCACAGCGAATCACGCGATGAATAATCTGATTGCGATGATTGAAAACGATCACGGCGATTATCTGTACATGCAGATAGGATATCACAATCAGATCAATGGAGTGATGGAGACGACAAGTCAGAAATAAAGACAGAAACAAATGCACCTGGAAGGTTGGGTGAAAATATTGGCTAGCTAGCCTTTCAGCTCGAACCAGGGTTGGGCCAAATTTCCTATTGCCTTTAATTGGTGGGTGCAACATGATCCCGGTAATTGCTTGGCCTAGTCTGTGTCCAATTGTGTCTTGGTGGCATTCACGTTCCGCGGGGACGGTTATGCGACGGATTCCGCCGCCTCATGTCATTGTCCCCCATGGAATGATGGCTTGTAGGTACGTGTGCAACGGCAATCCAGTAGCAAGGCGGGGGGCAGGAGTCAAGATGAAGCATTTCTGTTCCTGATCTTTCCTTAGATGACCACTCTTTATCCACTTTTAGACGTGCCACTTCCCTTTACGCCCTTATATATCTTACGGCGTGACTCAGCACAGCACATCTCCGGCTGTTTCCCCCGTTCACCTCCGTCCGGAGTCTGCCCCTTCTCGTTCGCTATTACTAAGCCAAAACTTACCAAACGTAATCCGCGGAGACTATGCGCCTATTTTTGCCGGAGTTTGCATCCACTATCGCTCGGAAACGTATAAATGCCATGAAACTTCACCCGTTTCGCCAACTTTGCACAGTTAGCCCTGTACCTAAATCCACATCTCAAACTCTAGTGAACAGCCACCAGAGACTCCACTCCTCATTGACTAGCGAGTTTATATCTCATACATCGTTGCCATTACTTAAACGTCACATTCGTTCGTTATCTCATACTTGTACAACTACTTCACCTTCATTCGCAACACGCCCATTACGTTCCATAATGACTTCCTCTACTCAAGACTCTGTGCCACGCAAGGTGTTCTTTTTGTGAGTTTATCCTCAACTGAAAACCGATCAAATTGTCTTCGGTCATGCTAACCCTATTATAGTGACATCGATAACTGTCTGTACCCAAAGAGCACCCATATTCACACCCGCATGGCTGCCCTCATCGATGATTACTTTTGTACGCACCTAAATCTCCCTAAAGAGGATGCAGTAAGACTACACTCGGAGTACTACAAGAATTACGGTCTCGCCTTGGACGGCCTCGTCCGCCACCACCAAATCGATGCTCTTGATTACAATTCCAAAGTCGACGATGCATTGGACCTTGAGCCTCTCATTAAGCCAAATCCAGAGCTCCGTGCTTTGTTGGAGGATATTGACCGTACTAAAGTGAAGCTGTGGCTTTTCACCAATGCCTATGTGAATCATGGCAAACGTGTCGTCAAACTTCTAGGCATTGACGACCTTTTCGAAGGCCTCACCTACTGTGACTATGGCAGCCACCCATTCGTCTGCAAGCCAGAGCCCGAATCATATGCTAGAGCCATGAAGGAGGCAGGTGTTGAAAACCCCTCAGATTGCTACTTTGTTGGTAAGTTAAACCACTATTCTCACAATGCTTTAACCACAATCTAACGCGATGTATGCAGATGATGCTGGCATGAACTGCAAAGCTGCCAAGGAACTGGGCTGGACTGCCGCGCACCTTGTTGAGCCTGGGTTTTCGGTACCCGAGACCCAGATGTCCCAATTTCAAATATCCCATCTCAGTGAACTTCACGATGTCTTCCCCGAGCTTTTCAAGTCAAAGGCTGCTTCATCTTAACTTTTTACGTATGTACGCCAACACATATAACTACGATATTTAATAATCTAAATTTCATTAAACTTGAATATGCAAAATCTTTGTGACTTTCGTGCTGTTTGAATCCGAATAAGTCTTCATGACTTTAAGCCTCACTAATTTATGGTCTCTGAATACCCCGCAGAACATGATCCAACTTAGCCAGGACAACATCCTTTTCGTTAACAGCCTCTTGTCTTTGAGCTTCCGCGACACGCAGCTCTTCTTCGAGCTCCTTTATGCTCATCTCTTGATCTTTTTCTGTGTTGAGGAGTCCAGGAAGACTAGTGATCAACACCTCTATTTGTTGTTCTGTGATAATAAGGTCGCGGGAAAGTTCAACAAGACCCGATTTAAAATCTTCAGCAGGCAGGGGATCGACTATATGTGGTGAGGTGAGTGTTAACCGCAGCTTCTTCAAAGACCAATCGACAGCTTAGCTCACCTTCGCGCTCAGATGGGTCAACCTTGGGGTCCCGGATCTTGTCCGTGTCGTTCAGTGTTTCTAAATTGTGCCGGCGGTTGACGAAGTGAATGCATGCTACCATTTGTTGCGCCAGCTAGATGAGAAAAGGGCGAACGGTTAGTTACAACACTCTAGTGGCTTACAACGATGACAGTTTTCATACCTGGTCAATGGCATCTTGCAATTGAGTCAAATTGTCGCTCATTTTTGATGATATCAATGTATTTGTAATAATTACTGATGAAGATGCGAATTTTGGTGACGCTTGCTGCTTGATAAAATCGTCGCAAAGTAGTGATGCGCCAAAGTCTATAGGGTTTGGTTATAATGCAACCCTTACATTGCTGAAGTCTATGACCAATCGTTCGCCCCGAGTACCGGCTGGAGAGGTACTACTTTATCGTCCCATAAAAGAATTACATGCTCATCACCGTCATTGAGCTTTAACGCAATGGATAGTTTTGACAGCCCTAAACGCTTGGCTGGCAAATTATAGAGCATTTGAACGACTCTTCCTTCAGTCTCATTCTTTGAAATGCACGTGACAAGTAAAATGGGTGTTTGAGATTCTTGAAGTGCTTTCATCGTTGCGCGGGTTGCTGGTTTTTCAATGACACAGACTGCCAATACACCGGGTTGATTCCAGCCGACGGGAGCATTGGATATTGTCCCTCCGATCTCACGAATCATTCTGGGTCCGGTTCGTTGGGCGCCAGACTTACATTGAACAATTACCCGAAGCTTCCCGCGTGATTTCGCAGGATGTTTCCATTCCCCTATTAAATCGATACCTCCATCGTTGGCACCCCCTATACGACGAAGACGAAAGCCATACTGAGAGAGTGTCTCTCCAACTAGATACTCGTAGCGTGTGCCAATAAAGGAGTTGGTAGAAATATCCAGATTGGTTCGAGAGGCATAGTTAATAAAGGACCGCAGATCATTGTGAGTAGTGGTAGGCGAGGCGGGATATATGGCGGCAGGTATAGAATCAGTAGAAAATGTTTTTGTTGTAGAGACTTGCTGGATGACCGGTAGACGATATCTGCTGCCTAGAGCCCGTAGACAACGAAGTGATCTCAGAGAGTTGTACATGGCGGTGGTATCGACGGATGACGTCAAATCCAGACTTTGACACAGAAAGAATATGAAGCAACTTTTTTTCTAGCCTAGAAATCCCAAATTGGTTCCTGCATAATTTGGATATGACGTCAAGAGGACGTCGTGAAATAACCGGTGTTTATCCGGTACACGATGTGTATGTAGTACTTAAAGGGTCTGAATCGTGATGTATGGTGAGAAGAACATGAAAATTTGGAGCTGTTTGGTTTCACAACATGATGAATTGATCAATCAGACAAAAATGATTATTTTTGAGACTAACATGTGAGCTGCCTATACTGCCAGTTAGCGTTTGTCCGTTCCGGTCTGGAGATGGCGACTTCGGACCTTGGGACTAGTTGTCAGACCATCCGCAGTGATACTCGGGTTGGTCAACGACCTCAAATCATCAGTATGCATGGCCTGAATCTCTTCGGTATCCTAAGCAGCTGAAGAACCGTACATTTACGCATACATGAAGTGCAGACCCCCGCACTTGGTACCCCTCGAAAAGTGGCGTGCAGTTTCAACATGGCATTTGGTGGGGTCGCCTACATTGGGGATGTTCTAGCTGATGGTCTGTGAGCTTTGTAGGAATACTCGTAGCACAAACTAAGCACTCGAGAATGTAAAAGACCCCATGTTGATGGACACGTATGCTGCTAGATTGATAAGATCCGATCTGCGCCGTTATCTAGCCCATTGGCGCCTTTTTGAACTGCGTATTTCGGCGCCGGGAAGCCTATGGAAGAGTCGTTAACGATTAGTCCGACATTCTACCGCAACAGTTCCACTGGGATACTACTGAAAGCGGTATAATATGGCCCCGGCGTTTACTCTTTTTGGACTGCAAGCTCTGGAAATTTCCACGGGTGTAGCTGGTTTGTAAGCGTCATGGGCACTAATTGCCCCACCATAGCGCCTAATGTCTTTTTGAATCGGTAACTTACAGTGGTTTCTAGCGCTGTACTGCGGCGCGACGGCGGTGTTCCGACTAGAGAACCATAGATCGTGGATAGCCACAGCGGAAATTCATTGCTTGACGTTGTCCAACAGGTGCCTCAGAAGAGCCATCGTCTCACAGTCGTGGCCCCGGGTTTTTCATTTTCCCACGTCACTCACTTTTCTATTTCTTCATTGCATATTACAATTGTCAACCCCGGGCCATATCCGGTCTTTTTTCTATTTATTCGCACTTTACAATTGCCGTTTGCTTGTCGTTGCAGTCCCGGTTACTCATCGATCTGACCGCGTGCGCCCCGCAAATCACTATTACCCGCCCTCTCACGACGACCTGCGCACATCTCGCATTATCATCATCATGCTTCCTCGCAGTACTCTTCCCAAGACCCGGCATATCGGCCTGTCTCGGTTAGGCGCTTCGGTGTCCAGACCCTCGACTGTTCTCTCGACCCGATCATACTCCGTTACCTCCGGCTTGACCAGACCTCCAGCCCAGTTTCCCTCGACACACTCTACATCTTTATTTTCTCGTCAAACGCCGTTAATTCGGCTGTCATCACAAGTACAGGCTTTTTCGACTAGCCTTCGTCTCGATCGCGAGAAGAAGTCTAAGGACTCGGAGGGTAAGGGCTTTTTTGATCAGTCCGTAGCCGAGGAAGATATACAGGAGACTAAGAAGGCCGACTCCGAGGGTGTTCCAGAAGCTAAGGAGGCCAAACGGCCCAAGACTGAAACTAAGGAGAAGGCACCCAAGGAGAGCAAGACTCCCAAGGAGCCTAAGGAACCCAAGGAACCTAAAGAACCCAAGGAGCCCAAGACGCCTGTAGAGAAGGAAACGCCGGATACGGAGACTACTAAGGAGACTGCCGCGCCGAAAGAACCCAAAGAAGCTGCTGGCGCTGCTGCCGGTGCTTCTGCCCCCCCAGACAACAACGGCAAAAAGGGTAACGGTAGTCCCGGGTCCCCCAACCAAGGTCTTCAGAAGCCCGATGTTCCAGAACACTACCCAAAAGTTCTCGCTCTACCAATCTCCCGGAGACCACTGTTCCCAGGTTTCTACAAGGCTATCACTGTCACGAACCCCAATGTGGCTGCTGCGATCACAGAGTCAATTAAGCGTGGCCAGCCCTATATTGGTACTTTCATGTTCAAGGACGAACACAACGACGAGGATGTTATCCGCGATGTCAATGATGTCCATGAAATCGGTGTCTTCGCCCAGATCACCAGCGCTTTCCCTATCCACGGCCAAGAGGGTGGCTTGACTGCCATTCTTTACCCCCACCGTCGTATCAAGCTTTCCAGTCTGATCCCCCCCGGTTCCGAAGGCCCAGCCGACTCAGAACCTGAGCCGATTCCACCAAAGGCTAAGACCGATGCGCCCAAGGGCGATGCCGTTACAAGCTTCGAAGAGTCCGCGCTCGTGCCTGCCGACAAGGACTCTAAGCAAGAGCCCAACTCTTTCCTCCGCAAATACCCTGTCAGCTTGGTCAACGTTGAGAACATGGTGGACGAACCTTACGACCCCAAGAGCCCTTTCATCCGCGCCGTCACCAACGAAATCGTCAATGTATTCAAGGAGGTTGCCGCCATAAACAACCTTTTCCGTGACCAGATTTCAACCTTTTCCATGAGCCAGACCGGAAACGTTACTTCTGACCCCACCAAGTTAGCTGATTTTGCCGCTGCCGTTGCTTCCGGAGAGCCTGGTGAACTGCAAGAAATTCTCACGTCCATGAATGTCGAGGAGCGTATGCAGAGGGCACTGATTGTTCTCAAGAAGGAGCTTATGAACGCCCAGCTTCAGTCCAAGATTATCAAGGATGTGGAAAATAAGATTTCTAAAAGACAGCGCGATTACTGGCTCATGGAACAAATGAAGGGGATTCGCCGCGAGCTTGGTCTCGAGTCTGATGGAAAGGATAAACTTGTGGAGACGTTCAAGGAAAAGGCCAACAAGCTAGCCATGCCAGATGCTGTGCGCAAGGTGTTTGACGATGAGATTCACAAGCTGGCTCACTTGGAGACCGCCTCTTCCGAGTTCAACGTGACGCGCAACTATCTCGATTGGCTCACTCAGATTCCATGGGGTATCAGCAGCAAGGAGAACTTTGGTATTGACAACGCTATGGGCGTCTTGAATGAAGACCACTACGGTTTGAAGGACGTCAAGGATCGCATTTTGGAGTTTATTGCTGTGGGTAAGCTTCGCGGTACGGTTGAGGGCAAGATTCTGTGCTTCGTCGGTCCACCAGGTGTGGGAAAGACTAGTATCGGAAAGTCTATTGCGCGCGCTCTGAACCGTGAGTACTACCGTTTCAGTGTTGGCGGTCTTACTGATGTGGCCGAGATCAAGGGTCACCGCAGAACATATGTTGGTGCTCTTCCTGGCCGTATTATCCAAGCCTTGAAGAAGTGCCAGACGGAGAACCCTCTCATTCTCATTGATGAAATCGACAAGATTGGTCGTGGGTACCAGGGCGATCCTTCTTCGGCCCTTCTGGAGCTGCTTGATCCCGAGCAAAATTCCTCTTTCCTCGATCACTACATGGATGTTCCAGTTGATCTGTCCAAGGTTCTGTTCGTCTGCACTGCCAACATGACGGACACGATTCCTCGACCTTTGTTGGATCGCATGGAGCTCATTCAGCTTTCTGGTTACGTCGCTGACGAGAAGATGGCCATTGCTCAGAAGTACCTTGCTCCGGTTGCGAAGGAGATGGCCGGTCTGGGCGATGTCAACGTTGAACTCACTACTGAGGCTGTTGAGGAGCTCATCAAGTCTTACTGCCGCGAGAGTGGTGTCCGTAACTTGAAGAAGCACATTGAGAAGCTGTACCGCAAGTCCGCTTTCAAGATCGTCCAGCAGTACGGTGATTCTATTGTCGAGGAGTCTAAGCCAGAGGACAAGGCGGAACAGTCAAAGACTGAGGCTGCTTCCAAGTCTGATGATGCTGCTGCTACTGAGACTTCCAAGTCAGAGAATAGTGTCTCTGTCGCCCCCGAGGCTACTGCCCAGACGGCTGAGGCTACCGAATCTGCTGCTGCTGAGCCCACTAAGACTGACAAGGTCACTCGCCCCAAGCTGAAGCTTCCTGATGACGTCAAGGTGGTGATTAGCAAGGACAGTCTTGCCGACTACGTTGGTCCTCCAGTATTTACGTCGGATCGTCTTTACGAGGTCAACCCACCGGGTGTCTCTATGGGTCTTGCCTGGACTCAGATGGGTGGTGCTGCCATGTATGTGGAGTCCATCCTCCAGGCACCACTTCGCCACACATCTCAGCCTCACCTTTCCATCACGGGTAACCTTGCGCAGGTAATGACTGAGTCTTCGACGATCGCCTACTCCTTTGCCAAGTCATTTATGACCAAGCAGTTCCCCGACAATGGCTTCTTCGACCACGCTAACATGCACTTGCACGTACCTGATGGTGCTGTTCCCAAGGACGGCCCATCAGCCGGTATCACCATGGCGACGTCACTTTTGTCGTTGGCTTTGAACGAGCCTGTTGCGGCAACTGTTGCCATGACCGGTGAGCTTACGTTGACGGGTAAGGTGTTGCGTATTGGTGGTTTACGGGAGAAGACTGTTGCCGCTAGACGTGCGGGTTGCACTACTATTCTGTTCCCTAAAGACTGTATGCACGACTGGTTGGAACTTCCCGAGGTAAGCATTAAGTCTTTATGTATAACATTACTCTATCATGTACTAACATTTCTCGACTATAGAACATCAAGGAGGGTATGGAGGGCAAGCCTGTTGCCTGGTACTCTGAAGTTTTTGACATCATCTTCCCTAACCTCGATCACGAAGCTGCTAAGAAGCCTCGTCTTCCCCCTAAAGAAGACAAGGACACCAAGACCAAGACCGAATCTTCTGCTTAAGAAGTCGTGGGTTTATGTCTAATTCTTCTACTTCCAATCTCCACTACTGATGCATTGTTCTTTCCTCCCGTTGACACGGTGTCGACGTTGATACGCCGCGGCCGGTGCCACATTTTTTGCATTTTCCTAGTTATTGTTCGTTTTGCTTATTAGTTTGAACTTGTTAGTTTGTTTGCCCTTCCGGTCGGGTGCATGACCGCCTGTAAATATAGTTTGTATTGGGTTGGGGTTGTTACGAGTCTTATTACGAAAGCTGTATGCATAGTGAAATATACATATATGTTGTGCTATAACATATGCCGTACGACATGGGCTGCTTATGGATAGAATCACGTGTAATGAGCGAGCAGATTAGACGTGATGATGGGAAGTACAATGGCATGGTTTTGGCATGGTTTTGGCAGCAGAGTGCGCCCATCGTTGGGGGACACTTACCTGATACAAAGCCCGACTGCGCCTGTGGAATGTTGGGGAACACTGAGGCTTTTGTACTCGTAGACTTGAGGCCCTTCTTGCAACATCAAGCTGTAACCACGGGTCTTATTGACCCCATGATCTCGGGGTAACTCGTGCAGTGGCGTCTCAGGGCTTTAGCAAAAGTCTACCACTGGGTCGGTTACTTCTTAGAGTAGGCAATGTAGTGGTAATGGCAAGTTTTTTTTTTTTTCTCGCTCGCTAGTTGATTCCATCTAAAGTACGAATGACCTAACAATTCCACCAAAACAGGTACACAGGTTTAACATGACTGGTTCGATTGCCATGTGGCGTCGCTGACCTGGCAGTGCGGGCGACCCACGGCCCCCTCGAGGTGGCTATTTACGAGAAGATTCTGTTGTTCTTGTGTGTTCCTGGACATGGTAAGCGGGTTACGTCTTGTTGGCGATGGATTCTGCAAAGCTTCGGTTGGACGGTGTTGGTTCATGTAGAGACTTGGGGGTAAGTTGCTACGTGTGTGGGTGTCTACGATATCTGCGTTGGCCAAGGTCCACTTGAAGTAGTGGGTACGTAGGTCTGTACATATGTAGATGTATGTACATAACAGCCATGGGTTACTATGGGCGGATTCGGGGACGGGTACTGTGTGGAGTTACTGTTGGATTGGGCTATAGTCGACAGAGACAGGCAATATCACGAAGATTGGTACAGACTAGAGTGGTTCTTTTTCGTCGATTGTGAGAAAACAAGGCGACCCTTGCGCTGGGTTGCGAGATCCCCCATTTGTGCCCAACGTAGATAGACGCCATGGAACTGTTCTGCGGCTTGGCTGAAGGGGGTGTTGGGCATCGTGAGAATTGAAGAACGGACGGACTTGTTGGAAGACGATTCAGAATTGTATGTTCGCATCAGAGATCATAGGTGGGGAGCTGAGTTGCCCTGCATGTGTCTTGGGTTTTAAGAAGTGCATACTGGAGGAGCCTGAGGTGACAAGTAAAATGTGGGGTTACAACGGCGATATCCATATAGGTTCATATAGGCATGTGTTATCTCCAGACGGATACTAGTGGGCCGAGTATTGGGGGTGTAAAGTAGACATTGGAGAAGTCGACTACAACTATGATTGACGGTAGTTACATAGATAGATACAAGTCAGGAATATACCAGAGCACGCCATGGTGACATTGGAGAGTGTGTGCATATCGCGGATTGGGCAGCTATACATTTAACATGGGGCTGGATTGGGTTGTGCTCTCTTGTGCTGTGCTGGATTATCTGTTGGCTTTCACCGAAGAAGATTGTGCTGAACAATCGGGGAGTTTGTGCGGTACCATGGCTACTTCTCAGGGGGCACATGTACGGCTACGGCACAAGATGACAATCCACGATCCCTTTTTTTTTGTCTCTTCCTATGACGAATATTTCCTTTTTGTAAGGTGAACGGGTACTGTTCAAAATACCATCTTCATGTCCGCCATAGGCCAAACTCGGACATGCACAAATCCCATCAAGCACAGACGCATGCCAAATGTTACTGTTGGCGTACGAGATATATACAGTTTCTTACAGTGTATGTGTGTCTCTTGGTCAAATATGTGCAAATGTGTACCCCTACTTTACCTTGTAGCACCGATATAGGAAGATATCAAAGTGACTTGGTAACAAGATACCACCGTTCTGTGCTCGTGGATGTCATTTGCTGCATTCACTATGGGACCGACCAGTATTTACCAACTCTCGGCCGGATCATTCATCCCTTGTATCAAAGACATGGATTCCTCTCTCTACAAGTCAATGCTGTTGCAATGTACTCATCATAGTCGTTGGGTTCAATGGTGTAGGCTTGAGTCGTCGTTGTACATGCTGTAACCCTACCTTTTGTACCATGATGTTTAATGAAGTGCATCATTCTGTCACATTTCAATCGACTGACAATGTATATCATGGTCCGTTGCTAACATGTGCCATTGTTTCTTTTCCATGTAAGCATTAGCGAGTCTCTCGCTTGTAAGCTCTATCATAAGGTGCATGAATGTGAAATATTCCAACCAACCATACTAGCCTCCTGATACACACAAGTCAAGGCAAGTTCAAAGGAGAAACGAGACTAGTGGCGGCGGTCTGGCGTACATTCTCGTCTTGAAGGTGATATTCTACTGGCTATAAAATTGCGCCTCACACTGGTAGGTCATAAAGACCGGCCGGTATAACAGGAGGTCCTAGCTCCTTTTGGCCAATGGCCTGGAATTTCAACCAAGTCTCCAACAAGGCTGTCGAGTCTGTGATACCCAAGAGCACGGCCATTTATATAGCAGTTCACTGTAATACAAGCCCGACTGCCATGGTGAGAACCTGCAGAACCGAAGCATATCGATATTGTCTCCCTATGGGATGAGTCAAAGAGAAAATGCACAGAAGAGCCACCAGAAAAGAGACGACTTGGATAACCATTGACGCGTTGGGGAACATGCATTTGAAGTTTTTGTCTTTGTTTTTTTCTTTGCTGAAAAGCATGGCTCTAGAGCCTGTATGTAGGTCGTTCCTTTACCCCTCGTAAAACAGGCCCGATGCAAAGGGGGACCAGGGCATGATCTGAAGTTGCGGTGAAGAGCACACAAAGTTGAATTTCGTATTGTACATACATAAGAAATGGACATATGACCATACATACAGACACACATACAACATACATAGACATGAATTTTCAAAGCGCTTGGCTTGTCTGTATGTACTAGGGTGTATGAATTCAATACGACCACAGTTTATAACCACATGCAGAGCTAGGATTATCATGGCTTTTTGTACATACTTTGAGTAAGCTTTTTTGATCTTCTGCTGACACCTTTGGCACTATAGGGCAAATGTTAGTGCCCCCTCCCCTCCCCTGTACTAAGAGCCTAACGACAGCCTCCTGAATCCTATATGGCGGCCGGGCGGTCTGTTGCTAGGCGGCCTGTTACTGGGCATTTTGAACATGCAGAACAGGAGATTTACTTCCAAAGATGGTTGATTAAGAATCTGTAGGTTTACTAGTTTGTAACTATTTTCAAGCTGAAGTCAAGTTTATCTGCACGACAACCCGTTATGCATGTGGCGATATGCGAGACGGAAAAGTTATACCGGCCTTGTTCCTCCATATGTATGTATGTACATTGTACATGTTACCGGACCCCCCCAAGTCATGGTAGTTGTCGGGTAAGACAGGCCCAAATATGGCGCCTAAACCTAATTCATTGTATTGACCCATGTGGTTAGTAGCAGTCCAACATCAACCTCCACAAGCTATCCCTGTATCCCACGCTATCCCTTAACTTCATGACGTCATGACAGATCTGTGTGCTGCCTTTTGAAGGGGGTCAATCCACAATACTGAGATTCATCGTGTTTGTATCGCAAACTTTGTTCACAGACCGACCAAAGATAACATTCTGCCATTATCAATACATGATAATCCCACCACCATTAATATCCGGCCGTATGAAACTACCAGCCACAACGCAGCCAATCGCTGTCTGCTCCCGATGTTCCACTACACTGAAAGTCACAGACTCGATGTTCTCGTGCATCCCGTACTTTCTTTCCCATATCCATACTCTGGCGTGAAGGGTCTTGCCGAGACATCTTCTTGTGTCCGTGGCTTTTTGTTTCCCTTGTTTTCACGGACCATCTTGGGAATACCGCTGCTCTGGATCGGCTCTTGGTAACCACTAAATATGTACATCTTTGGTCGATGGTCTTGACTTTGCGACCTATCCGATGAACCTAACCCTGCGCCGACAAAAAACCCTGCTATTCACCTTTCAACATGGCTGGCCGTACATCATTAAGGAATCGCTTTGCATTGCATAAAGGAGTGCATGCGCGGTGCATCCGTTTCTGTGGCGATGGCCAAAGGAGAATGCTATACTACTGTAACAAAAGCTGAGCTCAATGCCGACGTTCTCGTGATCAAAAGTGGTAGTTTCCTTGAAATACTTTTCTCAATGTGAAAAAGGACGTACATACCTAATTAGGTTACCCACAATGTCTTGGAGAGGTGGAAGGTATCACAAGACTAACGCCAATCTAGATCGTCACGACTCACTGTCAAACGTGAATCGTAGAGTCGTGATTATTCTCCTCGCTTTGTCGGTTTAGCATTGGCGGGGTTCTACAGGTTACTCGTTTCATCATTGCTACGACCCCATCAACACTATCCACTTTTTTTTTTCAACTTCGTTTGCGGGGTTCTTGAAGCACAGGCCATAGTCTGCTTGGTCTCCTTGCTTTCCCCCTCCATTTTGGTCGCTTGCAACACATACATACATACACATATCCTGGTATGTTGTATGTTCCAAGGTGCCCTGGACTTTGTGCTTTAAACCAAGTTTCGGTCAAGTACCACCAGCTTATTGTTCTAATTTGACGACCGCCACATAGTCGCATAAGCGGCTACGGCTCCGCCCGCGAGCTTACCTACTTCCGCACACAAAATACCGCCCCCTCTTCTCGGCGCCGAGATATCCCACACAATAAACGTTTGGTCCCGTCAGCCACATCCTAGTCCGAAGCAAATCATCATCGTTTGTTTTCCCCGGTTTATAGGCCATCTAAGACCCCAACATCTTCCCCCAAAACGGTCCATCGTGCAACGTCTCCGGCCGTCGCTCGTCTGGCAAAACTCCTTCTTCTGTGCATACAGAACAGGCCCTCGTCGTCATAGTTGTCCCATGTCTAGGTATGTAGGTCTCCACTGCTGCTCAGGTGACATTACTATCTGCACTTGCTACAAGCTACCCACTTCACTCGCTAATCCAATCGTGCATTAGCGCTCCACGCATTCTTCTGCGCTGGCCATACGCCCGAATGCATTATATCCTTGCTTACTTTTTCAGGCTCTCTTCATTGACTGGCTACCTTGCACCAACTTGTTCCGCCTGCAGATTCTACGACTCTTGTTCTTTTTTTCTGTACACCCAGCTCTTCGTCTGTTCCAAGTCCGCTAATTTTGACGTGTTCTCTTCCTCCCTGTCGCCACACTTTCTTGCTCTAGGTTCTTAGTTGTCTTCTTTATCAGTCTCTCTTGCCCTGTCTTGTCTTTCGCTATCGGCCGTTAGTTCTTTCCCCTGGTCCGGCTATCTGCACGCCGAGCCTTCGAGGCTGTTTCCGCCGTCCCTTTAGACTGCCCCTTTGGGTTGGCCCGTAAAGACGGTCAGCTCCAATCCCAGTCTATCCCATTTGGAACAAGATACCACCACCAATCAGCGAATCTTGCTTCTTGCATGCAGCTCAAGGTGCTTTGCTTTACCTGCAATCCTAGCTACCATCAGCGTGTCTGTTTTTCACGTGTTCACTGTAGTCAATATCCCCTCCACTTTTTCTGTTCCCCATCTGTCCAGGACATACTACTTTGGGCTGCTATTATTCTGCCCAACAACTATAGGAGCCCCCACCACCGTCAGACGGAGCTTCCTTCTGCTCATCTCTTGCTGTGCCCACTACTCCTAACTTTTTCTCGTCTTCCCATTCCTTCTCCACTCAGTACTGCCGCACGCCTGGTCCCGGCCTATTGTCTTGTGCGTAAGAACCGCTTCCGGCCTTTCTAGAGCCTCTTTCACTGTATACATCATACATACATACCTTTATGCAACGTATTACTTCTCTACTACTCAGCAAGAGCCCACCCCCTCCTTTTTTTCACTACCGCCTGCAAGCCGTACTTGCGCTCCGTCCCGTCCTGTGGCCCTTCCTTTTCCATTGCCGTGCATATTCAAGACACGAGATAGAATCGTCCTATACCCAGGTTTATGAGCCCGTTCGTTATCAAGCCTCCTGTGTGACACGGCCTTCTTCTCTGTTTGTCGTGCACTGGCGTTTTGTACCCTTTTGCTCCATATACTCGGCCTTTAGACTCTCAATCTTCTACCTGTGCTACTATTGCATAGACGCGCCAACCCACTTCAATCGACACAACCACTACCAACACTAGACCAAACTCCATCTCACTTGTGGCCCTATCAACGCCCAAAACTGCATCTTCAGGCAGCATCAACCACCCACACTTGACTTTGGCACCAATCTTTCTGCTGGTGACACACAAAGTTGCATCTGTCAAGCCCCAAACAAGTACATACATACTGTAAGTGATCACTCACGTCTCTCTCTTTCCTACTTTGCTTCTTTTCCGTATACACCCCCCCGTAGGCCATTTGGCCCCAGTCTCCCGTCCCCTTCATAGGACATGAACTCCACGTATAATTCTATACATATACGGCATTCCTACTGGGACACGGCGTGTTGGCCACCACCACCACCACCACCACCATTTGGCCTTGCACCGTGAACTTGCTCGTCACTATTTCACGCCCCCCTCCGTTCTCGGTGGACATCACTATCGAAAACGGGTGTTTCTTCACATTCAGAAATGCAACCCAAATCACTATATTCCAATCCCTCCTCTTCCCCGCTCTTGTCAGAGAGGATGCATCACATCATCATTCTTGGTGTCGAGATCCCATCTACTTGTTCTCACAGTCAAAACCAGAGCATACCCGACCATAGCATTCTTCTTATATACATACATATCTTGCCACACTCATACTCTCATGTAGATACAAGCTGTATCTCCGGTTGTTCTTTCCGACGGAGCGGTTCAAGTGGCCACAATCCTCGGTTGTTGTGCGTATAGTATGTACATATGAACAGCAAGTAATTATACAGGGAAGTTTGCCAGACGAGCAATGATGTAATCCTCGCTTTTAGGCCCGTTTATGTCACAATCTGACGCCCTGTGTTTCCTCCTGAGCTTGTTCAACTCCCCATCCAATCCAAGTAGGAAACAGGTGGGGAATCGGTACAGCGTCCAGGTAGAGTTAGGATAGATATACACCCATGTCCATGCACCACTGGCTTGACTAGGGCCATTCCTTTATAAGTCGTCATGATTCGGTCATGCCCATCTTTTTTGGCTTCTCGGTGATCTAGTAGATTCATTTCTCCATGTTTTCTCAAGCTTTGTTGCTATTTCGAAAGCTCATCCATTTGGCTTTGTCCTCTTAATTACTTGCACACACCATTAGTCCCCAGTTTGCCCTACAACGTCGTTCTTCCTTCCCGTCATTGCCCCTCTCGCTATACATACATACACGCATACTTCCTTAGTCTCTTACATCTTCATCACTTGACTTGCACTCTTTCATTTACTTCATTGCTTCTGTTTTTACTTGTTGTCTGTCTTTGCCAAGTGCATCTTTAATTCCTCTTTTGCACTTAAAGCTGCATATCTACTCCATATTTCTTCTGCTTCACACCTCTTTCCGAGGTCAACAGTCATTTCCTGCAGCAATCATCCTGTTGTTCCTTGCTGTCTCAGCCCGAGACTACGGGGCCTTCTCATTCCCTTCATTGGACACAACCCGGTTATCTGAATGTTCGGAAATGTTCACCATTCTAACCATGCGTCCAAGGACCAAGTTCCGACTAGCAAGCCTTGGTCTTTGCGCCGGCTGAGGCTCTTCTTAAAACGAGCTGTCTCTCAAAAACACAGTGCATCTTCTAAAAGACGGAGCTTGAAATCCTTCTTCTCCAGCATGTCAGACGCCAGCTCTACCACTTCGCCATCCACTGTGGTCCTGGCTTCTCAGCCTGCGACTGCTCAACATGTGGCGTCGAAAAGCCCTGAAGCCACCCCAAAAGCAAGTCCCAGTGCCACTCCCGCAGCCACTCCCACGCCAACTCAGGCACTGCCCTTAGAGGAACCAGCAATCAACAGCATGGCAGCCACTGAGACGTCTGCTACAACAAATACGGAAATGGCTCTTATTCCCAGTCCACATCTAGCCAACGCAATTCCAGAAATCACGGTAACCGCCCAATCAAGTGAGGACGATATTAGAAAGTCCGATATTCCTCACATCGCTATCACAACGGCACCGGCCTCTCCTGAACTACCACAAAGCCTCACAACGGAACCTCGGCCTACTGTCTTTCTGTCCGACTTTTCTCCCGCGTCATCACCCAACATGAATTCCAGCCAAGTCGATTTTGAAGATTCTCTCATCCCTGAACCACGCAAATCTCGCGGACGGTCTACCAACCGACCACCAGCAATCGGTATGGAGAAGGAGGTTTCATATGACAGAAGGGAAGCTGAAAGACGGGAAAATCTTTCCGAAGTTATTCCTAGTCTTGCAGAGCGTAGAGCTATCTCTGCAGACCGAAGACTGACGTTGTCACGAGCAAGCTCTAAAGCTGCTGCTCGCATGCAGCCTCCCTCGGCTAGTGAACCTCTTCTTCATGTCACCGCCGGCTCACCAGATATGCGCAGTTTGGCAGTCGATCATGGAGCTATGGGTACCGTGGGCATGGCACCTTTACCTTCTCCCGGTACTATAATCCGTGCCATGCGCAAATCTTCAAGCAAAATGAACACACCACAAATGCCCGGTCACAGCATTACCTCGTTCGTCGGTACTGAGGTTTCCGCAGCGCCATCCTCGCCATTCCTCGACTATCCGTTCTCGGAAACGGCTGTTGCTCAGTCTCCTATCGACGAAGCATCCAATAGCTTCCCAGACGGAGTCCCAGAAGAAGATGACGATTACAGTTCCTTTACCAGTGATATGATTGAGGAGGAGTTAGAAACCACTTGGATTCTTAACCTTAGCATGACTTTCCGGGATGGCACTGCGCGAGAAAAATACTTTGTTACATACATTGACAACGGTCGGTGGAGACGTGTCACTGTTTCGTTAGATTATCGAGATTATGAGGCTGGGTCGCTGGAAGAGGATCTTCACCGGATGCACAGTCAAAGGGAGAAGAATCGACGAATCTACATTGAGGTTCGCGCGAGCATAGATAAGATCAACTTCTTTGATACCGTGACAAATCTGAGATTGCGCACTCTTGACAACAAACTCCACATTCACGTCGCTCAAGACACCAACGTAAGTCTAGTCTATTTTCTTTTGTGTAACAATCTGACATCTGACTTGACTCTTTTAGGAAATTATCAACTTCCCGTACACTCGGCAGTTAAATTATCTTGGCTGCAAAATGTACAAGGCCAGTGATGTACACTTTGAATCGCATGCCTCTGGCTTTGTTTATCGTGTTGTTGTTGGTGGCAAGTACATGATCATGAAGGCGATTCCAGGGCGTGATTCAGTTGACGAGTTCCTGTATGAAGTCAATGCTTTGAATTCTCTGGCAGATTGCCGGGATGTCATTGACTTTATGGGTCTCATCTACGATGATGAACATCCTGACTACCAAGATGTTGACTACAAGCCAGTAGTTGGTGCTTTGGTTGCTTTCGCTAGTCGTGGTGCATTGGTGGATGTGATATACGACCACCAGTCAGATACCAAGACGTTGCCTCTAAGCTTACGTTTCAGATGGGCTCGACAGATTGTCAAGGGACTCTCCAAGATTCATGAGTCTGGTTTCGTACAGGGTGACTTTACCCTCGCCAATATTGTCATTGACCATCACGATAACGCCAAAATCATCGATATCAACCGCCGGGGATGCCCTGTTGGGTGGGAACCGCCAGAAGCAACGCCCATTATTAAGACTAAGCAGCGCCTTCACATGTACATTGGTATCAAGTCTGACCTGTACCAGCTTGGTATGGTCCTTTGGGGGTTGGCTACGATGCAAGATGAGCCAGAGCGATTCCAGAGACCTCTCATTCTGGATAGCAGTAACTCGGATGTTCCCGAGTGGTATCGTGATATTGTCAACATGTGCTTGAGTCCGGATCCAAGAGATCGCGTTCATGCTGATACACTGTTATCTTTCTTCCCCACTTACGACGAGCCAATTCAACCCATGATGGCTACTCTTTCTCCTCACCCATACCTCAACAATGGTTACGACTCGGACGATTATGAACGGGAAGACCGCCGCGGCCGTTCTCCGATGGAGTTTGGGCAACCTACGGTGCGAAATCCTTTGGTTTGGACAAGTCCTCCCAGTTTGGCTGATGCCAGTGACTTGGATTGTCGTGATGCCGAAGAGACAGCGCTCAGCTCCATTGCTACGACTCAAAGTTCCCGGGCTGATCTTGTGTCTAAGATGCACGCCCTGGATCCCGATTTTGATGTTGCGGGCATTTCAGTTTTGACTGATCGGACTGGCGCAAGCGGTATTCCTGATGACCATCCTTTGTCGGACCCTGACTACATTTACGATGATGATGACGAACGCATGTCTCATATTCAGCTAGGGCCAGTGAATTACGACATATCTCGGCTGACGGAGGATTCGATGTTGAGTCGTCATGACGATTCCAAGTCGATAGTTCCAGGTCTTAATATTCGCGTCAGCGGTGGAGATCAATCTATGGATGATAATACTTCACATACGACAAGCAAGGATGGCATGAGCACGATAAAATCAACAGGTTCAACTGCAAAGGGCGCAGAAAGCGTTTCCATGGATCAAAGCATGGAGCTGAACATGGACTCCCTTCGGAAAACTCTTTCGGGGAAGCTTAGTGGTAACGACATTGGTTTCATCCGTCGCGACGAGCTGGAAGAAATGCGCGAACAGGAATCCCGAGCACTGACTGATTTATCCAAGACACTATCCAAACTTGGTGTGGCACGAGATGCAGAATATGACCGGTCGCTTACTGCTCAACGTCCATCGTGCGATCAACCCTTGACGCCTGAATTGGGAAAAGAGTCTCGGGATACTGAGTCTGCTATTGAGGCGTTTAGAAAGAAGCTTTCCGGGACGTCTCCGGCGCCGAGTACTCTTGAGCCGACGCAAAATAGTCGAGACAGAGAGGTTAGTTGGGAAAGAAGAAGAGTTGATGAATTGGAGTTTCCTGATGGCCTGGATATAGAGGCGTACAAGCGTATGTTGATTGGTGGTATGGCATTGGGGATCTCCAGATTTGATGAGACTGCCAAGTCTGAACTCAAAGTGAGAGACGTTGATGCGCAATTTTGAAAATAGCTGACTACGTGTTTTGATGTTGAGTTTATTTGAGTTGGGGTAGACAATTGTTGGTATTTTATGAATCACGCGATTTGATGATGTATGTATATATGTTCGGTTTCGTTTTCGTGTAGCATTTCTTTGAATGAATCAGTTTGTTCTAGAACCTTAAATCACGATATTGATGTCATGCAAGTGTAAGGGTTACATTAGACAACTGTAACCCGTGTCAGATAAGACAACATGACAGTCCCTGTCTTTCCCAACAACACAAATACCCTAATTGCACCATAACCCTGGAAGTTGTGCAACCCAATGTGGTGGCCAAAGCGACTACACTTAAACCCCTGTCGATTAGCCTGAGAAATTCCGATTCTCAACAGACACGGGATAAAACTAAGCCGGGTATGTCGTTGGTATTAGGCCGGGTTAACTCGAGGCCGTGGTGATGCAAAGCAAGGGAGACTGAGTTTGGGGCGGCTTTGATATCAAATGATGCTTGTTGGATGAAGGTGGATCAGACATGGCAAGGTTGGTACACATATGTATGAGCATAGACACATACAATAAGATCTGGTAATTGAAGTTTTTGGTTTACGGATACGGGAAGTGGTGTGTTGTTTGATGGGGCGGATGATTTTGGGTTCTGGATGAGTGGAAATAGGCAAGAACCGGATCATTGGTGTTGGGGAAAATTTCACGTTGTTTCTGATTCAGCGGGGTTTTGACGATGTCATGGCATGATTTAAGCTTGGACGAGAGGGACAACGTATGTATGTGAATATGTAATTTATTTTGCGGGGATTGTGATTTGTTGGTCATTGTTTTCTTGTCCTCCGGGATAGCTTCTGGCGGAGGGGCGGGGCGGAAAGGACGTAACGCGGCTTAAACAAGGGTTACATTTATGGTGGGCTACTTAAGTGTTGGACTGGCCCGGGTTAAGAATGATGGAACCTGTGGACCTTGAGGAGTGTCCGGCCGGTCGGATTAGCAGGTAGCACTATAGTTTTGACAAATTGGGAAGTCTGGTGCGTGGGTGGTGGGCGGATATCAAGATGGGGTTTTTTAGGTTGTTCGTTTGTGAGGCGGAGGGAGGTCTGTAGGCATCAGGTTAGTATTTGGATAAGCCGGGTTGATTGCTTCCAAATAGACCGATGTTTCTAGTCATCATTGAATACATATGTTCTCTCATAGTGATGCCTACTTCTACTAACATGTGTGGCAGTTGATACAAATTTGGTTTTATGTCGGGATAACCAAAGCCTTCCCCTCTTGTCCCGGTGGTCTCTGCTTTCGCACAGGCGTTTATGACGTTGCCAATTACCGTTTATATACCGCGCTTGTATGTATGTTCTATGTAATTCAAACCCGATCCGATATGTAAACACAAAACAAGGAAACCACCGAGAAAAAAAGAATGTGTAAGCCGCCCCCTCCTCCCCAAAAATTGTTTGTTGGGGATGTTTGACGTTGAGGGTCTGTACAATACTGGGGGGGTAAGAACCAGATCTTTTAGGCGGCTGGGGCCCTGAATGACAGATGTTTCAGGGCACTAGCTTGTCAATTAGGTGGCGGCTCTGATGGTGGAATATATTTTCTCATTCTTTTCTCATGGTGCCTTTTGGCTAGATCCGACTAATACACTTGTGGCCTAAAAGGGCAAGTTTTGCAGGTTTGAAGGACTTGGCGATATGTGTTTTTGTTTCTCATGTCTTGCGTAGTTTTCAGGCGGGACAAGATATAGAAAACTGAGACTCTGATTCAATTATTCAAATATGGCACCTGCTTCTATTATTCTTTAGACCCAAGCATACATACGCACTTTAGGAAGTAATACACGTAAAAAACAGACCACCAAAGTGTCCCACCAAAAGATGAGATACCGGAATGTGTGGTTTCCATTTTTAGTGTTTCTGGTTTTCCACGTTGACAAGGCGCGTCCCCCCTAAATCCTGAATGTCTTCATCTCCTATATCTTGCTTGCTTTTCATCGTTCAAATCCCATCCAGATACTGATTCAAGACAACTCGTTGTTCCGTCATCCTCTTCGGCTTTACTGTGTAAACATTGTTGCGAATCGTCTTAATTAGGTAAGCAATGTGGCAACCCCGCCATTAACTCTGTCGATCTGTAGCTCCAGAGATATTTGTCGCCATCTTGGGCCTCAGTAGCTCCCGGCCCTCTCTGACACCCAACAAAAGAAGCCCTGCACATCGAATCATGGCTTCGCATTATTCAGTTCGTTTAGTCTGCATTCAAGCTGGCGATTGAGTATCTGATTCCTCTCTGTTCCAGTGGGATGGGCCATGGCGACTTCTTTGTCAGGGCACAATGTTTTTGCCACTTTGGGCTGACTTGATTGAGAGATCCCACTAGCTGTCCGGGGATTGCCAAGGCCTTTCAACAGATCCTAAAGAAGAAAATTGCTAGTGAATGGTTCGCTAAAATCCCGATTTAATAGGCCGGTTTGTCTAAGTTGCTTGCTCGTCCAATCCACCAAACGGTTTTCACTGCATCCCAACAACCACAGTGCATTGAAACCCGCTGAAGCTGGTCCTCTATTGGCCAATTCATGCCCTAGTCGGAAAGTCGTCCTACACTGATATTGGTGGCTGTTCGGCCAACACTTTTCTCATCGCCAATACTTATAGAAGAATAAAGCCACTCGACTACTTCTCTCAAATTGGCTTCCATCTCTTCTTCTTTTTTTCCTCCCATCACGTCCTTGCAGTTGGCTTCATCATCGACAAAAGCAACAATCTACTGCTTTGTTGTCGCTGCTCTTCTTCCTATACTTGTTTCCTTTAAAGTATATACACAGCTTTGTCACCAACTGTGATCTCACCTCCTTCACAATGGCGTCTTCCGCTCCCGGCCCCGCCAAGGCCAGCACCTTCCCCGATGGCACCACTGATTACATTCCTCTCCGTGGTGGAAAGAAACACGACATGTCGAAGCCCCACATCACCGAGCTTCCCATGACTCTCACCAACTGGTACAAGCACATCAACTGGTTGAACTGCGTCTTCGTCTTGTTCATTCCCATGGCCGGTTTGACTGCCACTTACTGGGTTCCTGCTCAGCGGAACACTGTTCTGTTCGCCATTGTAAGTTGGATATCATTCGATTACTGTCTTTTTTGACCACATGTCTAACAATTTTGTCCTGATAGTTCTACTACTTCCACACTGGTCTCGGTATTACTGCCGGCTACCATGTATGTATTGCCTTTTACATCAGCATCTCAATTATCGTCACTAACAGTGTAATAGCGTCTTTGGTCTCACCGCGGTTACAAGGCTACTCTTCCTCTCCGTATCTACCTCGTTCTTATGGGCGCTGCTTCCGTCGAGGGTTCTGCCCGTTGGTGGTCTCGTGAGCACCGTGTTCACCACCGCTACACTGACACCATCAAGGACCCCTACGCCGTCAGCAAGGGTCTGGCTTACTCTCACATGGGCTGGATGATCATGAAGCAGAACCCTCGCAACAAGGGTCGTACTGATATCAGCGATCTGAACGAGGATGGTGTTGTCGTTTGGCAGCACAAGAACTACGTCTCGGTTGTTATCATGATGGCTTTCCTTTTCCCCGCTCTCGTTTGCGGTTACCTCTGGAACGACTTCTGGGGTGGTCTCGTCTACGCTGGTGTTCTCCGTACCTTCTTTGTCCAGCAGGCTACCTTCTGCGTCAACTCCTTGGCTCACTGGCTCGGTGACCAGCCCTTCGATGACCGCAACTCGCCGCGCGATCACGTTCTCACTGCTCTTGTCACCCTTGGTGAGGGTTACCACAACTTCCACCACGAGTTCCCCTCTGACTACCGCAACGCTATTGAGTGGTGGCAGTACGACCCCACCAAGTGGGCTATCTGGACCTGGAGCAAGCTTGGTCTTGCTTACGACCTGAAGCAGTTCCGTGCTAACGAGATTGAGAAGGGTCGTGTCCAGCAGCTCCAGAAGAAGCTTGACGAGCGCCGCTCTACTCTTAACTGGGGTACTCCTCTTGACCAGCTCCCTGTTCTTTCCTGGGACGCTTTCCAAGCTGAAGTCAAGACTGGCAGAGGCCTTGTTGTCATTGGTGGTGTCATTCACGATGTCAGCGAGTTCATTACTGAACACCCTGGTGGTAAGGCTCTTATTGCCAGCGCTATTGGCAAGGACGCTACCTCTATCTTCAACGGTGGTGTCTACCTTCACTCCAACGCTGCTCACAACCTTTTGTCTACCATGCGTATTGGTGTTCTTCACGGTGGTTGCGAGGTTGAGATTTGGAAGCAGGTCAAAACTGAGAAGGACGGTGTTCCTCTCTACGACTCGGCTGGCCGCCGCATCACCCGTGCCGGTGACCAGGTCACCCGGGTTAGTGCCCCCGTTGCCAGTGCCGACGCTGCGTAAGCTCGTCTTGTATATGGCACAGTAATTGCGACTTCTTGATTTTGTTTATACGAAGTATCGCTGCTTCGGGGGGATGACCTCACAGAACCATCAGAGTGTGTTGTGGATGGGAATTCCTGTTTCTTTTTTCTTTTCTTATTCATTTTTCTAGTTCATTGGGTAAAATATCGGTTGTGTTTGGTTATTCATTTTGGTTATTGTTTTATGAATACATCTGGCTCTTAATTTGAGCCATCTTAGTAAATGATGTCCTGTGTACACTGTTGTCCCTGAAAATGTCTTTGAATATGCTGGTAGCACTTCGTTGAGAGAAAAGGCGGCTTTTAATTGTCAACTAACTGGTTGGGGCTGTAATCCTTAATCAGGGGAAACCCAGCTAGCTAGTCTACATGCGGCTGACGATCGTTGACTGGCTGCAGATCCTAGCGTGGTTTATCTTATCAGATGAATCCCATATGGTTACACGACCGAACAGCTCGATAATCTGACAGTTCGAAGACGCAAAGTGAAGAAATAATTTAAATTAAATTCAAACAAGCATAACCGATATCGAAAAAGCCAACCAGATTGACCAAGACAAGACAAGACAAGACACAAACTCCTTCATCCGTTGAAACAAAGTACATGTAAAAAAAAAGCAGCCCGCTCGATATCCATAGTTTACCGATAAACGGAGAACTTGCGAATACCTTTAGGGCCCAATTCGCTAGTAGTTGAAAGAAAAAAAACGTTAGTAACCTGACAACCTTAAAAAACAAGACATGACAAAAAAAAAAAACTCACTTATAGTCCACACGACTCAAACTCATCCCTCTCAACGTTTCCAAACTAGCAACGTCAACGTTATGCAAGCAAAACGCCATGCGCGCGGCAACCTGTGCGCCAAGGAAGACACTTTCTTCAAAGCCATGTTTACTCCACTCCTGAAGATACCCCGGCATAGCCGCCATCTTAATGCTCGTAGGCGTCTGGCCATGGTGGTGTGACGCATGTGCTTGGTGGTGGCCGTGGCCGCCGGCGGCTAGCGTTGCCTGGGCGAGCATGGAG
>LCZG01000031.1:60393-121355 GCA_001483325.1 Huntiella savannae | reverse complement strand
AGGTAGCGGGTTTGTAGGGTGGCGAGGATGTTCTCTTTTAGACCGCGGATGCGCGAGCCGTTGCCGACGATCACGAGGTTGTCCCAGCAGGCGGAACGCATGTGGGCGTCGGGAATGCCTTGGATGGCTTGGTAGATGGTGTCGGCTAGACGGCGGATTTCGCTGGCGCGGATGAAGGTTAGACGTTCGAGACCGACGGTGATGGAGCGGCGGACTCGGCGGGTTAGAGGGCCTTCGGGGAGGTCGAGGGCCATAGGGAGTTCGGCGAGATCGGGGGCTTCAATTGGGGAGGCGGTGGGTTCACCGGTGGTGGGACCGTCAGTAGAGACAGCTGGCTTGCCATCTTCTGGCTTAACTTCCGTCTTGGCTTCCGTCTTCTCACTAGGAGCGGGAACATCCTCAACGATAATCTCCTCATACTGGAAGACATTATGTGTCCGCTTAGCATTGGTCAACTTGGGCTTCGGCGCATCAGCAGCCTCAGCAGCCTTCCCCCTCTTACCCCCCTTACCCTTGTCGGCCTTTTCCTTTTCCTTACGCGCCAAGAACTCCTTAGTCTGTCCCGAAGTAACAATCTGCGCAACATCAAGAACACCATCATCATTGGTAGCGGGGTCTTCCTCGGTAGTTTCCGCATTGGCAGCGTTAGCGGCTACGGTGGTTGCGGGGGCAACAGGTAACGTGGCGCCGTCGGCACCAGTTCCGGGGGCAGCAACGATGGCACCGGGGAGATCGCCGCGCTCGGTGGGGAGTTCCCAGAAGTCGGGGGGGTTGTTTACAAAGGGGAGGACTTCTGCGATGCTGCTCTTCTTGAGCTGTTCGGCCATGTCGTAGGTGAATCCCTTATCCTTGAGGGAGTTCCATAACTCACGGGTGAAGAATTCACCACCGGCAAGCATGTCGTCGGCCTGTGGGTATGACACACCCAACGACTTTTCATTGACGATGGATCCATCGTAGATACAGGAGATATCCATCTTTTGGTAACCAATGTCGATAACAGTCATGTTAGGCCACTTGAGGCCATATTGAGTAGCGAGAGCACTGTGCATGAGACAGAGGGCAGGCGTCTTTGTTTTCTCAAAGATGAAGCGGGTGATAGTTTCCTTGCAAGACCGAGACCAGTGAGGGGATCCAACAAGAAGAATGGGAGTAAGATGATGGATTGAGGTCAATGTGGTGTGAACGTGATCCAAAAAGGCAAGGAAAGCCTCCATGTTCACAATACGACCAGCTACACAACTTCCTGTTAGCGTTCCGCCCGTCGTGATTGTCTTCCACCATTCTTACTTACAATGTAACGGGTAAGTAGCACCCTCATCACTATCCTTATCCTCCACCCACTCCTCCTCGTCACCGGCACTAGCTCCGGTCTTCTTCCGCTTGTACGTAAAATACGGTCTCCAGCCATCCCCATCCTGATCTTTGAACATGCGCGTTGGAATCCGATGCACCGCGGGTGTCAACTCATGACAACCCAACTGTGCCAAGGTAGTTTGCGACCCGATACACAGCACCAAAATCTGCTCCTCCTTCCATTTTCCTTGCGCCACAGACATGGTAACAGTCGTTTGTGTTGTATTTGTGTATTTACGTCGAGAGCATCAAATCGTGAGAACTAGTCGTGGGTATTCCTAAACCCCAGGGAAAATATCGTGATTATGAAGGTATGGTATCGTCTCTTCGTCGCAAAGCCGTGGGCAAGTAGTGCGCCGGGTTAGTCTCGTCTTAGATGGAAACGGACTGGATGTGAAAGATTGAGACAGGCGGATTGATAGCCTGGCTTTATAAT
Source organism: Huntiella savannae (assembly GCA_001483325.1). Lineage (NCBI taxonomy): Eukaryota > Fungi > Ascomycota > Sordariomycetes > Microascales > Ceratocystidaceae > Huntiella > Huntiella savannae. Next base: position 119,563 of record LCZG01000031.1, on the reverse strand, counting down.
ACAGCCCTAGAAACAGTCTAGAAGGCAGAGAAAGGTAGCAAATGGTTGCTATAATCGCAATGGCTTCCGGCAACTCAATCTGTCAGAGCTAGTAGCGCATTCACCAACAAATCCGCCAATATTCTACAGGCGGCGAGGCTGATGCGCGTGAAGCGCGACAGGGATTATGTCAGCAACTGTGGCGCGGCCTCGTCTACATGTGGCGTCCGCGACGCTGATAACGCCACACTCAAACATGACGTCGTTTACATCTTTTAAACAGTTTCACGATCATTGAGGAACAACAGTTTGTAGATTCAAAAAAAGCCACTTAGGCCATGACAATTGTATTTACCACAAATCCCAACCGAGGTGCAAAGCCGGCACCAAAAACAAACAAGTACATGGACACAAAACACCAAAATGATAAAAAATGCTACAGCAAAAACTCCCGGGCACATAACGAGACAAAGCTGAAAAAGTAAACGGACAACCAAAGTCCAAACAAGAAGCAAAAAGTGGCGGGCGACAATATAACCAACACTCGCACATGAAAACATGAAACCAATCATAAGAGCCGGTGCATTCCAAACGTGAGTCTGGCGTCTATCCAGGCAACAAGACCCGGACAACACGCACCATATAGCATTGTAGCATTCCAAACAAAACACGAGATTTCTCCCTTTACACAACAACACTTCCATTGCTTTGGGTGGCGGCCGACTTGAAGCTGGCGGCGTCCGAGTGGTCATCAGCAGCATCCTCCGCGACGCGTGCCACACCAAAGGACTGGGTAGCCTTGGGGGTAGTGGTATCGGGAGAAATGGTGTACTTTTGGCCAGCGCTGGTGGGAGTGTTCATATCAGCCGACGTGGGCGTCATGGGGGACACCTCATCAATGCGGTCAATGTCCAAAGACCTTTGGGAGCTGGTCTCAGAAGACGTCTTAATGGGGGCAGGCTGGATAGTAACCAGACGAGGAGATGGGCGAGGAGACGCCATAGGAGAGTTGGGGCGAAGAGAGTTGACCGAGACAACCGATGGCGCTCTGGAGTGAAGAGACTGGGACTCGTTGTTGTACTCCTGGCGAAGGGGGCTCTTAAGGAAGGAAACATCACCAACTTCCGATTTACTAGCACGGGACATGCGCGCCGGACTACGGAGCGGCAATGGTGGCGGCACTCTCTTGGCAATGTTGACAACAGTTCCGCCTTGCACGACCTGGGCGACGCGGGGGCTGTGAATAGGCTGCACGGTACTAACCTCAAACACAACAACCTCCTCGTCATCGAAATCTTCAAACTCGTCGTCAGACCCAGAATCCTCATCAGACTCAGATGAAACCTCGTGCTCATCTTCATCATCCTCCACAGTCTTAGCCTCCTCTTCGATGGTGGCGGTGGCGGCAGCCTCCTCCTGTTCCTCCAACTCGGGCTCCTCCATGATAGGGGCAACCGGTGAGGGGGCACGGGAGGACTTGATCGACCGCGGCTCAGCGGGCGAGTGTGATTGGTCGTTGAGATCATCCAAGTTAACGTCGTCAAGCTCGAGGCCCTTGTCGTCAGCCATATCGCAGGGCGGGGTGCTAGGTTGCGAGCTAATGGTCGTTGAGCTCTGGCGGTCGCTTTCGGTAGTAGCGGCGATAGACTCGGTAATGGCGATGCTATCGAGGGTGTGGGTGCCACTGAGATGACGAATGGCGCTGAAATCAATTTTAGTGTAATCAACTTCAGACTTCTTGCGTTCAGGCTCCTCGCTAGTAGTGGCTTGAGTGCTCTGCATGTCTGTCATGAAGGTCGTACCAGTGCGAGTAGACATAAGACTGCCACGGTTGCTGCGAGGAGAGAACATCTCAACACTAGAGCGTGACTGATACTTAATGCTCCGTCCCTCAAACTGGCTACTGGGGGGACGTCCGCCACGGGTACCAGCTTCACGAATCTCCATACCAGCCATTTCAAGAGCCTTGAGACCGTATGGATCTGGATCTTCCGGGTGGGGAATACCAAAGGCCAGACGAGGAGTGACAGGCGGGTAGTCAAGTGGGGCTGTAGCCAACTTGGGGCTTTCGATCAAAGCGTCGCCAGGTGCGGGTTGACTCTCAATTCTGGCAATAACAGATCTATCGTAGTCAATTCGACCCTCGGCCTGCTTGATGACCTCAAAAAGCGGACCTGTATTGTCGGCGTATTTGTCGACCTTTCCGGCGAGGACATCCTCCACTGTGACTTCACGCTCGTAAAACTTGTGGTTTTCATTGGTGCGCTCACTAAGTATGCAGCCATTGAGGTTCACAGCCTGGGCAGTACCACGAGACTTGAGATATGTGAAGACGGTGTTTTCGTGAGATAGTGTTGGTGTCTCGGAATCATCCGAATCGAGGAGAGACAATGGACCGTTGAGGAGGCCAACGTCGTCGCCCAAGGTGGTCGAAGCTTGAGTTAATGATTCTAAAGCGGCATGGCTGCTGATGATGAGCACACAATCGTATACGTCGACTCCGATAATAAAGCTGAGTGTGGGGGTATGAAGAATGAGTGCTGATGGTGGCGACCAAGTTCCGTCTGCTTTGCGAGCGATAAGAATTCCGGAGCCACCAGAACCTGTCATCCACAGGCCGGAGCGCATACAGGTAAAAACTGCAATACCGGCAGCATCCTGGATTATACGTCTCGGTATTCTCTTGGTGACTGTTTTAGGCTTTATTGATTTGTCGTCGGATTCTTCCTCTTTTGTTGAGCTGGAGTCAACGTCGGCTTCGGATTCAGTGTTGGATTTTGGCGGGGTTTCAGAGTCTTGGGTAGTATCCAGTGATTCGTCGACTGGCGCTAAATAGCCCTCAGCTAAAAACGGAAATAATGGTTAGGTGACTGACTGCGACTATGATTACGAATACAGCAAGTAGCTTATTGCCATGAGATGAGATAAAAACTTACTGCAAAATGATTTGAGAATGCAAGCGGCCTTGTCGCATTCTTGATCAAGAGTTGCAGGCCAAAACTGTGAACTCTCAAATTTGCCCTCAGTATTTGGACCAAGAACCAGTGGTCGTGGTCTTGGTGGGGTCGGCTTGGGCGGTTGTGATTTCCGACGGTCCCACGACAAGAGGGCCGATACTCGTTGCATTTTGACGACTGTGGTGGGAAACAATCTAGCAAAGAGGATGGCCGAGTCGAGGCCTCGCTATCTCGTGGCACGCAAAGGTGTCGGAGACAGTGGGGCCTTGAGAGCTCTTGTAGTGTGAGCTCTAAGATTGAGTAGTAGCCTAGTAAGCAAGTAGATATATTGTACCAAACGGGCGGGCTGGTCCCGAGTGGTCGGGAAGAAAAGACTGAGAAAGGAAGTCTCAATAGTTGAAGACGGACAATGCGGACCTGCGAATGTTTATATTTCGAGATGGTGAAACAGGGCCAACGCAAAACTAAATGAAATTCCAAGGGGGGTCACAAATGGCGAAGGGGGGGTATGAAATGCAAAAATACGAAGGGAGAAAGAAAAGAAAAGAAAGACCAAAAACTGATAGTGTTTCGGGCGTCGACTGAATAAAAAGAATTGAGTCAAAAAAAGAAGAAAAAGAATAAAGAATGCGAGAAACCCGGCAAAGAAAAGAGGAGGAAGGAAAAATTCACAACCAGAGCTAAAGCGAAAATCAATCACAGAATCTCGATGCCTTGACTAGGTTTGGAATGCTACAGCAGGTATGAGCGTAAGTGCTTTCAACAACTGTAAGAGTAGATGTTGAACTAAAGAATACAGATGTCTTCCCTGCAGAACAGCGTGCGTATGTATATACCTTGGGGCGTGAAGATCAGGCGATCCGGGAATGGGGAAAGATGTCGATCTAGAGGCCAGAAATGGCAGCAGCAACGATCGAGACAAAGTAATAGTGGATACAAGCGGGAAAGAATTGCAGGCTGATGCAGGCTACTATAAGTAGGAATATATGGGAATAAGTGGATATAGATATACTATGTTAACGAGCGACAAAAGCTGGAAGTGACCAGTAGTGGAAAGAGTAAAAATTCACTCAGACATACGGAAGGGACAGCTGAGTGGAAAATGAAAGAACAAACGACGGCAGATGGAAGGGAGGAATGGAGAAAGGGAGGAAGGAGTGTGTAAGAAGAGTAAGAAAGGATGGGTTGGGCAACAGGGAAACAACCCGATATTAACAGCATTCCCAGCCGCAGTAAGAAGGGGCGAGTTTTGGTATCAGGGAAGAATGCAAGTAAGTGCAGATTTGAGTATGCAGCTTGTTAATAAGAAGCAGTAGATATAACTTATGTATGTATGTACATATGTAGGTACCTGTGTATATAAAATCCAAGGTCACGGACATTTGGGACTCCGCCTCCCGGTCTACCTTGCTAGAGCTAGATATAGTACGAGTCAAGTTAAGCTGGACTCGCCGACGAAAATGGGTCAAGTTGATGTTTGCCCTGTAGTGTAGTGTTCCCCTAGTCTTGCCATGCAAAGCCCAAGGCATGGGCCTAGGCAAGAGCCGGGGGCACGGGATGATGAGGGGGCTAATGACACCCCACCCCTTTGAATCAACCAACGAACAGGAGTTTCTGATTATACGCTTGTGCTCAAGCCGAACGGATGGTGAGATGGAGTTGGTGCGGACGTGTAAGCTAGGACGAAATTTCCATATAAACGTGGCGGGGTCGGTCACGAATGTTTAATATGATTATGCACAAGTCCATATACAGCAAGTAGTGGACAAACAGAAAGTCGTCAAGTTAAACATGAAGACCATACGGAATCACAATCACGTCTCGGAAAGTATCTATGTACATACGTAGTGATTATCCTTCTTTCCCCAACGTAAACTTATAAAAGTACGGACGGACGAATGTACATACCCCGGCGTAATCCCCCAAGGAAAGAAAGGTCACAGCCGCTTGCGCCAAAGCAAAAAAGGATCATAATGGTTCGGGATCCACCCCTCGGTAGGCGATGCATAGGCTTTGTCCAAGTTGCACTTCCGGTGGGACAATAACAAGCGGTTGTCGATCTTGTGGTTTGTGTTTGACGAACAATGAATGAGTCTAGAGATTTGTATGTATTCACGCTTCAAATGTAAAAGCATGAACAACCAGACTGTTTCCATCATGTTCAGGAACAAAGACATGCTTGCTTCACTATCCAATATCTCAATCCAAGTCTCACACAAACAACAAGCTATGACCTAAAAATCAAGGACGCGCGGGGAAATACCCGTCTTCTCTAGGCTGAGTCCATCTAAAAGATGACGACAGTTACCGATATCCACAATTTGTTAGACTTGACGATAGTAAGAATCCATGGCCGCTACTGCCTCGTCTTAGGTTCCCAAGGTAGGTGTCCCCATATTAGCGGGGTGTGGCTTTAATATGCCGATTTGTGGGGTATTCCCTTTTTCCGTCTTTTGAGTCCCGAATAAGGTCACGATAATCGAAAGGCAAATACATACATACTCGCCGATTATTTCCAATAGCAAGGGATCACAATATACTCTGAGACAAAGTCAATGCATACACAACAACTAATTATCTCGTGTCTTCAATCCAATGTGTCTTTCTCTCCATATCACGATATCGTGCAGTCTCCAAATTTTCCATCAAACGCCTCCTGTTTACATGTGCCAAACCGGAGAATTTCCACATCCGCAATACTTACTAAACGGACTTGTTTGACATGATGATTCTAATATGTACATAGACGCTTGAAATCCTCGCCTTTCAACACGTCGCCGCCATCATCGCCATGCAGCCTAGTTGACGCAGTGTGCCGATTCGTAGTACACGAGCTTTGAAACACCGACTATATGACGACAAAAAAGTAACTATGTACGTATGTACAGTAGTTTTTCAAGTTTTAGAGAACACCGATTTTTGAAAGGAAATTGCCAAATCTCAATAAAATCACAATAGAGTATAGCGGCTCCATCGAAGCATCTAGCTGCATGAAATAGTGGGGCTTTTCTAGTTCTTTTGGTAGACATTTGACGCTAACCCCACTATTTCATGCATCCAGATGCTTCGATGGAGCCGCTATACTCTATTGTGATTTTATTGAGATTTGGCAATTTCCTTTCAAAAATCGGTGTTCTCTAAAACTTGAAAAACTACTGTATGTATGTTGTATGTAGATCCACATCGAAGGTGTGATCACCGGCCGGTCAATGTTTTCTAATTCGTCGGGCGGGCGGAGTATATACTCGCGTTAGCTCTTTCCGTAAATTCCCTTTTATATGCGAACTTATCTATGTATGTACATACAATGACGACAAGTAGCTCACCAGCGTCATAAGAGACTCGTTCGTTCGTTCATTCAGCTAGTCCCTTGAGGCCCTCTATTTTTTCCATCTTTTTGTTGGGCGAAAGTACCTTGTCTGCCCTTCGTTACAGCCGTCTGTCTCGACACTAGCCCTCGTTTTTTTTTCAGCAGCTTCCATTATTGGTATCAACATGTCACAAACTTCAATGTCTCTTGATTTTGCTTTCATTCGTGTATCTGTATGTACAACAGCTATATAGCTTATTCTCTCAATCTCTAAGTATCAGTCTCCCTTCACAAGTCACTGCCAGACGCCACCACATCACTCAAAAAAATGGCAATCACACAAAAAACCCAGGGTATCTGCATCCTATCTATGTACATCCTTCTCCATATAGCCATGCCCCTTCTTTCATGCCAACACTTCGGGTTCCTGCACCGCGTGCAATCCAACCTTTGGTTCCTGGAGGGGCGCAATTACTTTATTTGGGGGGCTACTTTGTCGATCTGGTCAGTTCCCGTAGCCAATGAAGAACATGTTATCAGAATATTAGAGGCTGATCGATTTCGGCCATGACTTCACGGGTTGAATGAGGCTGTCACAAGGTCGATAGCCATGATGATCGATCTACACGGAGGAACAAGGTATGATGTAGCAAGGTTCGTAGGATCCGACTGTGTGGGTCATTTTGAGGCTGGGGGGAGAAGGAGGCAACTGGCAAGCCTGTATAATTTCATACGAGGCGAAGAAACAGGTCAATATCGTCATATGTCGCCACAACTCAAGTCCATTCATACTCACCATTGAAACCCAAAATTGTCACCATGGAAGAATAAACAATTCCCCCATCTATTCTTAGTCTAATAGTTTGGCGCTAGACCGGGTCTTGAAGCGCCTCAGAACCTAGTAGTCCCCGCCCCGGAAGCATGGACTCGTTCTCCGCGGTTCCGCTAGAACCAACAACGTCACCTCGGCCAATATGACCGTATTCCGCACTTGCTGTATATATTTTTGGACCTTTGCACGAAATAACCCCAATGTTTCGTTGTATTGTGTACGCTGTAGGGTTATATATGTTGTGTTTCGTGTTACTTGACTTGACACAAGATCGAAGCCACTTGTACATCTAACACTATAAGTGGATGATGGTTTATTGGTACTGACGAATGCGGCGTTAAGTGACGGCTTAGTCCGTTTCATGTCGTGACGCCTTTAGGTAATATCGCGAAGTGGAGTATGTACATATATACATAGCTCGTTATTACCGTATTACTTACCTTGTAACCTATTGACATGAGCACACAATGTAAAACATAACCACTGGTACTCCATTGACACATGTTAACCACGCATCTTCCCAATCAGCCCACCAGAAACAACTTGACTAACCACATAATCTCGTCACGTATCGCACGTACAACATGGCCATGTTACTTGCCCTTCAGTCCCAACAAACATGCGCGTCTCCCGGACATCACTAACGAATCCGTTCCGTTCCTCCATCCATCCATTCACGCCTAATTCCCCTGGACTCCGTCACTCAAAGCTTGTCCGACCACACCGGATAGCTCGCTATCTATGGACATATGCACATACACATGTGCATACATACACAACTCTTGTCACCGTGGCGCGGAAAATAACATTCAATAATGCGGCAATATATAGATGGCGTGTGCTTGTGTGACGAGGGAAAACTTGCCTATGACTACTAACATATGTCCAAGTTGAAACCATATGCTTATGGCCATTGTCACGTCAAAAGAGGGAGATAATCTGCACCATCAATGTGTGTGTCTTGGCAACATCCCTATTGGCACAAGGGATACATCCTCATGTCATATTCACCCATCCAAGGGAGACACTCCGAGCCGTGTCAGCTGACACCTAGTACCCTAAAACTCTCTACTCTCGCCAATCCCACAAGTATCAAAGACGCCCTCCTCGGGAACACCAGCCCTCTTCAAAGCCTCCTTAAGCTGCCTCGGTGGTTCCAAGACCTCCTCGGTAGTCAAAAGCCACGTTCCCCAATGAATCCCCATAGCCTTTCGACATTGTGTATCTTTGAATATTTCCACCGCATCAAACGGATTCGCATGCATTGGAGAAAACGCCACTCGTGGCGCATATGCCCCGATTGGGATTAACCCCAAATCAAACGGGCCACGCCGCTCGCCAATCTGCTTGAACTGTGGACAACGGGGTAAATCGGGGTTTGCCGTGAAGTCGTCAGTAGTTGGTGGGTAGTAGGGCACAGCACGGTAGCCAGTGTCACCGCCGAACCAGACCGATTTACCGCCCGAACTTACCGCCCAGGAACACCAAAGAGTAGTGTCCTTGTCCCATAAAGTGCGGGCAGAAGTATGTTGGCAGGGAAGACAGGATATCTTTGCTGTGATTTCCGCCGGAGCATCATCTGTACGGGCTTGATCCTTCTTGAACGTCACATCCGAGTCCTGCCACCAGTCCATCTCAGTAACCTGTTTGATACCCGAATCTTTAAACCACTTCTCCAGACCCAACCCGACAAAGAAGTGAGCGTTCGGATGATGCTTCTGTACCTCCAGGACTGATGGATGTGACAAGTGATCATAGTGACTATGACTAACCACCACCGCATCCACCGCCGGAAGATCTGACAACGAACACGGCTTCGGTGTGAATCTCTTCGGTCCCATGAATGACACTGGTGAACACCGGTCTTCAAAAACAGGGTCAAATAAGACTCTCAATCCTGACGGAAACTCAACATAGTAACAAGCATGACCCAACCAAGTTGCCCGAAGCTTAGGTGTAGCCCGCGACGGGTAAAATGTAGGTTTCACAACCGGTATATTATGCTTCGAAGTATCCGGATACTTGAGTTCGCCCTTCAAAGCAAGTCTAAACAACGAGTTAATACATGTAAAATATCAACAGACAGAGATATACATACTGACAAAAAATCCTGGCAATCCGCATATTCGTGATGCCCTCACCCCACGATTCATAAATATTCTTGAATCCAGCCAAAGATCCATCACTCTTCAACACATGATGCGGGTTCCCGGCCGCCTCCTCCGGCGCATTAGTCAAGCCCACCAACCGGCTCACAATAGCAGAATAACATGAAAACACCATGATGGATTATGAAGTTCCAAAATCAACCTGAACAAAAAAAAAAGAACCAACATTGCCCAACATATATACTGTAATCCCACACGGCTTGTCGGAGCCCGATCAATACGCCATAAGCACAACCCTAGCCAACCCTACTTAGTTGCACGATGAAACCCTCCGACAAATGGCACAGGAAATCACCGGATTCGCTGCAACTCTAACCAGAATACTCGGCACGGAACCATTATCATCCCGAATCACAAGTCAACGATTCAAGCGTAAACGAAAATGGGCATCATCAAGTACGTCACTTATTAATTCACCGTATAGTTCTTGGCAACTAACCATCGGATTTAGAACCTATCTCCGCCTTAGCCCCAAAACTCGACTTATGTACGGGGCCGGTGTGATTGTCTGGGGATGCGCCGGTTTATTATGGGCTAGTTCAATGGAGGAGGAGAACCCGGCACCTAAATCTCATTCTCGCGCTTTGGAAAAGGCTGTACCGAACTTTGCTACCTTTGATAAAGGTAGTATCTTGCCAGGAACGGGCCAGGAAATGGCTGAACAGAGATTCAGGGAACGTCTTCAGAGAGTCCGAGAGAAAAGAAGCGAGTAAAGTTACGAGTCTCATGGCTATGAATGAGGTATCAGGCCTCTTGATACATAACAGATCAACCAAACAACAGAGTGTCAAACACAAATACAAATCAAATCATTCTCCGGTATCCAAGATTGACACATTTGCCTTCATATCCCAAAGTATATTCACGGGCCTATGTACAATTAAGCCAGGCAAACACAACAACTGCGCCAGAAACTTCCACCAGTTCAACCAACTTCATCGCCATCGTACAAACTGGAAATCCAAACTTTTTATATGCTATTCAAGCATTGATTCTTCCCGTTCCAATGAAAACCCACCGACCGAGTCCAGAACCCAAACCCAAATCCGATCCAAACCAATTCCAGCAAACCCCAAATAAACATACAACAAGAAAAGCAAAGAAACAAAATCACTTTTTGGGGGGTAACAAACGAAACCCAGCGGCCGTGGAAGCATAACGAAAAGAAACGAAAGAGAAAGAGAACAAAGACATGAAAAACAGGAAAGAAAAGAAGGGGAATAGAGAAGAAACAAGAAAAAGGAAACCATGACACACCAACATGAACACATCAACAAGGACAATCGTCAACTCCAGAGGAATGTATCGCCATCTGTGCATCTCACTCACTCCCATAGGAATCCCAACTTTGTCCCAGCTTCAAGACACCCGTAGATATATACAGGGCCACTTCTTATCAGACCGAATCCATCTGACCTTTTCTGAGTCCAACATACGTCGTCCAATAAAAGACAAAAGGGGTATTTCTGAAACCCGGGTCCGTTCCGACAGGACGGACAGCAAGAATGCGACCTCCCCAGACGATGCGACCAAACATGGCGTTCGCCCAAGCAAAGACAAAGAAGCAAGCATGGCTCCACTGTCTTCCGCGGCGATGTGACAACTGGTAAATGCAAGTATTGGCGGTTGGCGCGTGGGCGTAAGAGTATGCGGAGAGAAATGCTATCGCTATTTTTGTTTATTTGAATGTACAAGACGCATTTTTTTCAATTTTACAGACCCCAAGACAAAATGTCAGTCTAATCATAGGGTCTGTCTTCGAGAGCTGTACGGTCTTTGCGAGACCCAGATCGGCCAAAAAGAATAATGATGTGGGGTGACGGAAGAAAGTGGGGATTGTGGGGGCCAGGAAGAAGGGAAAGAGGTAATGATATGGGGTATCGTGATGCTGTCATTGCGGACATTATTGTCTGGCCTGGGGCCGCTCGGCTTCTGTCGTTCTGTATTAGAAGAAAAAGACCTTAGGTTGACCGTGATTCGACAACGTTGTTATACACACCAGATTGGAACATCTGAGACCAATCCAATCCGGACTGCTGAGTAGCGGTAGTTGTGCCGTACATGGGAAGTCCAGACTGGGTCATAGTGTAGTTGGTCATGGACTGTGTGGGCATGGAAACAGATACGTCGCTACCGTAAGTTGCGTCAAACGTTCTAGTATTGGCGCTGAGAACCGAGGCTATCGAGTCCCGTTAGTTACATGTTGGGCATTGGCCAGGCCGGTTGGGTCCAATCTGGTTTAAATGCGAGCGTAGAAAACTGACTTTGATCGGAAAGGCCCCCAAGAGGGTTGGAGACGGGGACCATGCCAGTGCTAAAGGGATGAACCATACCGTCCTGAATACTGCCGAGACCGTTCAGGTGCGACATGTCCGTGGTATCCCCGAGCTGCTGCTGCTTTTGCTGGTTCTTCTTGACGTGAGCCTGAGGGTGAGAAAGGTGGCTCAGGTTGGTGGGGTTTCCACGGCGAATCGAGCACTTTTGGAAGTGGCGCTTAAGAATATCGGACCGGCTGAAGGTATCGCGGCAAAGAACACACATGTAAGGGCGGTCGCCGGTGTCTATATGTATAGACAAATTAGTCAGACAAAGATACAAACTCTCACATATTTCATATACTCACGTCTAAGAAGATGACGCTTCAGATGCTTGGCGTGGAGGTAAGTTTTCGTGCAATGAGGGCATGGGAACTTGCCATCGGCATCCTTTTGCGGAATAATAGTTCCCTTGGCCCCAAGTTGACTAACAGAGGGGCGACCAGGCGCGCTAGGAAGAATACCGCGGCGGCCCTGGGAACCAACTACGTGAGTAGGCTCGCCCTCGGGCAAGTGCGCAAGCAGAGCGTTGGCGGTGTACGAAGGCATACCAGCGGGCATGACATTCTGGGGCAGAGGGCGCAGCATAGGCGCCGTGTTGCGGGGTGCCGGAGCCGGAGCAATGGGCTGCGGGTGCGAGTGCGAGTGAGAAATAGACGCAGGAGCCGAAGACAGCAAACTGGTGCTGTACTGAGCAGCCGAGTACTGCGGCTGGTGGCTCAGCGAGTAGAGACTGTTGCGGCTCGAGTGAGTGTTGTGTGGTGCTTGCGCGACAACGTTGGCGGCGGCAGAAGCAGCAGCAGCAGCAAAGTTAGGCATGTGACCCGTGGGAGGGCTAGCCGTCGTAGGCGTGCCGGGACCGCGCGAAGCGTGCTCGCTGCCACTGGTAGGAGTGTAGAGCGGCTGCAGCGTCGGCGTCGGCTGCTGGCTATGAGTGAGGGGAGGCAGTTGAGTCAACGGAGATTGCGTCTCGCTGTGTGGCACACTAGGTGGCAGCGTAGTGGCCAGGCTACCGGAGAGCGTCGTCGGCAGGCTGACCGGCATAGGCGGCAGAGACTGCGACGTGGTAACCGGGGATGGATACACGGAGCCGTTGGTAATGGACCCCGGAGTAGCGACACCATTGTTGGTGGCGTTGATGGCGGCAACAGCAGCCGCAACGGCAGGGGCGGTGCGATCCTCCATGATTACTGAAGTGGCTGTGACAGTGAAGAGACACAAGATGGGTTCTTGTGGCTGTCTATGTGTGGCGGCGGCGGCTGCTCACGATGGGTCTCGGCAGGAAGAAGGTCGAGAGGCCGAATTTGGAACGGAACGGTGCAGTTTTAGTTGGGCGCGTCGCAACAGAATCGGATTCGGAAGACGGCGGAGTGCACGGAGGACGGAGTAGAAGAATCCGGTATTATTCGATAATCGTAGGTGTTTGTCTGTCAACGGCTTGCCAAACTCTTACAAGTCAAGCAGCAAAGGTCAATCTGTAGCAAGAAAAAAAAGGTGGAGATTGTCAGATCTTCAATGTCAAAAATGGATGGGTCGGGTCGCCAGGTTCTAGTGTGCAGCCCAACCAGAAGTAGCAATTTTTCAGCAGAGGTTACTGAGGGACGTGGGGCATTCGTAGAGTCTGAACTTCACGATCTTTGCAAGTTTTGCAACAAGCAACAGTAGGAACTCTGGTTAGTAGGTCTGGATGAAACTAACATTGGAGATGGTCGCAGCCTCGTTGATGCGTAGTAGGTATGGCAAAGTGCTATGGTGATGTGGATCAAGATTGCGCTTGATACAGTAACTCAATGTTAAGACCCAGAAATTTTCCAAAGTAAGAGTGGAGATCAAGATACTGCCAATCGTTGGCCAGTGTCGTGAATTTTTCGGTCGGTCAGTCGGGGGGCAGACACAAGGAAGACAGGGATCGAAGTCAGCAAAAAAAATAGAAGTGGGGAAAAAAAGAAAAAAGTAGACAAGTTTGACGAGCGGCAATTGGGCTCATGAATGTTTTCAGGTGCGTATTCAACTATCGGGGGTACATGTATGTTTCCTAATATGGTAATACCGGAAGACCATTCTTGCCATTTTATAGATAAAAGCGTAAAAAGAAATAACCTGAGAAGAAAACTTTTCGCTGCGCATGCACAACCACTTCGGGCTCTTTCTTCTTCTGTCGCCGTCTATTCTCGCTATTCTGCTTGACTGTCGACTGGCTTGCTGATTCACAGCATGTGGAATCACGGAAATACGTAGCCTTTACATTTGAACGTACCCTTTTTAGTTTCCACTACTTGCGCCATCATGTCTTACCAGCCCTGTTCAACCGCCACTGCACTGTATGTTGTATGTAAGTCGTTTGGTGGGGCCGCCCCGTTCAAAGGACTCCGGACGGGACTCTCCATTTCTCATCAGAGACTTGATAATACAGGTTGTCTCAGTGGACCAATGCCGTTCTTGGGTGATTACAACAATGCTGGTGATCCACATCAATAACTGTCTGCGTGGGTCCTGCAAATGCAGACAGGCCTTTTCTCTATTGTCTAGTGAGCCCTGTGGGCCCCGTCGGTGGTCATTGTCAACGGGCTTCCGAAACATATCGTCGCCTCAACATCACGTCCTGTTCTTGTAATCGTTTGTTCGCCTGCTACTCACAGACTAGCTTGCCTGGCTTGAACTAACTGGCTTGTCATGGACCAAGAGAGGTAACCGAGAGGCTGGACTAGGGGCTCTGTAAACGGACATCTACCAGCTTGGTGTCCGTGGCAGGAAACAACTATACTTTATCTAGCACACGCGACACTGGTACTAACGCCCTGTTCTTCTTCAAACCAACCGATGAAGTCATCGCTCGAAGGGTGGAGGTCCGCTCGGCACATGGTCCCTGTGGGTCCGATACCGTTCACGGCCGTCATTGACGTGACACTCTGTAGCTCACTCTGTAGCTCAACACTATTTTCAACCCTAATGAATGTTGGTTCCAAAATCTGTATCAAATTTGGATTACGTCTGTTACATGGTATATGTACCTGTATCCACTCTGTACTACAGGCGGTCAATTTTCTGTGACAGGCCTTCTTTAGTGGGGTACATCCCGAAGGTGGGCCCTGAAGGACGATGAATCTGGGCTTTGTCTTAAGCCTAACCTGATCATAATAAGTGGGTCTCTTTTGCCACCGCCTTAACCAATGAAAATTGAGCCCGCGACTCCACAGATCACAACATGTATAGAATTTCGGCCAAAGACCGCCTTGTACTCACCAAGATCGGGATGATTGTGTATCAATAGGTGACCAGAGGTCGTCTCTATGCTTGCACTTTATTGTCTGAATTCACGGCTGTAATATGAGTATAAAGTCGGGCACGGTTAACCACACAGATGAAATGGCATGAACAAAATAACGCCATGTCATGTTCTGGACTGGCACAACACTGCATATACTGACTGAGACTTGCACTGCACTGGCCTATGCCGTCCGTAACATGGACCGAATGCACATATGGACAGACATATGTACAGGCGACCAGCAACGAGTCAAGTCAAGAAGCTAAAAGAAGTCTAGTCATGTCGAATCCAACAGCCATATGGCCGAAAAATGTTGAAAAACGGCGCAGTGCTTTCTTGGTAGGCAGAGCCGGAGGACCTTTTGTTTGCAGCCAAAAACAGACGAGTCGTTGGACTGTTCCTAATTGGCCGAGCCGGCTAAGTGACCGGAGTTGGCCACTAGCTTCACTGATAGTGACCAAAAGTAACATGGGCCAGTAATTAGCCGCCGACGTGGTGATATCCGGATTACGCCATGAGAAGATCTAGGTGACAATTTCACCTATGTACATATGTTTATAACACGATGATCTGTCACCATGATTCCGCAACGGTAAGCAAGCGACAAAGAATGCGTGAAGAAAAGTGTCGGGAGAGAGCGCAACGGGAACGAGTGAACCGCTGCGTGCCATTACGGGAGCCTACCGGTTCGGTTTTCCATTCTAAGGGGGTCAAAAAGGCGTTCTAGCCTGCATAATCACAACTCCGTCCTTTGGAATGCGACAGAATCGTACAGAGCAAAACCCGGTGAAAAAAATGCTCCAAAAATCAAAGAAAAATTGCTGAAA
Organism: Huntiella savannae; assembly: GCA_001483325.1. NCBI lineage: Eukaryota > Fungi > Ascomycota > Sordariomycetes > Microascales > Ceratocystidaceae > Huntiella > Huntiella savannae. The sequence continues at coordinate 103,907 of LCZG01000031.1, read as the reverse complement.
AAATCAAAGCCTGCAGCTGAGCCTAACGGCGTGCATCAGATAATTAAAAGGATTTCTCAGGGCAAGCAGCTGCTCTCGTCCATCAACCCAAATTTGTCCTGTCTATAGATAGAAATCACGGTTTACACTAACTAACACCCAATTCTGAAGCGAGGCTATATACCGCAAATACTTGGTATAGACAGACTATACGGACTATCGGAAGGCGTAAAACCAAATCAGTTCCCGTGTCTATGCAGAATTTTCACTCAAAGAACATACAATTCGGCTGACCGGTTTATACACTCAGCATATGTATGTATGTACACACACACATCACGGTTGTCCGGACTTGTATGTATGTTGCATGTATGAACATAGATATCCCTTGTCACTGGTGCATGAATGCAAACAAACGACACATTGAGAACTGGTTGACTTGTCCGTAATCTGGCGGTCTGGTTTCAAGTGAGAAGAAAAATTCTCTTCTTGTCGGGTTTCCAGGGAACACGAACGGGAGGCTGGGACTAAGGGTTAGGACGTCATGGTTCTATGGGTTTGTTTCGGTGTCATATGCATTTAAAGAGGTTTACTAGTTTCGATTAGTATGTTTTTTTTTTTCTCTCTTGCCGGCATTCTATGTATATGCGACATTTCACAGTTACTGAATCAGAGACCAACAGTTAATAATAATCAAGGAAGAGAGAAAAAGCTCGGGGCGACTGAACAGACAAAAATCCCGCCTTTGGGCTGGCAAAGTAATATCAGGCCTAATATGACAATTGCCCATTCGTTCGTCCTTCAATAATCAGACAGGCACGCAACAGTTCATTGCAACGAGACCGGACCATCCGTCATTAAGATGTAAATTCACATGGCGGGGCTTACCTCAACTGGAAACTTGTTACACGGAAAAAAAAGAGTGGGCAAAAGACTCCCGTCATTTCCTCCATTTTGGCTTCTAGAAAGAATGGAGCCAGTCCACTATCGTCTTGTCACTTTTTACCTCCACCATTACACAAGGGTTACCCACTAAAAAATGTGTCCGAGGCTAAACCCTATCATTCGCTAACGGCGATTTGCGCTTGTGAATGGCCAATGCATTACCCAAACTGTCTAAAGCACTACTATGCATCACCAATTCCTATGAAGGTAACCTTTCCCCTCATCAAGTATTGCGTCGCCCCTCACTATTGCATTCATATAATACTCATTGGCACAGGAAGGAATGGCGACCCGCTTCTGCATGCGTGACAGCCCAACCCAACCCATAAACATGCATCGAGGCGTCGATGATTTACATAGCTATTCAACAGTGTCTCTCGCTTGAAGAACCCCCGCTGGTTTGAGTGCCCATTTAGGAGCCGAGCCCAGCATGAATATCCACAAAAGCGACGACTGTATGACGGGTTTTGTCAGACAAGATTCGACCCCGCTCTCACCCCGCCAATCTGATGCCCCACGATGACGACCTGTGGGTAGATTTAGTTGTCATGAACGGATCGGGCGTGTGGTGGCGTTACATGCGTGCGAATGTTATATGCATGTCATATGTGCATAGAACACATATTCTGTTGTTCATCGAACATCCGAACAAACCGGCTGAATCAACAGCCTAATTACTCAGGGTGCCAAGTCCGGGGTGGCAGGAAAATAGAGCCGAGCAGTGGCCGAAGTGAATATTGTGGCCAATGGCAGAATTTGGCTCCTTGCAATTGACTTGGGATTAGTTAGGCGCATGAATAATGGTTTTATAGGGTTGACGATATCGCTTCAAATGAAATGTCATATATGCGTCGTATGTAACTGACCAAGGAAAAAAAAGCATATCCGCCCATGAGTTGCAATCACCAGCCTCTTGAAATGCCAATGACAAATGGTCCTTCCAGCTCTGGCACACCTTCCCTTTCGAGGTTTCCACAGAGACCTGTCGAAATAGGGTTTATATATATTGACAGGGTCTTTGAGGCTCAAGAAGTCGCCGCCTGTGACGTCGCTTCGCCCTAATAAAGAGTATTCTGCTCAGTCCTTTGATTAGACGAACTTTTGAGGCGGACAACCTAAAAAAGAAATCCCGCTCTAGGTCAACATGCAGTACACACATACAATCCGTATAAAATAGTCCTCAGACAGTGACCTGAACCATATTTCTTGGTCTAATAAACGGGGCCAACGACAACGACAGTCGAAAGTGGAGTTTGAGGGGGCACAAAAAATGAATGGACTCGGCTGTTAACGGGCCCCATGAGTCTGTTTGGTGGACTTTTGTGGAGAGTCACGTCACTTTTTCTACAGCCCATCAACTTTGTTTGTGCGTGGAATGACGAAATCTCCAAAACAAAAAAAAGGGCAAGAACCATCCAGCTAAGAACGACGGCCTGCACAAAAACAGAACGCAATCTGTCATCTTCCGAGTTTAGACCGAACTGTAAACGCAGGGCTAAACGCCAGCTTCATCAACCTCGTCTTCAGCATACCATCACGCGAGGCATTTGTCTACTTTCCGCTCCAGCCGTTATAACCCATTATTCGTACATCTCTTCGCACCCCAATTGAAGGATAATGCACGAGGCTGGGTTTTTATTTCCTTTCCTACCGGACGCTCAGCGGCAGCGCATAGCTCCGACAATGGCCAGGGTTTTACCGTCTATATAGGAATTACTATGACACAGATATTCCGTTCATTCCCTGTTTGCACCAAGAGGCGAATGCCGGAGTTGCGAAATACAGGTGCCGTGAGTGGCTGCCGTCAATGAGATGGGGACACTCTGTACTCTTGTGCCGATTTTTCCTGCCGTTTTGCCATTTCATCTCGGGGTACGGAGTTCACGGTATCTGTTCGGTGCCGTTTTTGGCGTCGTCATTCTTCGGTCTAGTAGACTAGCTTCCAATCGTAGACTGGCGATTTTCATCGTCCAAGCTTTTCCAGGGTTGATTTAGTCTATGTAAGACGGTCATCGAAGGTTCTGTTCACTCATTCACTCGTCCCATCATCCGGTTGACGATCTAGTTTCCTTCCCTCCCGAAAAAAAAAAGGAAAGTGCCTCGTTGGATATTGCCGTACCAATCCAACTTAGGAAATATTCGGAAGCTGTGATGTTGGGAAGTAAGATCCGCTAGACGTATTTGGCTTCTAGTGCCGAGAAACGGCTCACTTCTTCACGTTGCATCTCCAGTGAACATGCAGTGTTGCGGAAATTGTTATGCATATCCGCCGAATCCAAACCATCACATGAACGGACACAACCATTCTTTTGATTTTCTCTCGCTCCATCTGCCTTTACATCCGTAAACTGAAAGTCTGTCACGGGCTGGGCACCTAAAAACGCATAGTTCGTAACCTAATCCATCATCATAGGCGACTAAATCCTACAGTGTCTAGGTACTCACCCCCGAACCCTGACTAGACAAGCTCTGGCGTACGCACCATGCAAGTTACGGGGCGTTCCACCGCCGCGTCCTCCTAGAACATAAAAAGGGCCTATTTTATCCCCTGGTTAACCGGGAAATATGTAGTTATTGAAGTTTACATACACATTTTCTAGAGCCAAAGACTAGGGCCAATATGCTACGGCGCTGACATTTTTCGTCATTGTGGTTTGCTCAGTGAGGTCACAGGTGCGTTGCGAAAATTTTGACATTGATCGACCGGGGTGTCCGAATGGATCGTGAAAGAAATAGTGGCCTTCCTCTCTGGTTGCATCTATGAGGCCGATATTTATGCGCAAGCTGGCCTAAACGAATGACCATTGACAAACCAACGGACCGACATAGGAATGAATGAAACCTTTGATACAGATTTTACATGTTCCATTCGGTTGTGTTTGCTTTTATCCCGTGAACCCTTCACTTACATACATATGTACATACTACACATGCGTATGTACATACATCCCATTTTTGACTGTTGTTAAAAGTGGATGCGTTTCTGTTGTTTCGACGTTCCACTTCTCGCCTGTTTTACCTTTTACATGGAAAACAATGACGCGGTAATTACAGTCGTCCTCTTTTCCCATCGGACGTATGTACATACCACACCCCTCATGTTCCTTGTAGATGAACGCCCTCCGTGCCCTCAAGTACCGACAGAAACCAAAATACCGCCACAGAATGGGTCCTGTTAAGCGCTGTACTCGAGATCCGCAGCTGAAGCGGGGTGCTATGTATGCCATGTCGCTCCCCAGTTGATGGATTCTGACCTTGTAGAATGTGGAGATATGAGAAGAAGCTCAGGTACCAAGTTTCCCGTGTTATTGTATGTATCGTTCATGGATGGCACGATGTTGTGAAAGTGGAGGAATGAGCAAGTGACGGGTTCTGGGGATCATCACACGTGCTGGTTTACTGTGGGGATACATGAAGACTTTGTATGTTTTAGGAGAATATTGACCCGCACAGTAGGTGCACGGCAGTGAAAGAATCGGGTTGGCACATGATGAGCGAAAATGCTTGCATGTTATCTCTGTGTTGCGGTGATGGGCGATTTGAGTTAAGATTGTGCTACCGTTGTAGAAGTACGGACGAATTATGTGTGTGTGTGTACTTGGTATCACGAAATGTGTCGTATGATGGTAAATGATCATAAGTGGAGTCCAAGGTGGGGACTTTCGGTAACCGGATCATTTCAATTATTCTGTGATTGATAGACAATCGGTTATCTGGCGGCTAATTGGATCCATAATTGCGGGTTGGAACAGGAATGTAAATCTAGAATAAGCTTATTAGAAATGACAGATATGAGATACATGTGTATCCGGGGGTCAACACCAAATGCATTATACACGTGGCTTTAGAGGACTCATTCTATGATACATTAGTTTCTTTTGATCAACACTTTTATCTAAGTAATACGAGTATCCTGTCTTTAGCCAGAGGTCTTGACAATGGCCCCCAGAATGGCAGGATATACCGACAGTGTAGTGTAGTGTACCAAAGAATAACAAGTTCAGCTCTCAGTCAAACAACCGTTTAATCTTGACTACTAAACTATTGTAAACTATATCTATTCGTAATCTGAACCACTACTTCATAAGTAAGCCTAATATATGTATGTACACATGTACACACTCAAACAAGGAGCACCGCACTATGACAGCACATGTGATGGAACTTGGTCACTTTTTGGGAATAAGACCACATGACAAGACTTCAATGAAAAACAAATCCAGCTGAAATAACCTTCAAATCCCAAGGTCATGATTCTCATACTACAACAATTTAAATGTCCCATCGAGTTACGTTATTCAACATGTCGTCGTTGTAACGTCTCTGTTACACCAGGTCACGTGTAACCAGCTTCCTTATCGATAAACCCCAGTTACGCTAGATTTCCCGACAACCCACCGAAGCCCCACTATGATTGGCTGACGGGTTTTTGTCAAGCATAATGACATCGTGAAATCAACGACAGACGACGTGCCGAACCTTGGTTTTGACGTCGAAAAAGACCGAAGCTTCTTGATACAGCCGGACCGAAGTTTCCATTGCCATTACCTGGCTTTTATCCGCTCATTTGTCATCCACCGAAATTAATTCCGCCCCGACGAATTCGCACATCTCCCACAATGGCCGCCAAACTCCCCGCCAGCCGGTCCCTCGCCCAGGCCCTCCGCCTCCCCGGTAGCGCCCGCTCCTTCTCCACCACCCCTATCGCCGCCAAAATTGTCACCCGTGACAACAACCGCCACCGTGGTGTCAGTGTTCTCCGTCGCTCTGGTCTGCGTGAGCCCGTTTCCGTTTCAAATGAGCCTTTGCCCAAGCCCACGGATTACAAGCCTGAGGTGGAAGTGGACCCAAATCATGGACTGTGGGGTTTCTTCCCTGAGCCGGGTGTTTTGATGCGCACGCCGATGGCTGATACTAAATTCGGACGGCCATGGACGGTGGAGGAGCTGCGTCAGAAGGATTGGCAGGACTTGCACAAGTTGTGGTGGGTGTGCTTGAGAGAAAGAAATCTTATTGCTACGGCGCAGCTGGAGCGGATGAGAGCGTCTATGGGTTTCGGTCACGCTGAGAGCAGAGCACGTGATGCGGCTGTAAGTTTTTAATATTTGTAGTTCCGGACATCGCAGGTCTGGGGCATTACAGTTCGACAAGTTGCTAACTCATGTCAAATAGGTCCGTACTACCATGAAGCGTATCAAGGCCACTCTTACTGAGCGATACTACCTGTGGGAGGATGCTCGTAAACTTGCGGAAGATGACCCTGAGATCGACTTATCAGGAGCCGGCAAGTTATTCGAACCATCGGCAATTGAAGACTCGGATGTGTTTGCAGAGGATATTCCTGCGCCAGAGGTACAAAAGGCGGCGCCAGTGGAGACTACCAAGGCTTAAGTGATGTCTTTGATGTTGGGCTGGGAATGATGAGGTTATATCTGTGACAAGATACCAGGGATATAACAAAACTCTTGCACAAAAGCTGTTATCCCATTGAATAATGGTCATTGATGGGGGACACAGCTCGAAAATGCGGCCGTTCATGGCCGTGGGTCAAGGTCTAGAAGACTTTCACCTATGTATTATTTTACATGTATTTATATGATTTTTGCATTCATCGATCTCAACTATCAACTCGTAACTGAACAAACTATCATGTTCCCTAAGCCAATCGTGCATTATGTCAGATCGATCTTGCCGGAATCATGGCAACCCTAGTCGACGTGCAACTAGGGTTTATTATATCGTAGATATCCCAGTGGCTGGATGCTGAGACCCTATATAAGCGTAATTTCGGCAGCACGGGAAAAAATGATGTTTAAGAAACATCCAGTAGCCATAAGAAGAGGCCACATTTAGACAATAACGACGTTTTATGTATACGAACCGTCCAGCCTCAAGCAACAATCTCAAAAACAAACAGGTTGGGAAACGTACGCCACTTCAGGAGATGCAGGTGGTCGGGGCCATGTCCCTTTCCTCGAAACGGCTGGTTTTGACGGGGTCAACTGACGTTGGTGCTACATCTGTACCCGACCAAACGCACAGGAGAGGCCGTGAACAGACGACTAGTTGGTTTTGTGTGTACATATGCACTTGAATCGCCTTGGCAGTTGTACAAGATAGATGGCTGACAGTTCATGGGGAATTTCGCCTGACCTCAATCATGTACCCCGGAGGCCATATCTACATATGTACATAAATACGAAAGAACCCATCGCGCGGATTAACAGGAGGGGACAAGACATTCTGCAGGTCGGAGGTCCAGGGGAGCCTGCACGAGTTCAGATGGAATTGCGCGTGGAAATGATGATGGACTATAGGTAAAAAAGGGAGCCTTTGTCCTTGCGGAGATAATACAGGGTTGAGTAGTTTGTGAGGTTGGGTGTCATGTCCGGGCCTATCGAGGTTCATAGGTCTGAAAAGTTGAGCGAACCGTGAGCTTGATGTTTTGTGTATATGGGTGTTCTCACAGACATGAAATTGTTCAAGTTAAGCAAATGCATAATGCAACTAGAAGTTTGCAGTTTGTTCTGTGCATGAGGGATAATCAACTGTTCAAATTGATAGACTGTGTTTGATTGTATGCAGATGGACGTTCAATATCGTGACATGGCCTGTGCAACAGGATCTTATGATCACTAGGGTCACAACCCTATAGTTCGACTTACATGAACGAGGCTATAGTCAAGGCTGGACTCGATGGTCCAAAGGTCTCCACATTTGTATCCCCTTTGCCTTGGCAAGGTGCTTATTCAACATCTTCAAAAATTCAAGTCTTCTTTGATAGATGGAATCTCATAGTACAACCAAATTGACTGCTGACATAAGCTAACTCTGACATATCCCCCCCAACTGCCACGACAGATATTGGTTCATGAGGGAGGGGTACGTCTGTTTTGGGCAAGTGGGCTGGGGTATTAACAAGGCGGAAGGAAGAGGTTGGAAAATAGGCCACGATCGAAGCCCCTTGACAAGTTTCCTCGACCCAAAAAAACAGACGAGTGGATATTGGATATATGGCTATCCTCGTTTTTGAGCTGTTGCTGTAGAGAGGACAAAAATGGAGAACAAAATATGGATTATCTTAGACCGAAGAGTCCATTGGCGTGGTGGCGAACCAGGCTAGAAGTCTGGGAGACAGACATTGTTTCCATTATAGGTTAAGGCACCACCTAAACTGTCTGATATTGCCTTCTTTGACAGCAAGTGAGGGGTTGTTGTAGTTTACCGCATACACGCATGATGACGACGGCAACTTCCTTGGTATAATGCATTTGTACATACATGACTTACGAGGTGCACTTCGAAACCAGCTCATACTACGATCTAACTATTTGCCCTTCACCAAGAAGCCAACTGTAAACTCTCCAAGTATCATCTCCCCAGTGATGCCCAACTGGTGGCCTTACACAACAAGCTCTGTGCTCTGTGCTTCCTTTCCGCGTCAAGCGCCCCTTGGTCATTGCTGGGCCGTTCCTGCCTCCCCGCTCTGCAACTGTTGCCTCTCCTTCCTGCCATTTTCTGTAGCCTCCTCCCCCCCCCTTGACCAGGACGTATCCCCTTCAACGGGGAGCTTGCCCGCCTCCTCTCTAATAGTTTACGGAGGGCAGGAGCGAGCTATGGGGGAGCTATGAACTACAATGCTGTAGCACCCCTTCCCCTCTTCACAAGCAGTAATAACCGTAACGCGCCAACTCTGGACCTGACCCGACGTTTGGAGCAACATCCTAACCACAACCCAGCAACACAATTGAATCCAGCGATACCCCCCGCTCCTTTCTGAAAGTAGTTGCCAGCAGCTTTAGCTTTGACCTGCATTTATATTTGACCGTGATCTCCCTGCCGCGACGTTCCTGAACTTTTCCATCTTTATCCATCTTCGAGTCCATCTTATCTTCGTCACGCTTTATTCTTTTCTATAGTCATAAAATTCGCAATCATGGATGAGATCGCCCCCGAATACGATGTCATTGTCCTCGGCACTGGTACGTGGTGATATAATCAACCCCTCTTTGGCATGACAGTGGTGCCTGTGTGGCATCTGTTGCCGCCCTTACGTTGGATGGGTGACAGGATGACGGCCTTGTGGTGACCATCATAACGTCGTTTGCCTGGCTCAGCAATACGGAAAGCTGTAAATGTTTGAACGAGATCAGTTTTGCTGACGATTATATTTCTATTTAGGTTTGACCGAGTGCATTCTCTCTGGGTAATTCAGCCTCGCTTTGGTCTGTGTCGCAGAAGTAGCAACCAGGCGCATTACCCCGCGCCAGGCTGCATGCTATTTCGACCCACGATACGATGATCATAAAACACGACTACTTTTTCCAGAAATCTAACAATCTGTTTCTAAATACAGTGTCCTTTCCGTCAAGGGCAAGAAGGTCCTTCACATCGACCGCAACGACCACTACGGCGCGTAAGTTGAATTACCTTCGAGTTGATATTGTACTAGTTTGCTGACTTTGTGTGATTAGTGAGGCTGCCTCGGTCAACCTCGAGACTGTACGTCTATAGTAACACTGCATAGCGTAGCCCGAAGCACAAAACTAACATACCAAATACAGCTCTTCAAGAAGTATGGCAACTTCAACAAGGGCGAGGAGCCCTGGACCAAGTATGGCCGCTCCAACGACTGGAACATTGACCTTGTCCCCAAGTTCCTCATGTCTTCTGGCGAGCTTACCCGCATTCTGGTCTCCACCGATGTCACCCGCTACCTCGAGTTCAAGCAGGTGACTGGTTCTTTCGTCCAGCAGGGCAACGGTAGCAAGGCTACCGTCGCCAAGGTTCCTTCTGACGCTGCTGAGGCTCTTAAGTCCCCTCTCATGGGCATCTTCGAGAAGCGCCGCATGAAGAGCTTCATCGAGTGGGTCGGTACTTTCGACCTCAAGGACCCTGCTACTCACAAGGGTATGTTTATTTACAGAAACCCAATCTACAACTATGTGCGTTCACTAACACGAAATAATAATAATAGGTCTCGACATCTCTACCTGCTCTATCAAGGATATCTTTGACAAGTTTGGTCTTGAGACTAGCACCCGTGACTTCATTGGTCACGCCATGGCCCTCTACCTTACTGATGACTTCATGGCTACCGCTGGCGGTGCCCCTGAGGCCATTGAGCGCATCAAGCTGTACGGTAACTCTGTTGCCCGTTACGGCAAGTCTCCTTACATCTACCCTCTGTACGGTCTCGGCGAGCTTCCTCAGGGTTTCGCCCGTCTTTCCGCCATCTACGGTGGTACCTACATGCTGAACGCTGATGTCGACGAGTTCGTGTATGACGGTGACAAGATCTCTGGCATCAAGGCCACCATGACCAACACCAACGACAACTCTAAGTTCAGCTTCGAGACCAAGGCCAAGGCTATCCTTGCCGACCCCTCTTACTTCCCCAGCAAGGCTAAGGTTGTTGGTCACGTCCTCCGTGCCATCTGCATCCTGAAGCACCCTCTTGCTGGTACCTCGGACTCGGACTCCGCTCAGATCATCATCCCCCAGTCCCAGGTTGGCCGCAAGAACGACATCTACATCGCCTGCGTGTCATCTGCTCACAATGTATGCCCCAAGGGTTACTGGGTTGCCATCGTCTCGACCATTTCCGAGACTGATGCCAACCACCACCTTGAGCTCCAGCCCGGTCTGGAGAGACTAGGTGCCATTGAGGAGCAGTTCATGGGTCCTCCTATCCCCATCTACGAGCCTACTTCCGACGGCAAGACCGACAACATCTTCATCTCCAAGAGCTACGACGCCACCAGCCACTTCGAGACCACCACTGACGATGTTCGTGACATCTACCGCCGTTACGCCGGTGAGGAGCTTGTCGTCGAGGGTCTCCGTGAGGTGACTGTTGCCGAGGAGTAAGTTTGTTTTGCATCTTGAAGTAGAATAAGGACGAGAGACGGAGAGTGGAGGATGTTGAAGGTTGAACATACAACGCCGTGTATTCATTTGAAAGGATCGTGATACATGCGCACATTTATACCCACATAATACGAAACCCAGTTACGCAGTGATAAATGATTGAACATTTCTTTGGATTACTATGAACATACATTTTTGGTAATTGTGACGTTGCGGAGAGAGTATGCGGGTCATGAAACATAAAATAGCAAGGCATACACAATGTGATCTAAATAGAGGTATATATTCTGCTTGTAAATCTTTTTAATACGACAAGTAACAACACAACAAGAAAACGGACCAACAAGAACCGAAAACAGGAACCCAAAAAGCAAAAAAAGAAGCAAACCAACGCCACTTAGGAAGGAGAAAAAGAAAAGACAAAATGTGTTTGCGTGGAGACGGCGGCAACTGCAACTGACCGTGATCTTAGAGGCTCCATGGTACAACAAAAACGACAAAGACATTCATTGCGGAGAGGGAAAAAGAAAGAAGGTAAACAGAGTAGTGCGATTAATGATGACAAGGACGTTCGTTAACGTTACAAGAGAATTTGAGGGGCAAGAGAGAAGGAGAATGACGAGCGTTCATGAAAAAAAGAAATGCTTTTGATGGGGTATTGGGCTTTTTGAGTTTCTTTTTTGACTTTTTTTCTTTTGGTGAGATGGCTAGAAGAGACGTTGAGAACAAGACAAAGAATAGTCTTATTCTGTTTAACGACGCTGGTTCTTGCCAATACCACGCTTGCCGGCCGTCAAATGCTTGATCAGCGAAGGAGTCTGGTGACGATCACCCTCACCCTGGCGAGCCATGCGGTTAGCCTTCTTCTGGGCCAACTTGGCCATTCTCTCCGTCTTGGTCCGGGACACTTCATCCTGGACACCGTCTTCACGGCGGTTGACGCGGGATACCGAGCGCATGCGCGACATGGACCGGATCTTGTCGCGGGCAGCTTGGTTTGAGTCGCCACCATCGACGTCCATGGAGTCGGGGTCGACGGTGCCGGCGCGAGACCGGGTGACGGAGCGGCCGCGGGTGGATGGGTCGGCCTTGGCGCGAGAGCTGATGGCGCGGGTGTCCACACCGAGAACGTCGAGACCCTCTTCGAGCTCGGAGAGGGGAACCTTGCGGGCGGAACGGGGAATGATGGCCTGGTTCTTGAGACGCTTCTTCATGCGCGCGTCGTTGCGGATGAGGGCTTGCTTCTCGCGGATCATCTCGGCCTTCTTCATGATGTTCTCCTCCTCGGTGTTGTACTCGTCGTCATCGGACTCGTAGAAACCTTCGGCCTCCAGACGCTCCTCCTCCTCCTCGAGAGCCTGGAGCTTGGCGTCGATTTCGGGGTCGACGTAGTCGTAGACGTTCTTGCCCTCGAGAACCTCGGGGATCTTGTCGTGGTTCCAGTCGGGGTTCTTGAGCATCCATTCGGCGCGGAGATCGACGTTGTAGACACCAGCACCACCGTTCTCCTCCTCGGTGTCGCGAGCCAGAGTGCGGCGCTCGGGGTCGGTCTTGTCGTACTTCTTGAGACCCTTGACACCCTCGGGGATGAAGGTCTCAAGGGACTGGCCGTTCATGGGAGTGGCAACGTGGATACGAGACATGACCTCGGCAAGACGGGCAGAGACGGCGCCGGCGGCACCAGTGCCAGCCTTGATCTTCTGGGAAACACGTTCGGCGATCAGACGCTCGCAGGCGGCGTTCTTGGCCTCCTGGACACCCTCACCAGAGTTGCAAGACAGCTGGAGCATCTCAACCTCACCGGGCTTGATGAGGGCATCAAGCTGGGACTTGAGAGAGGGATCGAGGGCTTCTGGGCGGGTGATGTCGATCTTGTTGACTGCAATGAAAACAATCTTGTTGGAGAAGAGGGGCTGGATGCTCTTGAAGAGGTTGATCTGGGCCTGGACGGGGTAACCGCACTGCTCGGACAGATCCATGAAGTACAGAATGACGGAGCGCAGATGGGCAATGGCGGTGACAGACTGCATCTCAATGGTGTTCATCTCCTCAAGAGGGTGATCGAGGATACCGGGGGTGTCGATGGCGGCAAAGCGCAGGTACTTGTAGTCGAAGTGACCGACGAACAGCGACTTGGTGGTGAAAGCATAGGGCTGGATGCTGTAGAAGGGGAATCAGTGGTTAGTATATGGGATAAGTCAGAAGATTTCAAGGATTGAACATACTCAACATCGGCGCGGGAGATGGAGCTCAGGAAGGAACTCTTTCCGGTGTTGGGGAAACCGCAAATGACGAGAGTGCGGGTGTTGGGGTCGATAGAAGGAAGACGACCCAAGTGCTGGCGAACCTGGTCAAGGTACAGAAGAGGGTCCTTGAGTCTCTTGCAGATGGTGGCCATGCGACCAAGAGCAGCGCGCTTCAACTGTTTGCACTGGAAAAGCGACTGGGCGTACTTGATAAGACGGACATAATCGCGAGAGATAGTCTCAATAAGACCCTTGGCGGTAGAGAGCTGACCGAGAGCAATCTTGAAATGGTCTTGATCGTAGAGAGTGTTGAAGAGATCGCGGTGGAAAGGGTGAGAGCTGGAAAGACGGGGGAAGCTGTCGAGGATAGCCCCGAACTTCTCTGAGAAGGTCTCCTGGGTGAACTTGACCTTACGGGTGTAGAAGGCTCTGATACGGGAGATCTCTGTAAAGAGTGTTAGTAGTTTGAAGTTTTATAGGTCCAGGCGTGGGGCCGTGAAAATGACGATGCGCCTAATCGGGCAATGACTTGTCTTTGGCGAAACGCTGAACAATCGGATGACATACTGAAACCAGAGCGAATCTGGGTGGGTAGCTTGCGCTGAGTGCTGCTCAGGACGATATCGAGAAACTCCTGGGAGGTGGGGACCGGAGGGATGTCTTTGAAAGAAGTGCGCAGCGACATGATGGGCGGACTTTGTATTGGTCTATATAAAAGAGGATATAAACCACTATGTATTGGGAGAAAAGAACAAGAAAAACGGCCTTTGGACGTGAGGCCGGGGAGACTCTAGGGGATGAAAGAAGGAAAATAGACGGATATGATCAACCCAACACGAATCGAAAAGAAGGCGATGCGTCGATAATCTCTTTTCCAGGCCGTTGACGATGGACAGCCCGTTGGAGGTTTAAGTCTAACAACTTTTTCTTTTTCCCTGCCGGGCGGTGAAGGAATTTTTTTGGGAATTTTTTTAGCTGCCAGGCAGTTTTTCCTTGGTGTCCCCGCTTGGCAGATTGCTTATCTTATCGGCATGTGGGGCCCCGAAATTCTGGAAGAGGATAAGGCCTGGCGTTGGATACTGCGGTGACCCCGCCAAAGCCAAGATTTTGAGTGACAGGCGGAGGAGTGAATTACAAAGTTTTGCGGATAGAAGACGGCTGGTTGTATTGACGGGTTCATGCAGATGTGTTAGTGAGATTGAGTATACAGGTTTCTGTTTGTTTTTGCTTTTTTACCTGTAGAACTTTGAATCTTGTATGTACAATAAGGCTGAGCGAATATAGTCTGCCCCACTGTCCATTGTCCAATGAAGGTACGGCCAATGACGAGCGGAACTGCTATATCGGTGGTTAGCGGGGCCAATGTAATAAGAAGAGAAAATTTCCGCCCATTAAGTCATAAACCTCATTTTGTACTCTTTCTAAACTTCAAACTTCAAACAACAACACCAAAAACTTAATCAAAATGTCTACCGAACTCGCCCCCCACAAGGCCGCTTTCCTCAAGGCCGCCATCGATGGCAACATTCTCAAGTTCGGCACTTTCACCCTCAAGTCCGGTCGCACTTCTCCTTACTTCTTCAACGCCGGCGACTTCTACCGTGCCGATCTTCTGACCGCTCTCTCGGTCGCTTACGCCAAGACCATCGCCGATGCTGCTGCTGCCGGTCTCGAGTTCGATGTGATTTTCGGTCCCGCTTACAAGGGAATTCCTCTTGCTACCATGGCTACTCTGGCTCTTGGTGCCATGGGCTCTCAGTACGCCAGTGTCTGCTACTCTTTCGATCGTAAGGAGGCTAAGGATCACGGTGAGGGTGGTAACATTGTTGGTTGCCCCCTTAAGGGAAAGCGTGTTTTGATTGTTGACGATGTCGTCACTGCTGGCACTGCTAAGCGTGAGGCCATTGCTAAGATCCAGAAGGAAGGTGGTGAGGTTGTTGGTATTGTTGTTGCTGTTGACCGCATGGAGAAGCTCCCTGCTGCTGATGGTGATGACTCTAAGCCTGGTCCTTCTGCCATTGGTGAGCTTAAGAAGGAGTACAACCTTCCTATTTACGCTATTCTTAACCTTGACGACATCATCACTGGCATGAAGGGTCACGCTACTGCTGAGCAGGTTGCTGCTACTGAGGAGTATCGCTCCAAGTACAAGGCTTCTGATTAAAGGGCTTTGAGGAACGATAAAAAAAATACCAGCGGGAGTAAAGGAACGTGTTTTTTGCATTGGGTTTTTCATTATATAGAAATATGGAAAGCCAGGCTGTTGTTGGACAGCACAAGCCTCGATATCCACTGATGCTTCAAGGCCATAATGTAAACTGAGTGACCTGTGTTTGTCATGTGTAGCCATCTTCGTATTAGATTCAATCGTCGTCAAGGCGATAGAGCTATGCGTTGAGGTTATGTGTGTTAGTCACAGCGTTCACCAGGGTTACGTAGTTTGGTCGGAGCATTGCTCCAAAGTACCTCCAAGCATCCTTAGAGACATCCGGTAACATAGGGATAGAAACGTACCATATCATTCCATCCACCTCCTCCAAATGTAGCCAAACTCTTGCTCATAGCCGGTCGGTATCCCATAGAGTGGTACATGGCGGTTAGGTACTACCAAGGGTTAGTAACCCCAGGTCATGTTGAACGACCGTAGATTGGGTATTGACGACTTACATCTTGACACAAGAGTGCGACTGAAGAGAAGCCTTTCCGCCTTCTCATTTCCTCAACACAAATTTCCATGAGTTTCCGACCGAGACCTTGTTTTTGAAGCGCGGGGACTATCGCAAATGAGTGGATCTGAGCGACTGAGCCGGGTCGGCGCCGCATGGTTGTTCTCCAATCGATCGGGACTGACATATCATGGTCGGAGATGTTCTCATTCATTGAGCAGGTTGACACCGCGTGGCCTACGAGACGCCATTCTGCTGGACCGTCGGGCTCCAAGGTTCCAAGGGTAGACGAGCCGTACAGATCAATCGTGGGAGACACCTTGATGAACAAGCCGTAGCAGAGATCTGGATAGCATGAAAGACGGTAGTCGAACTAAGGTAGCCACAGTTATGTCAGTAGGTGATGATCCTAGATCCAAGACGAAGTGCAGTTATCGTACCTTCTCCCGTGTGGCGCGGTACTTTGGGTCGGGGAAGCTTGCATTCTCCACGAGTTCGCAGGCTTCGGCATCGGAAATACTCAGTGATCTAACTGCCACAGGGCACGATAGATGAGTATCAGGAACTTCAACAAAGGGAGTAGTGTGAAGAAGCATTTTTTTTTGAGGGCTGTAATGTTTCTTGAGATGGGGGGGTAATGAACTGTGTTGAAAGAAAATATCCCTTTGATGTCGACTTGCTGCGAATCCATTCGCTTATATAGTAATGTCTTCCGTGTTTCCTACGCTTACATCCCGGCTAAGCAAACTTTAAAGAAGACCAGGCGGACAACGACATTGGCATTTACGAACCAGACATTGGTACCTGAGGATGAAAGCAGTACGACTGGGCGTATGGCGAGCGTCAAAGACTCGGTAATACAGTGGATAGAATCACGTCGTAACAGGAGTCGAGTCCGTCCGGCCTGTCTACTCCACACTCGGACTTGTCCAGTTCGTTCTATACACGGATAAAGATTTTTTTTTTTCTCCCTCGCTCGACAAAATGGCGCTGCATGTTCAAATGTATGCATGAGTGGAATCAGCCGTCTAAATTGTCCAGAGCCGGAAGGCTGATCCTACACGCTCTGTAATAGTTTCCTGAATAGGGAGGGCAGGATTGGCTGACACTGTCCGTCTGGACACCCTCAGTATCTGGACCCCACAATGGCAGGATTTGGTAATCTGCTGCTGTTGCTGTTGATGATGCTGCGCCGTGTTCCATTACACGCACAACACACACACACACGACAGCCAGCAACATCCAACAACCATCATGTCAGGCCCGTCTGTGTTGCCTCGAAAGTCTCTCTTCCACCAAAGCAACCGGGGCTCAACACTCGCTGGTTCTTTGGGCTACATATGTATGTCCTTGAGAAACCACCCTTCAGCTCGATCGGTCGCCATGGTGTCTGCAGCTTGGCACTTGTTGGTGACAAGCACCAAGGGGTCGGCTTCGTCCAACATTGTCAGACTCCCCCCGACCAACCCCCGGCGTGCGTCGTCGTCTGCGGCACCACGGCGATAATGGATAATACATCGTCAAAGATAGTATACAATGATGCCACATCCTTGTCAATGACCCTAGGGTTAGCGAAGGACGTTGGGCCACAATAGCTCCTTGTCCAACTCCAAGTAGGCTGTGAGGCATGTTACATATGCACATGGTTTTGTACATACAAACCGAATCAGCCATCCATTGTAACAGCTGCCGATGGCTTATGGGCCTGGTTTGTTGCACATTTGTGTACTGCGTTGGGTGTGTTTCTGTTTACAGCTCGTCTTCCCTGGCAGGCAACCAGCCATTTGACCTTTTGACTGTTTCATGCAACGACATCAAGGCCTGATTGCCACATACATCCCTGGCCTTTTTGGGCATGTACTTGCGCAAATGCTCCCCGAGTAGCAGTTGAGGTAACGGAATGCCGCCATTTATAGATGACGGAGTGTAGAATCGTAGTTTCTTCTGTGTAGTTTTTAGTCATTTCTGTGGTCGTTTGCTATTGGTAATCGCGTATTGGCCATCCGGAGTACATCTGTCCCACTTTGCCAGCCTTGTCTTTAGCTTATTGCCGTGTTTAGTGTTTGTAGGCTTGCCCATTGCTGAGGTCATCAGGCTGCACCCATCACCGGATCTGATACTACCACCACGGTGCGACCAAACCCAATCTGACTCCGACCATCGGTCTTCTTTTCCTTTTTGGATATAGATCTTCTTGTTCTTGACGATACATACATATCCTCTTTTAAAGTAACAACCACACATCATTAACAATGTAAGTCTAGTCTTGGTTCGGCCTTGTTTGACGGCCTTGGCTGACTTGCATCGCCCATGTCTCCAGGAGAGTTACCATCAACATCGACAACCCCGCTGCGAGCGACGCAGTAGAGGACCAACTCTTAACTCTCGAAATCTTCCCGGAAATGACCATCGAGACTCTCTACGACTCCATCACCACCGAGACTCAGATCCCCCGTAACTCTCAACACCTCTACCACGCCGGCCGTATAATTAGCACGCCCACAAAGACGTTGGCCGAGATTGGTGTTGTCGACGGCGATGTGATGGCTCTGCATGTTCGCGCGCCTCGTCAGCCGGGACAGCAACGCGCCGCTGCTGCCGCTAGTAACCAGGCACGCAGAGATCCTGAGGCTCTGCGCCTTGAGATTCTGGCATCGCCGCAGATGCGCGCGCAGTTGGCTGCTAATAATCCGCAATTAGCGGCGGCGTTGGACAACCGTGAGCACTTCCATGCTCTTTTTAGAGAAACCGCCGACAGATACAACCAGGAAAGACAAACGCTCAACAACTATGTTGAGAGATATAACGCGGACCCATTCGATGCTGAAGCTCAGGCTCATATCGAAGAGATGATTAGACAGGAACGTGTCATGGAGAATCTTCAGAATGCCATGGAGTTCAACCCTGAAGGTAAGATATCTACTTTATACGGGTACAGCGTTCGACATGCTAATAACCTTAACCGCAGTTTTTGGTCGTGTACACATGTTGTATTTGGATGTTGAAATCAATGGCAAAAAAGTCAAGGCCATGGTTGACTCTGGTGCACAGGCAACCATCATGTCACCTTCATGCGCGGAAGAGTGTGGAATCATGCGTCTGGTCGATAAGAGATTTTCGGGTATCGCTCGTGGTGTTGGCACTGCCAACATCATTGGTCGCGTACACCTGTTTCAAATCAAGATTGGTACACTTTTTCTTCCTTGCAGCTTCACGGTCATGGAGGGCAAGTCTGTTGATTTGTTGTTGGGTCTTGACATGCTCAAGCGCCACCAAGCCACCATCGACCTGGCGCGTGATCTCCTTGTTATCCAAGGCGAGGAAGTTCCGTTCTTAAGCGAGGCGGATATTCCCAAGAATTTGACCACAGATAACCCCGATGACGAGGCCAAGGTTGAAGGCCCTGCCGGAACTACCATTGACGGACGATCCGGGGCTGTTGACGTACCCGCTTCAGGACTGGTAGGCGACAGACCATCTGGATCTGGGCCGGTTGCAGCGAGTACACCCGCGCCTGTGGCACCTGTGGCGGCGCCATCGCAAGCTTCACAGGGCTTCCCTGAGAGTGATGTACAAAAGTTAATAGATTTGGGATTTGACAGAGCTAGGGCTACACAGGCTTTGCGTGCGGCCGGAGGCAACGTTGAAGTCGCGGCGGGAATTTTGTTTAGTTAGAAACGGTAACTTGTTTGTAGAGACTACCCGATAGATGCCGAGACGGCATGAACCGACGTCACGAGAAACGGCCACTTTTATCATTGAATTTAATTGTGTAAGATAAACATGGGGATATATTACAATGACAAGATGCTATTTTATATGGGATTGAGGAATTTATCTCAGCTTGTAAACACAGGGCTTGAGAATGGTGTCCTCGTTTACCTCGGCGGCTTCCTCCTTTGCGCTGGCAATGAACTTCTTCTTAGGCTTGACGTTAGTCTTGCCATACTTATCGACGTTCTTTCCTACCGTGGGTGCAGCCAACTTGATGAAGTGCATGCCCACAAACATCTTGTTGCTCATATCCACAGCATCCTTTTGTTCACCTTGAAGAACAAATCCTCTCTTTTCCAAAGCGGTAATGAAATCAGATACGTCAGTCTCGCCCTTGCGGTCATCCTCACCATCAACCTCGACAGCAAGATCCTTCCGCTGGTTCTCGGCAATACGCTCCTTTTCCTCCTTGGTGGGTTTCTTCGCAACGGCGGCCTTTTTCCGGTTGCCGACGGAGTGGGTGACGACGTTTCTGCCGGTTCCGGGGGCGCCGACACGGGCGAAGCGTGATTTAATCTCGGAGATCCACAGTTCACCCTTCCAGTGAAGAATGCGGTAGGCTTCGTCGATGAAGTCAAGCCAGTTAGTGCCCATGAGGGCGAGACAGAAAACGGCAACGTCGATGGTGCCGTCTTCAAGTGGGAGATTGGAAATGTCGGCGGCGGTGATGAGTGGGCTGGGAGCGTGGAGATCGTAGGATTTAATGTCGATTTTGAGGGCGGATTTATGAGCTTGTAAGGCCTGGGCAATCTTGGCGTCACCACAACCCAAATCGGCAACGGTACAAACACCCTGTGTCCGCGGCAAGGGAGTCTCTCTCAAACTCTTATAAACAGGCTTGACATAGTCGGCCCTGCCATTTCCGGCACGCGGCTTATAAGGCGTGCGAACGACGCCACGGGACTTGAGAAGGGCAACGTAGTTATCAACGGGGTTCTCAGGCCACACCTGAACCTGTTGGCGGAAACCCGCGTGGTATTCTTCGAAGAGGGATGGTGTGGCGGTGAAGAGGGACAGAGCCTCGGCGGACGGCCGGGTGTAGAGGGTTTCGTTGAGGTGGCGGAAACGGGCGGGGATGAGCTTGGCGCGCATGGCGCGTTGGAGCGGGGTGAGCTTGGCTGGGGCCGGAGGGAGAGGGGCGAAAGTTGGTGGGGCGGCGACCGGGGCGGACTCGTTGGTGGAGGCGGACTTGGAGGGTTTAGAGGGCTTTTCGGATTTGGTGGGTTTCTCGGATTTAGGCTTCTTTTCCTTCTTTTGCTTTTTGGCCTTGGGCTCTTCAACCTTATTCTCGACCTTCTCAACCTTCTCGGTGGCAGTCTCCTCCTCAGACCTCTTCCTTCTCTCACCAAGCGCACCCTTGTTAGCCCCGGAAGCAACAAACTCCTTATTCACAACAACCTTATCCCACAGGTCAGCCATATTGTCGGCGGTCACCTCGGGCTGGTCATTATCGCGACCATTCCGCTTTCTCTTGCGTGGCTTCTTGACGGGGACGACGGGCTGGCCGGTTTCAGCGGCGACGGCGGCGGCGGTGGCGGCTGCGACGGTTAACGATTCCTTTTTGAGGGAGGAGCTGGGGACGGACCAGCCTTTGACGGAGAACATTTTGGGCGGGCGGTGGTAAGAGGTTGTCGAGAGAGGTGATTCCGGTTTGGTTGGGTATGGCGGCAGCGGTTCGGTTTGGCCTAATTTGGTTTGATGGGCTATCGCAGCAGACAAAAAGTTTAAGTGGAGAATACAATCGATAAGGATCCTTGGGAGTAACCCTTGGAGTAATTGTGTAACATCAATATACCCTAAGATTAACAACACCCCGTAACAGCAAACGCTACTTGACTTTTCAAGACTTGGTGAAAGGTCGATCTACAACCAAGGCAATTCGTACCGGTGGCGGACGGTAACACAGACAAATAAAGGCTTCATGGCAGATGCAAAGATCTTGAACCGACGAGACACCACCACATAATATCAGCGGCGTTGTAAACCGACGATAGTCCGTGCCAGGTGTCTGACGGCGGCACGGCTTTTTGACTTTGGCGGGTGCCGATTACTGATGTGTAGGACGAAAAAGGAGAAAGAAGGAATGTGCATGCGTAGTAGTTCTAGCCCCCCGTTCTTTTGCAATGCCTGTAAGGGTTTGTCAAGAGAAATGCGAATGTGCGAGCGGCGGATGTGGGTGGCTTTGCGGGCCGTGAATTTAATACGATGGGGGTTATTGATTTTTTTGGGGGCGAAGGGACTTGGAGAGACATTGGGAAGTTTGGGGATGATGGGGTTGTTGATTTCATTGGTGATAGGTGCTACGGGATTCTAGGACTAGGGAGCCGATACTGCAGATATCACGGCCGATGACCGCTTTAAGGGACCCGGTGCGGTGAGGGGGTACAGGAAAGGATTACTCGCCCTGTAAAGAAGTTGACCTTGATAAGTGGAGACTCAGTCAGTGATATCCTACGACCCAGCAACTTGTGAAGCCGGCTGAAATTGCCTTAAGGCGTCAGTATGAAATGGAAAGGATGCGTGGCGTGTAGAGACATTGTTGAATACGGGCTTGGGAAGGCATAGACGAGGGATGCGGAGATTTACGGGGTTCCTTTAGGAAGGGGCCGGTAGGGTGGGAACCCTATGGGGTTTTGAAGAAGGAAGGAGGTTGTAGAAAGGAGAGAAGAAGAATACGCAGTTGCGGGGTTATACGTCTGATGTGAATCTGGGTATGGCCGGATGAAGGACAGCGGCTATCTAGTGGAGGCTTTCATTTTTGCCGTGTCGGGTAGGGTTCTTTTTTAGTTTTGGTGTGGGTGGGGAATGGATGGTGGGATAGGCGTTTAGAGAAAGCCACTGAGGTGACTGGTAGACCGCCGTCAACTCGCATTCGCTTTGGTTGATGTGTCAGCGCCACGGCTTATCGGCTAGGATGACGGGATGTGGCTTGTTCGTGGGATATAGAGGGTTATAGGGAACAAGAAATTCGGAGATGCGGATAGAGCGGGCTTTGTCGAGTCTATTTGGTAGGGTGACGGGGCTTTAGTGGTGTGGGTGAATGGATTTATGAAGGTATGTACGTAGCCGAGACGGAAACTACGGAGGTTAGGGATTTCAAAGATGGGGTGTTCTTTTTTCTTTTGGTGGTGATGAAGGCGTTTATTTGGACTTCTTGGGTGAGTTTGAATGTGCTTGTTACATGTGTTGGTAGCCGGCGTGGAGTTCATTAGAGGGCTAGTTTATTATGGGGAATTGTGGTTTTGGTAATGGACACAGGCAGATCACCGTGTTCCACGACGGGCTGTCTCAAGTCCCAGTGCCGTCACACCTGTAGATGTACAAGTAAGAAAGAAGAGAACAAGGAAAGTGTCGGGAAAGTAGAAAGTACGGTCTATTGTGTACAGAAGCTTACAGAAGTTACTAGCTACAAGTAGTATGTACTATTCGTAGCTAATAAAGCTCACTCCTACATGTCAACCACCTCGGTCAATCCATGGTCCTGCCAAGACAGATAGTGGCGGCGGATGGTGGCTCGATTTGGGGGTGGCAATGGAAATGGCGATGACGATGGCGATGTCGATGTGGCCGGTGGGGGTTTCTTAATATGGAATGGATGGACGTTGGGCTGAGATGCAAGACGCCTGATGTGGGTATTGCCACCCACCAAGAAAATAGGAACAAGAGATTCCCCCCCAAGATAGCTGAAGGAGAAAGGAGTCTAGAATCGGATAGGGAAAGAAGGATACAAGAGATTCTGGCAGTTGGTGGGTTTGTGTATGGAAGGACAGGTTATGGTGGGTTGGGCACGTCATGATGGGGATGAAGTCACCGATAGTTGTTTGTACCGAGGGCGAGTTAACTCCGTGTTTTCCCATGAAATCAAGTGACCTCGTAGATACCCAAAAAAGCCAGTCTAGACTCCCAAGATTCCAGCCGTTTATGGCGTATAATCCGCCCTCCCCCCCCCTCCCATCGCCACTTCCACAAGCGTCTCTGTTTGTCTCTCCAATGTCTAGAAACTACCCAACCCAAAGGCTCCACCTTCCCTGATACGGCGTATTGGTAGATATATTTTGCTAGGAAAGAAGCCTCTTGTCTCTACCGGTGTCTCGTGCTTTGTATTGCCGTTGCAGTTGCTAGCCACTTGGTATGATTTGAGGCGTGGCGAATATTCTTGGCTAGTCAGGGACAATTATGACTAGTTTTCTGGGGCCATCATGACTAGGCTATTTCCGAATTCCTTCCTTTTGTTGTAAATGACTTTGAGAGTTCCATGTCTCACGACTTTGATTCCTATTATCTGCCAACCCTCAGTAGCTTAAACTTTCCCCTTCAAAATTCTGTATACTACCCCCGTCATCGCATCCTTCAAGCAGCCAACCACAAATTAGCGATCTCTATTCACCACATTAACTGCCGTACCCCATTTCCTTTTTCACACTCCACTCTTCCCTTCCCCCCTTCCCCGGATCCTATATCTCATCCGTTCAGAGTAATTTCCCCCGTTGACCCTGGATTTGTTAGCCACTTTTGACGCCGACCTCTGACGCCGCTATTTGTAGTAAGAACTTTGAACGAGTAGGAAGTAAAAAAGTGTGAATTTCTAGTTTACGTATGTATATATCTAGATGTAGCTTTTTGTTCAACCACTGTAGAGATTCCTGTCGGGTTGTTCCCTTGACTGGCCTGACATTTCATTTAATCCCACCACTTTCCCGGCGTACAAACCACGACTCCACTTGGTTTTCTATTTCTTTCTTTCCTTTCATTCTTCTTTCCGTCGATAATTTCTTCGATCTAGTCGTCGTCGTCATCGTCGTTTACTCGTTTTCTTCAACTTCTCTTTAGAGATATCTCACCCCACAATACGATTCTTCACTAAGCAGTTCGCTCCCGCGCTAACAAACAACCCTTGTCTTCTCTATTTTCCATCCTTCTACTGCGACATTTCCACATTTGGTTCTCACCGTCCGCCTCTACATTTTAAAGACCGGTGTGTAAAATTAAACAAAACAAGAAAGAACCACAATCTGTAGTCTTTTGCATTCTTGGCTATAACCATCTTTTGCTCGTCGTCTTGTACTCGACTCTGGCTCGACATCTCGACACATTTTCATTCAGATTATTGTGGGACTTGACTACTCTTCTCTCATTCTCTATCTTTGTCATCTCAGTCTGTGGCTTCCCAAAACGGACTCATTATTCGAGGGACAACTAGACCGACGGATGAGCTTCACTCATTCTCTTTTTGCCTTTTGTAACCGGCTCACGACCCGTGGCATTTTCCTGGCTGATTGTAACTTGAGTATACATACATACGTATATACATACGTATGTACTTGGTTTGCTCGGATTGGCTTGTTTTCTCCGACTTGTGAGTCGTATTGTTCCAGACTCTCCGGCTTGGTTTTACTTGGCTTTTAATTGCCTTGGTGTACATACAGTACCAGCCAAGTCTGATTACCATTACTTCTTCTTACTCTTCTTTTCTTTTTTTCCTCGTCTCAAAGAGACTATCCTGTCATCTTTGCTTGCTTACTTGACTGTCTGTCGCCTTGATTTTCTTATTTGGCCATGTTATTACAGCCCAACTTCACAATAATACGCCTATTATAAGTTGAAAGCCTTGATTGTTCTTTCGCTTTCGCACTCGTTATAGCTCGGCTCGTCACCCACCATACTTGGCAAACATCTGCAGTCGAATCCAACCAGACAGTGCAAACTCAACATTCACACCAGTGGATTCTGATATTCTCTCTTGACCACTCGCTTCTATTTCGCTTCCATTACCTTTTCCGCATTGTATCCACATTTCACTCAGCAATCGGGCTTAATGGCTACAGTTCAATACCCACCAAGTTCAGCAGAAACACCCCAATCTGCCCTTTCTCATTCACGCCCTCATTCTATTACTCAAAATTACTCCAATAATCGACCTCAAAACATGTCGACAAACGTCCCACCAACACAAACAACCAACGGATCATCCGCTTCTGCTTCTGCTTCGTCAAACACGGGAAATTCCAATGATTTGAACGGCGCCGCTACCGCTGCCGCTGCCGTGGCCGAAGGTGGAGACTCGACTAGTTCCGCACCTAAACCGCCTAAACAGACAACTACCCGTCGACGCACAAAAACCGGGTGTATGAGTAAGTGTTCTTTCCTCATTTGAAATCGCGCTGTCTGAAGTCGCCCGTCTGAAGTTACCCGTCTGAGCTTGCCAATGCTAAGCCCACCCACGTCACCGACTCCCTTGGACATAACCTTTGTTACCGGCACTTGTTCTTTAAAGCACTGGCCAGCAAACAAGCTTAACTTTAACAAGGCTGACACGTGGAAATGACTTCGATAAAAGACTAGCCATGATCGACAAAGCTAACTGAATCCTCCCTTTTTCTTTTTTTTTTGTGTACAGCTTGTAGATCTCGTCGAATCAAATGTGACGAAGGCCAACCTATTTGTAACAACTGCATCAAGTCGCGCAAACAATGTAGTGGCTACGGCCCGCGTTTGGATTTTAGGATGCATCCAAATTCGGGAGCCGTCGGCCACTTCAATTCTATGCCGTATCCGAACGGGACTTCGTTTCATGCCACTCATCTTGTAGGAGGTATGCCTATGCATGTACCGTCGCAGTTGGCCCCTAGACCCGGTGGTTCGGCCTTTGTAGGCTTTATGCCGCCGCAGACCGATATTGGGGAGATGTTTGATATGGCCATGTTTCAACAACAGCAGCAGTCTTTGTCGAGGATGGCGCATGTCCACGCTCATTCTAATGTTAATGGACATGGTCATCCACATGGTCATCCACATGGTCAGCAACCGGGTATGTCAATGCTACCAGGTCAAACTCTACCGGGACAATTACAACAGGGCCATATCTTACCGGATGGCATGCAACAGTTGCCACCGGGTATGATGATGTCAGATACCGAGTTGTTACCTCCAGAATTGGCCATGCAGCTCTTGTCACAGGTCCCGGGTAATGGGCCGTTGGGAATGGATCCACGTTTGGGTTTTGGCGGGCCAATGCCGGTGACTACGGGGGTACCGCCTGATTTCCTTCCGGCCGAGTTCCTCGACCAGCAACTTCCAACCATGGACTTTACCAACATGCCGACTCTCGTTGAAGACCGAATTCCCATGCCGACTCTTGTTGAAGACCAAATTCCCATGCCAGTGCCTACACAGGAACCCACAGTACAAACGCCTCCGATTTCAGACTTTGTCTATAACACGTCTCTTTCTGGACAACAGATCCCACTACAACTGTCGTCTGAAGAGCCACCACAAGAACCGCCATCGATTGATAGTGATGGAGACATGCCCATGGAACCGCCTATAATTCATGAACCTACTAGACAAACACCCCGTTCCTACCTGACCGACAGCAGACCCTCATGGGAAATATACGATGACGACCTTGACGATGAAGCCGAGGATGAAGAAGATCTAGAGCACGCCGGCGCCATGACCCAGCAACATGTCGATGCTATGCTCAAATCTAGTCTGAAGACTCAGTTCTGGACTCTCCGTTCGGGCTTTAACGCACCAGAGCACGCTACTCGTACACGTACCTTTGATTTCTACGCTGGCGATAACTTCTCTCTTTCTTCGTACTACCCGCATGCCAAGGACTCGCCGTTGACCGATCCCATTACGGCCAATGTATTCTTGCATTTCATTCATGTGACAAGTGTAAGTATCACCTTGTTCGACCGTCATCAAATCGACCCGGTTTCTGCTTATGAAGGGGAACCTGATGCCCTTGCGGCTATCCGTTCACAGATGCCTCCAGCACAGAACATCTGGACGCATACCTTCCCCATGATGGCTTTCCACAACTCGGCACTGTTACAAGCCATGCTAGCCCTAGCCAGCTTGCAGATTTCAAAGTTGCAGGATGTCCCTGTAATGGGAGCTCTGAAGAATTACCACCTGGCTATTCGTAGGATTGGCCGGAATGTCAAATCTGCTTCGAGACGTGGTCTACCGGGTACTTTAGCGGCTGTTCTTCTCTTGGCCTTCTTTGAAGTCTGGCAATCTGATCATAACAAGTGGTGTAACCATCTCTACGGCGCGTCAATCCTCTTTGATGAGATGAAGTTACCCGAACTTACACGGGTGATTATCCCAGCTAAGCGTCGTCGTTGGGCTCTCAAAATGACGCAATCGGAGAGTTACTCACGGCAAAAAGAGCCCGTGGACCCGTTCAATCCGTTTAGTGTTGGGAACGATGAGCCTGAGGCGCCACCCAAGGATATGGATAATTTGGATACAGAGTTCTTGGGGTATATGACGGGCATGCATGTAGCCCCCGAAGATATCGGCCAAGGCCCCATTAACATGCAAAAAATCCACAACGAACCCACCAAGAAAGACATCGAAGCGTACGAAAACGCCCGAGACCTGTTCTTCTGGTTCATGAAAATGAACGTCTATCAAAGTATCCTCGGCGGCACTAAAATCTTCATGGACGCAGACTGTCTCCGACAGTGTCCGCCACGAGCACCTATGGACCAGTTTGACGCCGTCTATGGAAGTTACGACCATCTCCTCCTGCTCCTTGCACGGGTCCGCCACTTTGCTACGAGAGATCTGCCACGGAAGATGCATGCTTCCAAGGTCTCTAGACATGGTCCGTCGCCTCCACCAATGTTCAACGGGATGCTTCCGCGAGAAAACCAACCGGAACTTCCCCGGGGATTCTCACCGCCCAGGAAGAATCCCTCTGCCTCGCCTGAAAGTAGTGAGGAATTAGACTTTGAAGAACAAACCGAAGCGGCGACCCGTGAATGGGAAGCCATTGTGCACGCCTTCGACCTTTTCAAGCAACGTCTAGGAAGTGAATTTGCCCCTCTAGACCCCGAATTCACAGATAAGCGAGAAAGTCCATTTGGTGCAACACTGCAGTATCGCACGTATAGTATTGCGGGACTTTGGATGAATTACTACATGGGAATCATCCATTTACACCGTGCTCACCCAAGTATGCCCCCGGCAAGTATGATTGCCGCCGGACGGGCAGCTAGACAAACGGCCGAATATGCTCGTGATCTAGGCCGTGTAGCCGCGGGCTTATCAGATGATACGTCCCGGTTAACAGAGATCTCGGCAACGCTCGGAGCGGCGTTTATAGAAAGTTGTTTCTGCCTCTTCGTTGCCGGTGTCCAGGTACGTTCCTCCCCTTGTAACTGTAATTCATTCCTTACTAACCTCAACTAGTTCCGCGACCAAGCACAACGTGAATGGCTCGTCCAACGAATGAATGATACTGCCCGGTTAACGGGTTGGGGCTCCGCTCGACAAATTGCCGAAGGCTGTGAAGCGGCGTGGAATAAGGCGGCGAATATGGGACAGGGACCACGTTTTGAGAAGCCTAATGTTGATAGGTATCATCCTAGTGCTGTGGTTTGGAATAACCCGCGTCGCCTGGATAGACGGTTTGAGGAGCTGGATGATGAGAAGTTGGTACTTGTTCGATCGGAACGGGCGCATTATGCGCTGGGATTGTTGGCTGTTGAGGAGGATATGGCTAGGATGGTGCTTAAGGATTCAATGAATTAATGGGTGTATATTTGGAGGTTACTTTATTCGGTCGGTACTTTGTTAAGATGGTTCACGATATCTTGATGTTTGATTTTGTATATCATACGATTATTGCTTGTAAACATTTCTCATTGAAAAGACTCATACTGTGAAGACATTATCTGTGCTGGGGGTGATGTATGCACTAGTTGGTAGGTAGCCGATCAACGACAACCTTCATCTCGTCGTCTGTGTATATCCGGAAACCCTTGTCGAGAGTAACACTAGCCAGCTGTACATTCTTAGCATCAAGTTTCTCCTCCATAACCTGCTTCAAGGTCTTGAGAACAAGAGTCTCGGCGTCGACCAGAGAAAGCGACTACTTTAGTTAGTACTGGATTCTGTCGTGGTAGCTGGTTGAATTACTCACTCGGTGGTACTCATTCTGGAGTTCAGCCTGGGCACCCTCAGAACCAGACCCAATAGCTTTAGCATCATAGCGATAGAAAGTACCCGAAGGTTCGGCATGGAACAACTGCGGGCCATCCTCATCAATACCGGCAATCAACAAGGCCACACCAAAAGGTCTCGACATGATGGTCTCCTCACCATCAGCACCCTCACCGAACCGCAAGGCCAAGTCGCAAATAGCCTGGGTGCAGCTCTCTACACGGAGATCTTCATTGTAGTTGAAGTGGTGAGATTGGCATTCAACGCGGGCGTGTTCAACCATGGAGCGGGCATCGGCTTGGAGACCCGACATGGCACAGCCGATGTGGCGGTCAATTTCGACAATCTTTTCGACGCTGGAGGTTTCGAGGAGAGTGCTGGTTACGCGCTTTTCTACGCCGAGGATTACGCCTTCAGAGGTGGCGACGCCGATGGCTGTGGAGCCGAGTTTGATGGCTTCGAGGGAGTATTCGACCTGGAAGAGACGACCTTCGGGGGAGAAGGTGCTGGGTACGAGTTAGATTATGGTGGTTTTAATGCTGGCGTTGGTAGGATGACATACTTGATACCACGGTCTATTAACACGGACAATGGAGTTAGCGTCAGGTACAGAATGGTGGACTTGGAGACATTACTTACCGTATTCAGATCTAGACATGAACATGTTGGTGATGGGGAGCTTAACCTGCTCGGGTACAACGTAATTAATAAGGAAGAAAGAGAGTATCTAAGCAAGATGAAAGACTACACGAAAATGCAGGTTCTAGAAAACCAATTAAGTAACAAATTATCAACGAACAAGCAAAGTCACGTCTACCTTATGAAGCTATTCCAACCAGCAGTATAGGCAAGCATCGACATACGAACGCACCCTGAACCTTCCTTCCACTGTCAAGAGCTAGCTTAGGTGGGGCAATTGAGGGACAGGCGGACGGGAGCTTGTAAACTGGAACGCCACATGGAATGCTTGACGCCACAGAGACGCCACATGAGCTTTGAAGGGAGGAAGTTGGCGCTGATACTAAAGCTTTTTGCCAAATTTGGACAAACAAAATAGATGATTTTTGGCGATGATGATGGATTGTTTTGACGGCATTGATTGAGTTTTTTGAGGGTTTTTTTCACCTTTACGGAGATTTTTCGATACAAGATTGAAGAGAAACACGGAATTGGTAGATTGAGAAGGGTGTTAATTTCATCGAAAGAAGTACGAACGCGTCACGATAACCAAAGAATCGCGATACCCCACCAAATCCAAAATGGCCACCGCCCGCGCCGCCAGTCGACTCGCCGGGGACTCCCCTTCCCGGTCAAGTTCGCGCTACCGAAGTTCCACAGCTACAGGATTCCGCCAGGAACGTGGTCGTGACCATACAGAACGCGCAGCGAATAACGGGTCTCCGTTGATTTTTCAGCAATCAACGGCACATAAACGATCAGCCTCGGGGAATCCTAGACCGCAGTATGGTCAGAGATCTACAGAGGAGCTGAGAGGGGAGGAGAGAGAACGGAGGACGGAGACTAGGACGGTGCATTATACGGAGACTTTGGTGGCGCGAACTAGGAGCTTGGAGAGACGGGAACGGAGGGCCGAGAAAAGAGGGGAGGATAAGGGGAAGGCACGAGAGAAGGACAAGGAGAGGGAGAAGGGACAGGTTGAGCAGCCTCAGGGTGAGTTTGTAGACTGGTTTTGTGAGGTTATCACTGACTTATGACTTTAGTTGTTTGGAACCCCGAGGCTTCGTTGGTGAATCATACAACTGCTCCCTTGGCATCACGGATATCAATGCCACCACCAGCCGCTCATCATCCGCAACCACCACGTCCACTAAACGAGTTGAGTCTAGAAGCTCAAGAGGCGGTGATGATTGAGGATCTTTTGTTTGTATTCATGGGATATGAAGGACAATATATCCGGTTTGCAAAGGTCTATGACCCGTCAGAGGAACGAGATAGACTTGCGGGCCCGGAATATCGAATTGCACAGGGTTTGGATCCTAGTTTGCAGGATCTTACGGCTTCCATGTTACGTATGGCGAAACATTATTCGGCTTTGGAATGTTTTGTGGATGTACAGAGTAAAGATGAGTTTGGGCTGGTAAATCATGCTTTATGTGCTGCTGTCAGGAAGATTCTACATGAGTATTTGGTTATGATTGCGCAGTTGGAGACGCAGTTCTTGACTAATGAGAACTTTACCATTCATGTACTTAATGTTCACATTAAGCCCATGAGCCATACTCTTCTTCAGATCTATACGCTGGGTTTGGAACTTCTCACCAAAAACGCCTTATTAGATGAGGACAGCGAAGAGGAAGTAGATAGCGGTGATGACTTTGAGAATATCCTCGAGACATTACGAGATGGTGCTGGTATTGGACCTGGAAATATCACGGGTAAAAAGGAATGTAAAGGTGGTGTGGTGCTTGGCCTTATTACTCAACGGCTTGAGACAATGTCGGGAGATCCAGCAGCTAAGAAACTGTTGACCACGTTGTTACGAGACGCGAGTAAACCGTACATGGTAATGCTCAACGAGTGGCTTCACCATGGAAGTATCCATGATCCACATTCGGAATTCATGATCAAGGCGAAGAGTATCAGACATGATCGCTTAGAACAGGATTATATCGACGAGTACTGGGATAGTCGGTACACTGTCCAGCAACAGATTGTTCCGCCACAGTTAGAAGCGGTTAAGGAGAAGGTGCTGCTTTCGGGCAAGTATCTGAATGTTGTTAGAGAATGTGGTGGTATGGATGTCAGTACATCAATGGCGGATGTGCCGACTTCATTCGATGATGCCGGCTTCTTGGAGAACATCAATGCGGCTTATGCTCATGCTAATGAGTCGTTGATGCAATTGTTATTGACGACACATGCACTGCCGGCTCGACTTCGGTCCATTAAACATTACTTCTTTCTGGATCCATCGGATTACTTTACTTATTTCCTAGAGCTGGGCGCGTCGGAATTGCGGAAACCTATTAAGGCTGTTAATACGGGGAAGCTCCAGTCTCTTTTGGATTTAGTTCTCCGGCAACCGGGAAGTGTCGTATCATTGGATCCGTTCAAAGAGGATGTCAAGGTTGAGATGAACGAGGTTCCATGGACACGTACTTTACAGCATGTTGTTGGAATTACCGGAGTCGATAAAGATGAGGTTTTACCACCAGTTTCATCACAGCCGTTAGAGACGGATCGTAATGCCACAGGAATCACATCTTTACAGTTGGATTATGCTGTGCCGTTTCCCGTGTCGTTGGTGATTTCTCGACGGACAATTTGGAGATACCAGACTCTATTCCGCTATTTACTATCCTTGCAACATCTTGAAGCACAACTGTCTACGTCATGGCAACTTCAATCACGGGGACTTCCGTGGACAAACAGATCAAGTAACCAACGTCTCGAGGTATGGAAAGCCCGCGCCTGGACCTTACGTTCTCGCATGTTGGTATTTGTCCAGCAACTACGCTATTTCTGCACCACGGAGATTATCGAGCCGAACTGGCAAAAGTTTATGGAAAGACTTGGTCGGGAAGGAGGAGGCTCCGACACTGCGGCGAGAACCGTGGATGAACTTATTGGTGACCATATCGACTTTTTGGATTCATGTCTGAAGGAATGCATGTTAACCAATGGGAAACTACTCCGTGTAAGTATTTATTGTAGTCACCCTCACCACATGTCAAACAAGCTCAACTAACAAAATCAGATCCACTCAAAACTAATGCAAACCTGCACCTTCTTCGCCTCTCCATCCACACTAACCTGGATAACGCGTGAAATCGAGAAATCAGACCCCGATCTCTCGTCACCAATTCGTCCACCATCTATATCTCCCCGCCAATGGCTCGCCTATCAACAATCAAAAGCCCAACGCGCAGCCTCTGGAACCGGACAGAACGTCGAAGGAAACTATGCCACTATCGATGCCCGTGTGGATAACCTGTTTGACCTGCTTAGTAAGTGGGAAATGAACTTTAGCAAGCATCTTCAGATTCTATTGGACGCGCTGAATCATTATGCTGCGAGAGAGACGGTGGTGTTGTTGAGTTTATGTGCGAGATTGAGTATTGCGAATCATGGGACGGCCTTTAGTGGATTGAGACATGATGAAGATACCGTTATGGGGTAGATATTTAGAGTAAAGTGAAGACGTAATTCGTAATTCATTATTCGTTATGAGCCATGAGCCATGAACTAAAACTATTTAAACAAGGACCGAATATCAAGTAACTTGCGCAATGCAACCTCTCCTTGGTCCACGCCCTTGCCCGACGCTTTCCCATCCATACTGAGACTTGCCAACTTCATCTTCTTCTCTTGCAACTCCAACATGCGCTCTTCAAACGAGTCCTTCATGATATACTTGACCGTACGAACCTCCCTCGTCTGTCCCAATCTATGAACTCTATCAACAGCCTGAGCCTCCGCCGCAGGGTTAAACTGCGGTTCCATAACGTACACGTGACTCCCCGCCGTCAAATTCAACCCGAGTCCTCCAGCCATGATCGAGACAAGGATGACATGGACGTTATTATCATCGCGGAAAGCTTCCATGGCCGCTGACCGAGATGCCCTGCTCATTGTCCCGTCCAGGCGTACAAAGCGAATAGAGTTGAGGCGCAGAGCGTGTTGGATCAAGTCAAGGTGGGTAGTCCAGCCGGAGAAAACAACCGA
The DNA here is from genome assembly GCA_001483325.1 of Huntiella savannae. Taxonomy (NCBI): domain Eukaryota; kingdom Fungi; phylum Ascomycota; class Sordariomycetes; order Microascales; family Ceratocystidaceae; genus Huntiella; species Huntiella savannae. The sequence continues at coordinate 69,781 of LCZG01000031.1, read as the reverse complement.
CTTGACGGGCGGAGAGCCGAGGGATTCTTCTGAGATGCGCTTGTTCTCGAGGAGGTTGGAGAGGAGGGCACGGACTTTGGTGCTGGGGCCGCGGTAGTTGGAGAGCCGGGAGGCTTTGTCGGCGCGGGTCCGTTCGGCGGGCGTGAGGGTGGTGGAACTGGAGTTGGTGGAGGATGTGGCGGTTTTGGTGCCGTCGTGTTCGGGGTTGAGGAGGGATTTGCGGAGCGGCACGGTTAGGAGGGGGGTGTCGGGGGCGTTGCAGAGGGTGCAGGGACCTTTGGGGGCGCCGGAGAGGGATTCCTTGGTGAGTGATTCGTAGGGTTTGAGACATGGGCGGCAGAGAAGGTGGTAGCAGGCCGTCATGTATCCGAGAAGGTCGTCGTCGGAATCATCAAGGGAGTCTTCGGAGAGGAGCTTCTTGGAGCATTTTAGACAGGTGTCGTTGTTGGTTTGTTGCATGAGTTCGAACATGTCGTGGGCTTTCCGCTCCGAGAGATCCATGAGGGTGTCGGAGCTGGGAGAGCGGGAGAGGGAGTCGTGGAGACTTAGGTTCTGCATGGTCGACAGGTCATCTTGGTTTAGAAGGTCTTGACCATGGGCGCAGATGAGGCGGAGACGGAGGATGGATCGGAGAATGTGGATGTACGTGTGTCCTGAAAGGGCCTTTTCTCCGTTGGATGAAAGGGCTTGGACACGGTCAGAGGCATTCTGGGCGAAGATGTCGTACACGTGGCGTTCCTCGGGGGTGAACTCTAGCCGGATGACCTCGTCGGTTCTCGGCGGCAAGTTAATCCGATCTTTGAACCGACGGAGCGTCACCATGTCAACTAGGATCCGTAACTTGGCTACAATGTCCGGGTCGCACACCTTGAAAGGGTCAACGATGTACCTTGCAAATCTGCCTCGGTCATCAAACGGACGAAGTCTGATGAATTGTAAAAGGGCAGCTAAATCCTCCAAGCGGTTCTGCACCGGTGTCCCGGTTACCGCCCAACGACGATTCGCCTGAAGTCGCATGATGGCTTTATTCTGCATGGTGTTTTGCTCACGGATCATGTGTGCCTCATCTAGTACGATTCTGAACCAAGAGAGTTCCTCCAGGGGATACTCGCCTGCTTTTTGGTGAACGCGGGCACGCAGTTCACTTGAGATGGACCCGTACGTGGTGATTACCAGGTCGTAGTTAGCTAGTTTCTCGAGGTCCCGGACGCGGCTGAAGCCGTGGTATATAGTGTATGTTAAGCCGCGAGGTTTCAAATGGGTGGTGATTTGTTCTTCCCAGTTGGTTATTGTGCTGAGAGGGCAAACGAGGAGTGTAGCGCGCGCGTTCCGAATGACGGGGGTGAGTCCGAACGAGGCCTTTTGAGTCCAGGTTTTGGACGTGGGTCGACTTGCTGGTTGTAGTGGCTGGATTGGCGCGAGTTGACTCCATTGTTGGGCTTCATCAAGGGAACTAGCAATGAGTGAGAGGATACTCAAGGTTTTTCCCAAGCCCATCATATCAGCCAAGATACCTCCACGAGTCAACGGAGGAGCTCTACAAAGGTCGTTTGTAAGGACATTTCGAAAACAATCATTGCCTTTCTTGTCTTTACTCGCAGGCCAAAGAACATGGTCACCGGGCCCATCGTCACGTTCGCGGGATTGCATGAAATAGAGGCCTTGTCGTTGGTGTTTAAGTAGCGGGGTGACGACAGTATCTGCGGGTTCTGCCTCGAGCATTTCGGCGCCGGAGAGGTTATCAAAGATTCCCATGACCTGGGAGCGCACTTCCTCGGCGGAGCGGGTGGATTGTTGTTGGTAGGATGGTTGTGTGACGAGACTGTAACTTCGTGGTGGTGGACGGGCTTGAGCTTGCGGGATGGCTTTGTGTGGGTTCATTACTTGGATTCCGGTCTGGACGAATTGTGGTGGACGGAGAATTAGACCTTTCCTAGTAAGGACGTCTCCTATATAGGAACTATAGCGAGCTGGTCCGTAAAGATTCACCTGGAGTGGCTTATTAATCTCCATTTGTGCGCCGGCCACCTCATTCGGCACCTTTTGTTGCGGTGTAATCCGCGAGTCCGTCCGGATACCCATGGTTGAATTCAAGAAGGCGGCGATTATGCTGGCGTTCTTGGGGTCAATGGAACCAACTACATTCCCTGTTCGATCGGTAGCTTCCACAGTGTCGGACGAGGCAAGAGGCTTCTGGATGGTGATTTTGATCATGGGGAACCAGCCATCACCAAAGATACTTCGTGCGCTGGGAAGTGGAGACGGAACTACAGTGCACTGAAGAATTGTTTCTAGACAGCCGTAACAAACTTCTTGGTCGTTGGGATTTGGGGCCGCGGGGGTGGCAGCAGTGGCAGCGCCCGTAGCGCCGGTAGCGCCGGTGGCACCGTTGGGAGTTCCGTCTAGTAGGTGTTAGAGTTTTTCGGTGTAGCTTGAAGGTATATTGGAGACTTACTTGTGGGATTTACACTTGGGACTGCCTGGTTAAACGACAAGTGTCCAGCATGCATAGTCGAAGATCTCACGGGTTTTTGTCTCAAAACCCGTTCACCACTATCGGCATCATGGAAAACCGGTCTAGGCATGATACTAACTCCCGACTCAGTCCGTCGTCTCTTGGAAGGTTGATCCATTTGCACATCCTCAGGAGTTTCCACCATCTTAGCAAACGACGGCTCCGACCTCACCGTATGAAAAGCCCCCGGCGAAGTCTCCGTCGAAAACATATGCGCAGCTGTGGCCGGGGGCGGCGGCGGTGTCGATTCAGTCGGTGAGTTATCCTCGTCGTGAATCTGAAATACTTTTCCCGATTTAATCGGGGCAAGTGTGGTTGGAACAAAGGGCAGGTTATGTAAGACGGGGGATCGACGGGGTAGTTGCTGGTGGACTTGTGCTAGAGAGGGAAGGGACGTCTGGGAGTGGAAAGTACTTTGCATGAGGGGATTCATTTGGTTGAATTGGGTTTGGGGAAGAAGTAAATCTGATGTGGAGAATGACATGTTGATTGCGTTTTGAGACCCGAAAATTGGCGTGTGATGGGGTTCTGAAGAGGTTATTGATGATAGATTCATGACTGAATGAGACCTGGTGGGAGGAATGTTGCCGTTTGGTAGTGTATGATATGGTATTTGTCTCTGAAGGCCGTTCATATCAAATGGGCCTGATTGTGGCGGCATCGATGGATACTCATACATTTGAATATTACCAGATCCATCGCCGGACCCATCTCCGGGAAACCGGGCAGTTACTGGACTTCCCATGTGGACTCCGTGTGTTGTACCAAGTTGACCATCTACGTCAAAATCGACATTTGACCCCGTGTGTTCCATGGTGAACATGCGCTTTATATTGGGATATTTTTTTCGTGTGAGCCAGGCTGCCTTAGCTTAGTAAAGCTAGGCTCTATAAAAGATGTCGACTGGTGATTTTCGGAAGGTGCGATGGGGACGGAGGATTAATTGTGAGTGAAGATGAGGAAGTGACGGTGGCGAATTGGAAGGTGAGGGGGTCTTGTGTCAGAAAGAAGTAGTTGTGAAATTGAAGAAGAAAAAAGGGTGAAAGAAATTGAATTGACGATGATGTGGGTTGTTGTAGTGGTGACAGTGGTGACAGTGCAGTAGGTCGATTTAGAAGGTTTGTTCTAGGCCTAGGTTCGATATGCAGGCAGGGCAAGATTCAGTGAACTGGGGATGATATTTTAGGAAGGAACGAGAAGAAGTAGGAAGGGAATATAAATGTCGAGTTGAAAGGACTTTTTGTTTTGAAAAAGAAGAAGATAAGAAGGGGAAAAAGGGAGGAATCAGGTCTGTTTATTTTATTTTCTTGGATTCTTGAGTTGTCGGGTTTTGGCGAGGATTTGATTGAAGTAGAGTGGAGATACTTTGGATTGACGGGGAACAGGACAGGGGTATTTAGAGAAAAAGAATTGAGGAAGGTGGTGATGGATGTAGTTGCTTTGGTTAGAAGTAATTCCGCTTTTTTTTGAAGACGTCAATTCACTTGTATATAGAGTATAGGGTATATTCACAAGAAAGTCTTTTTATAATCATGACAGACTTGATAATACTTGACTTGATTCAAAGTTGATCAAGTGACATCACCAAAAACCCACTTACTTGCTTCCTCAATCAAGCTAAGTCCATCCTTCACCGAAGAAAGGAACAAGGTAGTGGAAACTTGGTCACATGGTCTTGTATCTAGATTCCATGTATGGAACGAATTCACCGTAAAACGACTACCGGACCGGGCGGGGTCTGTGAATGAATAATCTGCCTAAAATACCACATTGTATGAGATGTCTATCTACATTGAAATGTCCGAATGACCATTTGATCTTCCTTGTTTACAGCTGGCGGTAAATAGGCCAGTGTCACGGCTATATATGCACTGTCATCTCACATGAGCGGGGAATTTTCTTCATCTTGGAATATAATAGACTGGGCTTATCTCGTAGCATAAACACTTTTGTGCTGTATTTTGAGAGACTTGGTGTCATGAGACTAGAAATCTCCTCAATGGGCCCATGTAGAGATAACATGTTCAACGTTAATGACGTCACCGTGATGATTGAGAAATATACCCCGCTATGGATAAACCCTAGCTTAGTCTGTGTATGTACAACTTTGCTAGCTTTTTCTTTGGAAATTTACTACTTTTCGTCACACTTAATCTCCCGCACAATGTGCTGATCGCGTCTAGCCTACCTGCCGTATGCACGACTGCCCTGCATCTTGTCGTGATTAGAAATGTAACTATACGAAGGATGGATGTGAATTGCCTCTTGTGTTCCTGTGAATGAAGACTCCCCCATCTGTGATGGACGGGCAGTAGGGTTCCTGTCACAAACAACCCTAATTTTATATGGTTGTGAACCCCTGATTTGGGTCTTGTTCATTGTAGGTTTGATGACATGATGAATAATATCTCATTAGGTTATGATCAATGACGTAATCTTATTCAGCGTACATCTTCAATATCTTTATATCCCACCTAAATACCTACAAACTACAAAATGGATGCCCCAGAATGGGAAGCCGATGTATGGCTACATAAGCATTCAACCCATTTACTAGCCGACCTCCGAGAAGCCATTCCCAAACTCCTCCGGAAACCCGCCGGACCAGATGGTGTCTCCAAGCTACGTTACAAAGTGCGTATTCGGGAAGTCCGCCGGATAGAAACAGATGTAAGATACATATCCCCCCTAAAACATAGCTATATCTAACATATCCAGGTCCTCGACCAATTCCTGGAACTCCCACAATTGTTGGACCCAGACCTACAATCTTTCATTCCTCAAATAGCCAACGCATATCTCGATTTCCTACAAAACCGAGGCGTGGCTTCTTTGAAGACCATCTCTCCTTTGATCGCCCCGTTATCCCAAGCTGCGGCAAGTATTCTCTACACATTCTGTAAAGTCCGCAGTCAAAAAATCATCGTTCGTTTCCTCCCCGTAGAGACCAAGTATCTTGAACTCCTCCTTTCTGGATTAGAGTCTGATTTCATGCTTTCCAGAGAAGCCAACGTTGATGAGAAAGCCTTATGGACGTGGCAAGAGCGTTATGTCATTTTACTGTGGCTTTCACAGTTACTATTTGCGCCGTTCGATTTAGCTACAATCAGCTCGGTGGACTTTGATGACGTGGGCGTTCCCGACATTGAAAACTTTTCATGGCCTGAGAATATGCCGGGAATCACGGCAAGATTGGTTCCGTTGGCTTTAGCGTATCTTGATGATGCGGGAAAGCAACGGGATGGCGCAAGGGCATTGCTAGTTAGACTAGCTATGAGGAAGGACATGCAACAAGCTGGTCTGTTAACTTCCCTTGTTGACTGGGCTGTCCGCTGTCTAGACCCGACAAGTGATGATAAAGTAGAGTCTACATATTACTACAACGGACGCCTGTCCTTTCTCGCCGGTGTCCTCCGTGCTGCAAGTGGCACGTCAGATCTGGATTCCCATCTCTCCAAAATATTCACATGCATGGTGAAAATCACCGAGGCAACTAACCAAGTCACCCGTTTCATCATGAGTTCCTCGGTTGCGCGAAAACTCGTCATCAAGGTCATGCGGTCTGTTGCCAGCCTTGTGCTACGTCAGAGTGAACTCACTGATGCGTCAATCGATCTGGTTGAGACTTGTATTACCTTTTTGATGGAGAAACTAGGCGATAATGACACACCGGTTCGATTGGCTGCTAGCAAGGCCTTGAGTGTTATTACACTGCAGTTGGATCAGGATATGGCCGAACAGGTTGTTGAAGCGGTTTTGAATGAGTTGAGTGCACGAGTTTTATGGGTGGCACACCCGAAGAATGCTGAGGCGCCCAAGACGAGAGATCTTTCGGCTGTGGACCCGTTGCAGTGGCATGGGTTGATTCTTACCTTGTCACATCTTCTTTATCGTCGGTCTCCGCCAAGTTCTCAGTTGGCTGATATTATTCATGCTTTACTACTTGGTCTTTCATTTGAACAGAGAGGTCCTACGGGGGCATCCATCGGTACCAATGTCCGTGATGCTGCCTGCTTTGGTATTTGGGCTACATCTAGACGGTATACAACAGCCGAACTTATGGCCGTGCCAATCCACACTGTCCTGGCAGCTTCCGCACATAAAGCAGCGCCACATATCATCCAAGTTCTTGGAACCACTCTTGTAGTTGCGGCGTCTCGTGATCCTGCTGGGAACATTCGCCGTGGAGCCTCAGCTGCGTTACAGGAACTAATCGGAAGACATCCCGACACTGTAGCCCATGGAATTGACGTGGTACAGGCTGTAGACTATAACGCAGTGGCATTACGGTCGAGAGCTATCCATGAGGTTAGTTTGAAGGCGACCATGTTGGATGGACAATATGGCGAGGCTTTACAAGAGGCTTTGTTGACTTGGAGAGGTGTTGGTGATGGTGAGGCGGCGGCGAGAAGAGTTGCTGGAAGAAGTTTTGGAAGGCTGACGTTGGAGTTGGCTAGGGGAGATTTAAAGAGGTCTGTTGAGGTCTTTGAGAAGGCGAGAAGGTTGGTTTTGGCGGATGTGGCGGTTTTGACAAAGAGACAGGCTGATGAGAGACACGGTCTGTTTTTGTGTTTGGCGGGATTGTTGGATCAGACTGGCGAGTTAGAGGGCTTGGTTAAAGAGTGCGGAATGGAAGAAGTCAAGATGGAGTTTAAAGAGTATCTTGGGAGACAGCTCAAGGCTGTTGTTGGGATACTGATGGATGTTCACACAGGAGGGTTCCGTAGACAGGAACTTTTGGCTGAAGCTGCCAGTCGGTTGGCGGTTTCTTTGTTGCCTGTTATTCAACTGTATTTGTTTGGAGATGAGGCATCTACAAAGGAGTTCCACCCCGGTTATGAAATCTTCCGGCCGGGATGTCCTGAACGGGTATCTGACTATGTCTCCGCTTTGGACTCTTGTATTCAAAGTGGTGACTCGTCCATCTCCTCCACCATCTCTGAAGTTTGCAATGTTCTCGGGAATATCGTTCCCAATTGGCTCGACTTTGACAACCAAGACACGGTCGATGCGGTATCCTCGGCTGCAATGGTTCATCTGGTTCTAACGCCTCAAGATCTTCGACCCGCCGTTGTTCAAGCATGGGCTGATATAGTCCGGTCGAAACAGACCACTTCTGCAGGTCACGGCTATGGCTATTTCTACGCGATAGCCATGTCCTTTGCAGTTACAAGATGTGTTTTAGAGTTGACAGGACAGAGGAACACCGAGGTGATTAGTAACGCGCTCCTAGGAAGATGGCGAGCCGACGAAGACGTTGACACGCGAGTTGTCATTTTGAATAGTTTGACAGTCAGTCAGACGTTACGACAGACTCCGGCGGTGTTCTTGGATATCATGAGTGAGGGATTGAATGATTACACGAATAATGCACGTGGTGATGTGGGTTCTTTCGTTAGAAGAGCGGCGTTGCAGGCGACTATGAGCTTGTGGAGTGGTTTGGACAAGCTGTCTGGGACGGATAAGGAATGGGCTGAAGAAAGTATCCGGAAGTTGTTTCCTAGTGTGGTGAGATTGGCAGGTGAAAAGTTGGATCGGGTTCGAGTTGATGCTCAAAAAGCGTTGTCTATGTGTTGTAAACCAAGGCGAGTACTTTTCGAGGGGTTGGCAAGGGTTGTCACTAACTGATTATAGACCTGATGATATGGAGTTTCAAAGTTTGACCTTTTCATCAGTCAAGTATTTCCACTGTTTACTTGATGCGATTGGGAAACCCGAGTACTATCATGACATTATTGCGTCTGTGGCTACTGAGAATCCAACGGAGTTGATGGAGTCTTTACTAGCTGGCTTGGTAACATCGGCAGACACAGGAAATGAAGTGCTCGTAGTCAACTCTCGAGCGGCGATTCTCCATTTCTGTCAAACACGGGAAAATCTGTCTATAGTAGCAACGTCCATCTTCAACAACATCAAGAACCACCAAGCAACAGACAGAATCCTGATTTCTTCACTAGAGATCCTCGCCCTACTAATGAACACGCACCTCCTCTCACAATGTCCCACTCTAGACGCCAAGTCAATCTCCCTCCAAGCCCAAAAAGCCGCCTACAAATCCGGCAACATGCGCAAAATAGAAGCCTGCGTCAAAGTCTACGGCGGAATCATCCGTCACCTAGGCCACCCATCATCAGTCATCCTCCGCAAACTCGAAGGAATCTCAGAAGCAAAGAAACGTCTCGCTGCCCTTTGGTACCACCCCTGGCCCAAAGTTCGAAACCTCGTCGTCGATGAAATTTGGTCCGTCATTTCAAATACCCCGGACCTCCCCGAAGAGACCGGTAACGTCCTTCTCGGTATCAATTGGGCAATGGCGTCAAAGGGGCAGATTAAAAAGGCTGCTATGGAAGTAGGGTTTGATGGTTAGGGTTGCGTGGGATGGGGAGGGATTTTTTTTTTCGGTGGTTTGGGGGGCGGGCTTATCGGGGAGTGTCTGAGGCCCTGACGCCCGAGGTCGGTTTGACGGGAGGAAGAGGATTTGATGATGGGTTCTTTTCGGGGGTTTGTTAATCTTTGGTTTTTGAGATGATTTTGTTTGTTTAGAGTATGTGAGCCTCATGTATATGTAAGGTGGTATTAGATGTAAGAATCCCCTGCATGATCCTTTTTCATGTACCTCTCCTCGTCTGTCCATGTGCATGAAGAAAAACTTGAAAGACTGCTGTATGTACATATGTATGTATGTACCACCATATAAAAGCCTCTCCTTGTCAAACAAAAACAAAATTGTATACAATTACTGCGCACGGCTTCATTTTTTTAGGATATAGCCCGGTTCAAGCTAGTTATCCGTCCGTGGACCGTGACCCGTGGCGTGTCTATGTGGGGTGTTTTATCCTGTACTATCAATATATAGTGTGTTTCTGTGGGAAG
>LCZG01000031.1:23121-60313 GCA_001483325.1 Huntiella savannae | reverse complement strand
TGAATTGATTATCCATTCGTCTCTGATGGGTTATATTATATACAAGATATACATTCGCTACTATCTTGACTTTGTTCTTTCCTAGTTATCGTTTTTCTGTTTCTTTTTTTAGGAAGGTTTACGTCGTCACTACATGCCTTTTTTTCGACTAGATAAAATCTTATCTATTTGGTAGTTGCCACATCCTTTCCTTTACTTTTTTGTGCCGTCACACAGGCTTCTAGAATCAAGCTTCTTTTTTGTCACCTGTCTCATTCGAACTACCTATACCAAGACATTTTCCTAGTCAGGAACATTACATACATCGACAAGGTCGGCTGGTGGAGATCTCGGGGACGGAGATTCCGGCGTATAAGACCTATTTCACACGGTTCTTGCCGTCACCGCCAAGATGCTCTTCTTCTCAGATCCCCCTGAGATGACTACTTTCTTTCAGGATAAGCCGACTTTACTGGTGACTTGGTGGGTTACCTTGTTTAGTACGAGTATTATCTTGACGAGAGTCATTGGACGACTTGTGCGGACTGAACATATGTTTCCAGAGGATATCACGGCTTTTTGGTCTCTTATCCCGTTATACATTCGACAGGCCTTCATTCATTGTGTCATTCTTTGGGGCACCAATAACGCCGATTTTACAGACGAAATCCTGACTGAAAACCAGGTTTATAAGAAACAACTCGCCTCGGGATTCGTCCTTATTGCTCGCATCTTCTTCGCACTTACTCTCTGGGTTCTTAAATGGTCGACTCTCGAATTCCTAAAACGCCTGACTGATTCGACCTGGGAACGCTCCTACACAAAGACCATTCTGTACGCACGTATCGCTCTCGCTTTTTCATTCTTTGTTGTCGTCGTCACCATCTTCACGGAATGTACGCCGTTCACAGCGTATTGGCAGGTCCTTCCCGACCCCGGCCCGCATTGTAGACAGGCCTATGCACATTTGATTGTGACGGGTGTGATGAACATTGTGACGGACCTAATGTTGGTGATTATCCCCATTCCAATCATTATCCGCTCCACAATGACGCCCCAAAGGAAAACTACCCTGATTACCCTGTTTTCTTTGAATCTTTCCGTCGTTGTCGTGTCGCTTATTCGCGTCCAGAAAATCTTGGAACATCGCGGGAATCAACAATACCGTACGCTTATGGCCTCGGTGGAACTTCTATTTGCTGTCGCTTCTGCAAATGCCCTTGTGTTAGGTTCCTTTGTTCGTGATAAAGGCATCAAGAAGCGGAAATTCAAGTTTGGTGAGGAAATGCCAGTGGCTATAAACCCAATTGCCGCTACTGCAACACCGCCTATGCAACGACATCACGTTTATAAACATCAGTGGGGAAGTGACGAGGATTTGGTTGCTGGACTTGGTCTCGGCTTGAAGCCAGAGTTACGGACTGATTTGAAGACCAAGACTGACGGAGCTACTACCGGAATGTCACAGCCAAGTGCTTCGGCTTTGGGGTTGAGACCTATGGCTCAAAGAGTAGCCTCTGGGAAGAAAGACTCGTGGCAAATGTCATTCCACAGTCGACAAAAGTCCAAGACCGAAATGTCAGAAGACTCTCTTCTACCAAACGACCACCACAACGAACAAGTTCTCGCCCAACAACAATCTCCAGCTCTCTTGTCGGCGATGCCTCCAGTGGCAACATCACCCGTGGTAACATCTCCCGTGACAACATCACCCACGGCACTTTCTCCTGCACAAACCGCTGCTATTGCAAATGCCGCTTCTACCCCGCTTACGAGCACCAAGGGACCTGTATCCTTCTTTGATCTGGGTGGACTTCTTGAAGCTGGTGGCACGTCCATTCCCTCTTCGGACTTGGAGGATCCCGATGACAATGGACTTGACTCGTTCCGTCGCCGGAGTTACATTCCTGATCCATCAGCGCCATCTGTCGAACAGTTACTTGCCCAGCAACAAAATGAGTCGTACTGGGCTTATCAATCAGCCATGTTATCCGCACCCATGCCTACTGCTTCTCTTGCTGGATATGCAACTGTGCGTCGTGCTTCCACGGCTATTCTGCAGGATCTAGGCGGTATGTTGGCACCGATTATGAGTGCTGGCGAGGGAAATGTCGGGAATATCGTGCCGTTGGTGGAAATGGATACGAATACTTCGGTGGGGACTATCCAGGACTTACCGAGCCCGAGACTTGGAAGTTCCCATGGGAAACGGGCTGGTGCTGTGAGGAACCATTCCAGGAAGGTGTCTACTACTGGGAAGTCGGTTTCGACACCTACCAGTCCGAGACCAAGACCTAGTCCGGGGCCAAGTCCTGGGACGAGTCCGGAGGATGGTCCTGGGTTTTCGGATTTAGGAGGATTGTTGAATTAGATGTTTCTTGTTTATGATGTTTTTTATGATTTAGCGGTAATGATTTATTTGTTTTAGATAATCCATCTTGATTTCATCACGTCCCACTCTGCAGCCAACAAAGAAATGTATGTCTGTACATAGAAACCTTGTATTGCAATTTTATACACCATCTATGTCTCCTTCCTCTCAATAAACACCACAAAGGTAATACCAAACGAACCAAAAGAAAACAGCAAGAAAACGCCAATAAATACCCAAGCCAGTCTTCCCACGCCCTGCTATATTCTTAAACACACAACCGGTAACTAGCATAACGACCTGCCGTCTCCGAGTTTCTAATAATCTTGACAACCTGCCCTCTCTTCAACCCCAAGTACTTGGCCACCGGGTCCTTTTGCAAAATACGCGGCAACTGCGTATCCTTCAAACGATATCTCTTCAGCAGCGCCGCCTTCTCCTCCTTGCTCAGAAGGATATGCTTAGGAACAAGCTGGTGACGAGTCAAGTTGACAATGAGGTCGTCCTCAAGGAAGTATTCAATGTGCGTGTATGTTTCGGCCGCGGCAATGTTCTTGCGGGCCGCACTGGTGAGAGGCGCGGGGGTGACCAGGATGGCGGTTTTGAAGGAGCGTTCGACCACCGACATGATGAAGGCTTTGATTTGCGCGATGCCCATGTTTTCCTCCGTGAGGAATTTCACGTACACGGGGCCGATTTCGCTGGAGAGTTCCCGGGTTCCAGAGGCGTTGGTGGTGCTGTGTTTGGCCACCATGAGGTCGCTGGGTGACGCGGAGAATTGGAGGCGGTTACGACTGAGAAGGCGCCTTGTTAGTTTGGTCATGACTGGACAGGAGGGGACAAGGAGACTTACTCGACTTCGCCGCCGGGGCCGGTGAAGTCACGCTGGAAGTCGGCGAGGGACATGTTGATTTCCTCTTCGCTCATTTCGTAGCCCTGGGTTTGTTAGTAGAGTCCTGGCATCATTAACTGAACATCCAACATACTCTATCAGCAACCATCTCCTTGACGGTCCGCAAGACCTTCCACACTCTCGCAACCTGCTTCTCATTATTATCGCCAGCGTCCATCTTGCTAATAAACAAGGAATATATGACAAAATATGAAATCAAGGGTAAGTAAAAGAAAAAAAATAACTTCAAATCGCTACGCCGCGCAATATATGCTACTCAATGACAAAATTCTCTAAACCACCTACACAAGCGCATCGTCGCAATGGCGCTCTTGCTGTAAAAAAGTTTTGGCTAGGAAATGTAGCCTCGCGTTGTGGGTCTACAGGGGGCGGAAGGCTAGATGGAGGATTACGATAACTTATCAATTAGGGTTGAAGCTTCTAGAAGGTTTGGTGATAAGATAGGTGGGTGGGATTTAGATGTAAGTTGGGGATTTTGATTGGAATTGGACATGTCTTGACTTGGGAGTTATGGCGAAATGGAATTGAGAAACATGTTGCCACTATTGTTGAATGGAGACTTGATTTGGTTGTAGCTGGACAATTCCCATGTACAAGTGCCATTTTATAGTTCCGATACAGTGTCTGCCCCCACTCACACCGTCTTTTCGCTCCGTACCCGCAGCAAAACACCGTGTTCAAAAGGCCAACATCCCACTGTCCAGAAAAGTGGACTTGGTCCAAAATGACAACACACCGTAGCTGTAGACACTTTCCGTCCATCAACCTTCAACTCCACGCCTTCCCTCGCGACTCTTGTCTTAATAACTAGCGGCACTCACATACGTCTCTACACCTTCTTTTTTCAGTTGCCACCTGCCTTGACTATAAAAGCCTGTTGTCTTCCTGTTTACTTATTCCCCCAGGTAGGCTTTTATTCTCTTCGTTCTGTTTTCCTTTTCCCATCATCGTGTTTCGTCGGATTCTTGTTTTACCAAACGCAAACTATCTTGTTGCATTACGTTGCAGATTCCTCACATCTAGCAAATCAATCCTTCTGACACAACCACCCAGACTCTTTTTAATCAGTCTTTCCTTTTTCACTTTAAAATGGCTGCCCTTACCGAGACTCCTGTTGTTACCGTTCGCCCTAGCAAGCCTGATGAGGCTGCCTATGCTACGGCTTTGGCTGCCGCTGAGGCGGCTCACAAGGAGAAGATGGATGAGCTGGTAAGTTTATTGATGTACATGTGTTTTGTGGCCTGGTACCCTGGTTCATCTGCACCCGTCCGGCCCGAGCCATTCTGTTGATGGTTCATGCCATGCCATGCCATGCAAGCGACCGTGGGTCCCATGGTCCCCGGTCCTACTACGCGATGTTGTTGTGCAAAAAGCTAATTGGTGTCGATGATATAGAACAAGCTCACGGCCAAGATCAACCTGGCCTTCCCCTCCAAGTCCACCGGCAAGAACGAGTCCCCCGAACAGAAGCGCCGCGATGAACTGATCTCGGAGCGCTCTGAGATTCGCAAGCAGCAGGCTTCGTTCAAGTCTGCTCGCCAGGGAAAGATGGACCAGCTCCGCAAGTTGGACGAGCAAATCAAGGCTCGTCAGGCTGAGCACAAGGCCAACAGCGGCAAGTGGCCTTTCAAGTCGGTTGAGGATATCGACGCCGAGATCCGCCGTCTGGAGGCCAAGGTTGAGAAGGGCGACATGAAGATTGTCGATGAGAAGAAGGCGCTGGCTGACATCAGCGGCCTTACTCGGGCTAAGAAGAACTTTGCCAATGTGGCGAAGGAGGCGGCCCAGATCGATGCCCTCCGTGACGAGGCCAAGGCCCTTCGTGCTTCTCTTGAAGATGAGGAGCAGAAGAAGATTTCTTCTCGTTACGACGAGGTTCAAGGCGAGCTGAACACCATCAACGCCGCCGCTGATGAGGTTTTCAAGAACCTTTCGGCCCTCCGCGATGAGAAGCGCAAGCTTCAGAGCGAGCAGCAGGCCACTTATGCTGCCATTAAGAAGGTCAAGGACGATTACTTTGGCGCGAAGCGTGCTTACTCTGCGTACGAGGCCCAGCAGCGTGAGAAGCACCAGGAGCGGATGCGTCTTGAGAGAGCCAAGGCTCGCAAGGAGGCCCAGCTGGAGCGTGCCAAGGAGATGTTGGCTGTTGCTGCTCTTCCTGCCTTTGGGGACGAAATCCACCGCGCTTCGTCTCTTCTGAAGTTCCTGGACCCTTCGGCTATCTCAGTCGAGAAGGCCCCTCTTTTGGCGGATCGTGGCCTTGGTGCCAAGGACCTGCGCAAGGTCGAGGCGGCTACCCCCGACAACTTCCGGGCTCTGGCTAGCAAGAAGGATCGGGACGACGAGTACTTTTCCTCGGCGTCTAGCTCGAAGAAGGGCAAGAAGGGGAAGCGTGGTGCTGCTGCTGGTGCTGCTGGTCTGGAGACGACTCGCGGGTTCATGTGCCCGCCATCGATTGTCCAGGATTGTGCGGCTATGGGAGTTAACCCTCCTATGAGTGCCAGTGAGGTTCCTGCCGTTATCGAGCAGGTGAAGGCCAAGTTGGAGAACTGGCAGAAGCAGCAGGCCGAGGAGACGGCCAAGGTGAGTTTAATAACCTATGATTTATGTGGTGATTAGTGTTGATTACTAACTTGTTTTTGTAGAACATTGCTGCTGCCAAGAAGGAGATTGCTCGTCTCGAGGCCGAGGAGGAAGGTGAGGCTCCTAAGACTGAGACTTCGGAGTAAGGGTGGTACCGGTGTAGATGTTTCTTTTGTCTTTTTTTCTTCTTTTTCTGTTCTGGGTTTTTTTAGCGGATCACGAGATCCCTTGTTTGGTTGTGCAAGTATATGTTTAATTTAGTGGGTTGGCGTTTTGGGTTCAAAAAGAAAGTTTTGATTCTACTTTGTTTATAAAGATTGTGTACATATGTATTGTTTATTGATTGATTGAATTTAAAGAGGTTGATATGGGGTATAGTAGACAGTAATAATGTGGTACAGAATGAGGCGCAGTTCAAAGATGGTGTGGTGTTGGCACTTGATAAGGTGAAGAAAGTAATAAGAGGACAAGCTAATAAGCTTGTCGCTCATGAGATGTCGAAATGAGATCAAAAGGACAGGAACGATGGCATAGATGACGTAACAATCATAAGGGTCATAAAAAACGGGGGGGGCAACATGTCCAAACGGATGACAATGAAAGAGTGAACGGACGGGTTAATACCCGTAATACCCAGCAGGCGGAGTCGGACCCGGACCCCTCGGAGCTTGATAAGCGGGACGCCTCGTCATACCCATATGCATCATCCGTTCATCGCGCTCTCTATCTCTCTCACGGAGACGCTCTCTGTTAACAGAGGCAGCGGCGGGATTAGGCATTGTAGGGTTTGGCGTGCGACGGTCCAGATGGGAAGGCGGGGAAATAGGACGACGGATAAGCATTTGTGGTCTATGAGGGGGTGTTGAAGCCCGACGAGGAAGTGGATGTGTATCCGGTGGAGGCATAAGAGCCCGAGGGTGTCCGCGCGCAGGCATATCGATGTAAGGAAGGTTCGGGGGACCAGCGGCTGCGGCGGCGGCTGCGGCGGCGACGGGGTTGGTTAGAGAGAGGGGGCGGCGGGCGGGTTTCCTTTGCGTGGGAACTTGGAGGAAGGGGGGGCTCTTGACGGCGGGGGAACTGTCGGGTGGGAGAGATAGTTCGACGAGCGAGAAGTAGTATTCGAGTACTTCGGGGTATCGGGATACACTGTCGCGCCAGTCTTGGTCGATTCCCCGCTTCATTACTTGTTGGGCGGCATGCAATTCGGCGGGCGATGGCTCCAGATTGTACATGGAGAGAGAGTTCTGACGGAGCCGTTCGAGGTGGGCGGCATGGGCGGACTTGCGGAGGTCGGTTAGATGGCGGAAGTGGTCTAGGATGGAATCCTGGGCATGTGAGCGGGCCCATTGGCTGGTACGGTTAGTTGGTTGGCGTTCTCTTCCTCTTGTCATATACTCGGATAAATCAACGTACCGGATGTCTTGATAAACGGCATGCATCACCCGAGCCTCGGCAGACTTGATTGCTCGGTCGAGACTAGCGGCTTCGCATTCACAGGCGGCAAGGGCGGATAAGCCGCAAACTGCACAGTTGGGGTCCATTCGGATGGGAGGGGGAAGTAACGGGGTAGTTGCCGATGGGACGGTTGTGCGGGGACGTGGAGGGAGAAGAGATATGGGAAGTTGCGGATGAATGGGGGACATGACGGGGTTTTTTTTATTTTGGGGGGGGGAAGGTGGTGGTGGTGGGATTCTTATGCTAGGCTGGTTGGGATGCACCTGGGATTGGATGGGCTGCAGTTTGGTGTAGCTTTGCTTTTGAGGAATTAGGAAGCTTAGGCGGTCTCGCGTGCCGTGGATAATAGGTGGGTGGGATTGGGTTCAGTTGTATCGGTTGTACAAATGTATGTACAATACGTATAACAAAAAAGCGGTATGGGTGGATATTTTTTTTCACGAGAAAGGAATGGAGGAAACTACTGAAATGGGGGATGGAGGAATTGTAGGACTTTTTGTATGGGAAGAGAAGTTGTAGTTGCTGGTGCTGGTGGTGGATGTGAGGCGAATGATGAAGGGAAGGGAAGGGACGTATGTATGTAGCTGGGCTGGGACAGGGGTAGGGATTAGAAAGAAGCCTTGATTTTGGCAGGCGGTGGTGATGTAAGTGGATAGATAATAAAGGTGTAGATCAAAAGAGAAGTATGTTGTATGTACATACGCAAGTAATGTATCGCCAACGGTTTCAGAGTTCAAGACAAGAAGATGATTTGGGAAGAGGAAGATGCGCTGTACGTATGTATATATACATGTATAAACCAAGGCTGTTGTACGTATGTTATATAGGTAAAGATACTATATGCACATATCCATGCCATAGCTACGCTACACTACACTACACTACACTACCCCACAATCCCCAGAATCCCCAGGCTAGTCAACTCAGGGCAAAGCCAAACAAGGCGAACGACAACAAGGAACGAACGAACCCACACGACTCCTCCCTCCACCCAGCCGACGACGATCTTGCGGGGTCAAACTGAGCGGGGACCCTTTGACGCGGTTTGTCGGGAAAGAAACCAGCCACCGCCTGTAAAGAGAAAGTGGATAGGCCTGTGCGAAGATGGTATGAGGGGATCACGGGGGCTACTGGGAGGTATGGCGTGGTTTTGTTTTTTCTTGGATAGGAATCTGTATGTATGGATGTAGAGAAATTCAATGTTGGGGTCGTTGGGCAGCAATGCGTGGTTTCATGCATACGCGATGGGACTAGATTGTTAATGTATTGATGGATTTGGATCTTGGTCGAGTCGAGTCGAGGCCTTGCAGATGACAGGACTAGACCAGTATGTATAAACCTTCTCCAAAAAAACAAAGACAATAGTTTAGTTAAAAAGTTCTCCTCCGGACAGGCTTGAACTGTCAACCTCCTGATTGCGAACAAGTTCATAACAGTCAGACGCGCTAGCCAATTGCGCCACAGAGGATCTTGATATCAACGTCACCACTATCCCATTTGAAATTCTCCTCACCCTCAAACCAAACCAAAAAAAAAAAAAAACGACGTCACTTCTTTCCTCCCCTTACCCACTTCATCTTTCCGTACCTCCCTCTTTTCTCGCCGCCTCCCCTAACCCAACCCTGCAGGAATCCCAATGCGGAAGAGACTTTCCTTGGATTTTCCCGCGTGACTTGACGCTTGCAGATGCAGCGACGGGGTGAGCCTGACGAGGCGTTTTTGGGCTGGATTTTGAATTGGTTTGGTTATGGTAGGGTTGGACCCTTGTGATAAGATAAGCCTGAATTGGTAATTTGATGTGACGTGAAGAGGATAGTAGGTGGTGATGGTGAAGATGGTAGACATGTGAATTAGACGGACGACATTATGCGCATGGTTTTATGTAGGTCTTTTGTGAGACCTTTGGTTATTCGGAGGGGTTTCCCTAGGGTTACGAGGTTATATTCTACCTTGTCCACTGAAGAAACCCCGGAACCACCAACGAAAGATGCACCACTGAATAACCTACCTCCATCCCATCTTAACCCGCTACCAACAGACTACGCCTCCCCCACCTTTGCTGACCGCGCCCAATTAACACTCCAAGCCGGCCCCGGCGGAAACGGCTGCGTCGCTTTCCAACGAGAGGCGTACATGCCCGATGGCCCAGCCAACGGCGGTGACGGCGGCCGCGGTGGAAACATCTACATCCAGGCCGTCCCTGGTGAAACGTCGCTGTTCAAACTTGCAAGACAGACGTTAGTTAGGGCTGGTCGTGGGAAGAACGGTCGGGGAAGTGCCAAGGCTGGAAGTCGTGGGGACGATGTAGTCATTACGGTGCCGGTGGGCACATTGGTTAGGGAGCTTAGTAGACGCGATTTAGCATCGGAGGAGAATTTGCGGATGCGGGTTATGAGGAAGGCGGTTAAGGCGAGGAGAAGGGAGGAACTTAGGTTGGATGAGGAGGAGAAGAAGGCGTTGGAACGGGGCGAGGAATATGTTAGACCGGAGTTGCCGGAGGTGGAGGATCCATGGGAAATCGAGAAGCATCGGTTCGTTACGTATCCGGGATTATCTAGGGGTGAGACCAAGAGTTTGGAGTTCCCACGGCTACCGAAACGGGAGAGAATCCATGCGCAACCAGAAGGACCGATTCAATTGGATTTATCAAGACCGACTCCTCGGCCAATTCTTCTAGCGGCGGGGGGTCTAGGCGGCTTTGGAAACCCCCACTTCGTCAACCGTGATAGACCTCGTCCCATGATCGCCACCAAGGGTGAACCCGCAATCACCATGGAAATAGCCCTCGAGTTAAAACTTCTCGCCGACGTCGGGCTCGTCGGTCTACCTAACGCTGGAAAAAGTACCCTGCTTAGATTAATAAGTAACTCGCGGACACGCGTTGGAAACTGGGCTTTTACCACGTTACAACCGAACATTGGCACCGTGGTGTTGGATAACTATCGTGGGAGATTACCAGCGAGGACGTATCAGAGATATCCGGCCGCTCCGCAGTTAGGTATGCCAGAGGCGACGACGGAGACTGAGGCGCGGACTAGGTTTACTGTGGCGGATATTCCGGGGTTGGTGGAGGGTGCGCATTTAGATAAAGGGTTGGGAATTTCGTTCTTGAAACATGTTGAGAGAGCGAGGGTTCTAGCATTTGTCATTGACTTATCCGCCGGCGATGCTGTAAGCGCGTTGAAAGCTCTATGGGCTGAAGTCGGATTATACGCCAAGATGCGTCATGCCGAGGAAAAAGAGGTGGAAATGGCGGGGCGAATCGACTGGTCGCTTTCTAGTCCTACGGGTACGGAAGAAGATGTTTCTGAAGTTGAATGGGACGGACATATCGAGGGGTTAACGGGCGTCATTAACGGGGCAGAAAAGAAGGAAGAGGAGAATGCCGTGCTGGAAATTGCCGGGAAGCCGTGGTATGTTGTTGCTACGAAGGCGGATTTACCGGGGACGAGGGAGAATTTCAATAAGTTGAAGACGTATGTTGATGCTGTGAGGAGCGGAGAGGAGGACCATCCGACGGGGATTAAGGGTGGATGGAAGGAAAGCGTTGATGCTGTTCCTATTAGTGCTATAAAAGGTCATGGAATGGAGACTATCGTGGCCTGGACCGTAGGCTTATTAGACGGGTAGAGTAGATTATCTACGAGAAGAAACATTGTACGATATGAGGAATACACATGAATAGAAACTAAAATAACGACCCAACATTTTCTACAAATCCACAAGCAAACTACTCCATGGCCTCAGGAGTAGGAGCATCAACAACATTATGATCCTCCTCCTCCACAACGGCATCAACCTCCTCATTCTCAGCCGCCGCTTCCGCCTCTGCCTCCGCCTCCTTCTCCTTCTTCGCCGCCTCCTCCATCTTCTTCATTCTCAAAAGCGAGTTATTAACCAACGGCGACTGGTCATTGAAAAGTCTCAACAACATAGCCGCGCGGTCCTCCTTAGGCAACATCAAGTTCAACGACGAGATACTCTTCCAAAGCGGGAGAACCATAGGTTCTCTCAACGCCGCCTCAGCAGCAAGTTCCTGTTCCGTGGTAGCCGCAGGGTTAGCCTCCAGTTCGACCCGGAGCATGTAGCAACCCATGGGCATATCACGGACGCGCTCGCCAATGTCGTGGAGTTTCTGCCATTCACCGTCCGTGATACGGGGGAACATCTCAATCAAGAGACGTCTAAGAGCCTCGCGAGAGCGCAGGTGGACAACGCGCGCTTCGCCGAGGTAGCCGTGGAGCATGGGCATGCCCTCGGATTGGATTCTCCACCGGCAGATATCCTTGTGCGGGACGTCCTGTCTAACGAACATCTTGACACCGCCGTGGAGGAACTTGACGCCCTTGAGATCGTTCTCGCCGAGGATGTCACGCGCGAGCGTCGAGCAGTAGTAGATGGCCTTGAGGGGTTCTCCCGAGGCATTCCGCACCATGAACCGGTCACGGGGGAACCGTGGGGAGATGTGGTAGAACTTGAAGATTTCGTCAAGGACGGGGTGATCAGGGGCCAGGAACTTGAAGGGGTCTTCGTAGCGGATGGAGGTATCCTTGTTCTTCTTGGGCTTATCGGCATCCTCGGTGATAGGCGCCGAAGTGGGGGCTTCAATGGGGGCAACCGAGTTATCACGGCTGAGCTCATCGTCCGTCTTAACCTTCTTAGCTTCCACGTCACTATCGACCGCCTCAACCTGGTCAATCTTGCGCTTGGCAGAGGGTTCCTCAGAGATGACGACATCCTCCTCGGTAGCCTCGGCAGTGGCGTTCTCAACAGGGACAGCGACATTCTCCTTAGGAGCCGTCGGGGCATTCTCGTTTCTCGCGCGAATCTCCCCCTTCTTCTCAAGAACGGTGATGAAGAAGGATCCGGTATCCTGCTGGTACGCGTATACACGGATACATCTCTCCAGTGGCAACGAAGCACATGGGGAGCCCTCAACAGGAGGGAACATGGCCTCGACAAGCTTAGCGGGGGCTTCCCACTCGGGCTCGGCAGCAGCCTTGTCCTGAATCTCCTTGTAGCTCTTCCACCAGTTTCCATGCTTATCCATCACGGGCCATGTCTTAAGACCAGGTTTCCGCTTCATACCGACAAGCTTGTCAGAGCAGTCAATGATACCGACCTTCTCTGGGCCTCCGCATCTATCAATTGCCGCGGCAACAACCGCCTCGTTCTCAATGGGGTTCATCGAGCAAGTAGAGTAAACGACCTTTCCACCAACCTTGAGCATCTGCAGGGCGCGAACCAAGATACGGACCTGCACAACATGGAGACCCAAAGCATTGTTGGGAGTCCAGGAACGCCACATGGTCATATTCTTCCGAAGAGTTCCGTCACCGGTGCAAGGCACATCAGCGAGGATCCGGTCAAACTTGAGGTATGCGCGCTTTCCGGGACGGTCACTGTAGCTGTCGGGGAGCTTAATAGATGGGAAGGCCGACGCGTCGTGGTTGGTGACGAGGAGGTTAGCGGATGAGAAGCGCTTAAGCTGGTGAACCAACATGTGGCAACGCTTGTAATCCATATCATTAGCGACAATCAGACCAGTGGCGCGACCCTGATCAGTAGAATCAGCAGCCAAATCCACCGTGACCTCCTCCTCCGTCTCCGCGCCAAGCGCAAGACCATCCTCCTCAGCAAACTGTCTCAAAACCTTCTTAATGCGCGCCTCCTCCCCGGAATGGACCATCTCCAACAACTGCGCCGACTTGGACCCAGGTGCCGCACAAAGATCCAACACCGACATACCCGGCTTCAAATCCATAAGCAACGGGGGAATCATGGAGACGATTTCCTGTCTGGAGATATTCCCCACGCTAGTCTCAGAAACCAAGAACTTCTGGAAAGCCGCAAAGGGGGGGAACCGGCGCACGACGTTCTTGGGCGTGGTCATGTCATACGCGAGACCCTCGGGGAACCAAGGGATCTGTTGAGGGGGACTGACGAAGTTGCCGTCTTCATGTTGGATGCGGGTGATTTCGGGGATATATCTAGTTTGCAGGAGGGAGCGAACGGCCTTTGCGTGGCTTTGAGAAACAGTTAGTACATCATCATCATCATCTCTACTCCCACACCAAAAAGGAAAAAAGAGAACTTACCCCTTAGAACCGCAGAAACGGAACGAATTAGGCAACTCCCTTCTCAACGCCTCCCAGAAAAGCTTCTTCTCATCCTCATCCATCTCGATCAAATCGTTATAGTACTTCTCCAGCTTCTCATTTTCCTTGATAATCTGCGCATAACCAACGCGTCTATCATCGCCACCGCCATCTCTACCTCCTTCTCTACCGCCACGGTTACCGCCTTTGCGACCCTATCGGTGACAAGTTAGTATGAACTAAGACCAAACTATCGTGTGAGACAAACTAGAACTTACACCTCTCCGTCTGTTTCCACCACGGCCCATGGTTTAGATGCTTCGAGTAGTAGGATGTGATTGTCGAGTAAGAGACCTGCGCTGTACAGGTATATCGATTTGTGGAAACTTGACAAAGGACAAGATTCACCACTAAGAAGCTTGAACAAAAACTTTACAATTTCGCAACTTCCTAAACGCTATGTCTATACCGCTGTAAAACTTGCCCAGAAATTTAGAATCGCCCCACTAATCCTACGCGACCGCTTATCGATAACCTCTCTCGATGCTGACCCCACATACATACGCTAACAGTAGCTTACATTCATCATCATCACAGACCTTCAATCTAGACACTACATAACATATATTCATGCCGGCTTTTAATTAAATAAATCCAAACAAACAAAACAAAAAAAAAAACAAATCCTCTATCAATCTTATTGACCACCAGTTACCTTTCGTAGAGCTCTTAATCTAGCGCTCTTGCTTACCCCAAAATGCCCTCCAGATCCTCCTTCTCACCACTGTGCTGCACCATATCGTAAAACTCTGCCTTCTTCTTGTACAAATCCAAAGGCGATCCGCTCTCCAGAACCCGCCCAGCACCCATAACAACCACAGTATCGTAGTCGATAATCGTCCGCAGACGGTGAGCAATCGTAACCAAAGTACGGCCACTGCCTGCAAGTTCTTGGCGGAGAACCTCTTGGATACCCTTGTCAGTCTCGTAGTCCATGCTAGCCGTCGCCTCATCAAGAAGCATCAGCTGACTATCGCGGACAATCGCACGGATAAGAGAAATAACCTGCCGTTGACCATGAGAAAAGTTCTCACCCTTGGCAGTGACCTCGGTATCCAGAGAGAGACGAACTTCATGAACCGATCCAGGAGTAGCATCACCAGCGACAGTGGTCTCCTCATCCGACGAGCTGTAACCAGTCTTGAAGGAAGCGAGGTTCTTGCAAGCGTCAACCGCCTTCTGGAGAACTTCATCAGGAATAGTGCCAGTAGGATCAAGGTTAGACCGAACAGTACCCGTGAACAGAACAGGCTCTTGGGGGATGATGGTAAGCGACTGGCGTAGCTTATGACGAGGGACCTTGGTGATGTCGATTCCGTTGTAGATAATCTCGCCCTTGACAATCTCAGTGAAACGCAAAAGGGAGGCAACCATCGTACTCTTTCCGGATCCAGTTCTTCCCACAATTGCGACACGCTCGCCAGCACGGAACTTGAGGTTAACCTCGCTCAATACATCAGGACCATCCTCAGTGTACCGCACACTGACATTACGGAACTCAATGTCACCACCAACAGGCCAGGCCTTGGGAATGACGTGCATCGGGTTATCAGTGTACTCACCCTCAAGGGGGTAAGTCTCATCGTTAGCCGTCTCGGGCTCAAGCGAACTGTACTCTACCACACGATCAAAAGATTGAAGCTCAACCTCAAGATCGTTGGCGAAACGCACAAGGTACAAAATTGAGTCAGACAGAGTGGCAGCGCTGGTAAGAGAGAAACCGACCAACGCGGCACTGACCGTGGTAGACTTCCACAAAGCGATCATACCCGCACCCAGAGAGACAAAACCCGTGACCAAATCAATACGAACACCAACCCAACGGTTGCAGTTGTAAGTGAGTTCAGCACTGGCAGACCACACACGGAGCTTCTTGGAAAGCGCAGTGCGGAATTCAGTTGCAAGGGCAGGTTGCGCGCGAACAACGGCCAGACCAGCCAAGGTGTCAGAGAACTGAGAAAACACTGGAGACTGGGCAGAAGACTCGATGCGACGAACAGCAACAGCCGTGCGTGTAAACACCTCGCCGATCAGAACACCAGCTGCTGAAGTGATAGCAGCCGGAAGCACAAAGATAGGCATGATTGAAGAAATGCAACCTAGTTGGAACAACATATCAATGGCCAGGTAAATCGTAACCTGTAACTGATGCGGCAAGGAGCTGTCCATCGAAGTGATATCGCGGGAGAAACGGTTGATGACACGACCAATCGGGATCTTGTTGTACCAGTTCATGGAAACATTGAGCACAGAGTTGACCAACGTCTTGTGAATTTGGCGGGCTGTGAACCACGAAGAGAACTCGAATGACACATTGGAGATCATTCGAATGATCGACTCAAGAAGCGTCAAGGCAGCAAAGATACCAAGGTAAAAGCTGAGCTGCGACATGGCACTCTCTTGATCGTTGGTCCAGTATACAAGCCACAGTCTGGTAGCAGTAGACACAGCCAGAGCCACAACCGTCAACGCAACACAAAGGGCATTAAGTGAACCGCCCTTGTAGTAAGTAAGGTACTTCCACGAAAGGTTACGACCAGTAGACTTGGATGATTTCAGTTCCTCTTCAATAGCGTCGTCCTCTTCAGCAGCGGGCTTGGTCGGCTTCTTGGCATCGATCCGGATCTCATCATTACCCTCGGTACCAGACTGAGAGCCTGCCGTCTCGCTAGCCAAATCACTGGAAGAAATCGGGCGACGAACGGCATCAATGTGAGGCTCCACCGACTTGAGAGTACCGTTTTCGAGAGTAACAGCCAAATCAGCCTGTTCAGCCAACCAGGGAATCTGAGTAACCAAAATCACAGTGCGGCCCTTGAGCATGTCAGAGCAGAAGCACAGCTCCCAAAGAGAAGCAGCGGTACGCGCATCCAGAGCCGAAAAGATGTCATCTAGGAGCAAAACAGGGGTCTTGGAGTACAGTGAGCGAGCCAGAGCAACACGGGCACGTTGACCACCAGAGAGAGAAGTACCGTTTTCGCCAATCTCGGTGTTATCGCCATCTTTAAGCTCGGCAAAATCCTGCTCGAGGCAACAAGCAGCAATAACCTTGTCGTACCGGACCTGTTCCATTTCGTTTGTGAAGAGAATGTTGTCACGGATGGTGGCGTTCTGTAACCAAGAGCTCTGAGAAGAATAACCGGCATTTCCAGGAGTTGTAACATAGCCACTCTCCTTGATAGTCTCACCCAAAAGGGCCAAGAGCAAAGTCGACTTTCCACTACCGCTGTGGCCCTGGATAACGTTGAGACCGTTCTCAACAAAGTCGATGTTGATGTTCTTCAAAGCGAAAGTAGCATTGGGGTTACGACGGAAAGTTCCATCGACGATACGGGGAGGGCCAACCGGGTACTTCTCAATGGGGCGGCTGTTCTTAAAGTGGGCGTCCAAACGACGCACGGCAATGGTGGCCGAGGTGAGGTTCTTGGAAATGAAACCGATCATGTCCATGATGTGTTTCAAATTGGACGTCAGCGTAATGGTAGTGAAGGCAACCGAAGCAGTCAACTGTTGGCCTTCTACCACAGTAAGGATGAAGAACATAGAGAACAAAGACAAGAATCTGGAAAAGTTTGACACTTGTTCTATGACTGCATCAATGCAGGCAATAGTCCATAAAGCACCTTGTTCGGGTTGACGGGCTTCCTGGATACGTTCCTCGGCATAGGACTCCCAGGCAAAGTATTTGACGGCCTTGATGAGAGTAAGGAACTCAGAAACCAACGACATACGGTTGTCCTGTGCCTTGCGAACAGCCATCTGGTACTTGAGCATGCGCTGCATCAGCATGACAATAATTGGGGGACTGGCAACCAGAATGCCAACACCAACAATGGCACCCCAACCCATGATGAGGTACAGACCAATCATACTGCCAAGCGCTCCAGTAGGTAGACCAATAAGGACCATGATGGAATCACGAGCACGGTACAGAGCCTCAATATCTGAGGCAATCAGCGTGGCAAGACGGCCAGTAGACGTAACCGTCTTCTTGGTACCATCAGGTTCGGTCTCCTCCACTTCCATCTCCATCGAATCAAGAGCCAAACGGTACAGTTCCTGCGTAATACCAGACTTGATACGCACAATAAGGCGAGTCGAGGTGAAAACGTATTGCTGGAAGGTAACAGAACGAACCAATGGACCAAAGAACATGATAGTAATCCAAGTCCATGGGCGAATAATGGCATCTTCCGGGGAATCAATGTAACGCAGGAGGTGGTAAAGGCCAAACGGAGCGACCAAATCAGCTAGGTTGTTGATGACTGTCCACAAAGACATTAGGAAAAGCTCAACACGTACAAAGTGAGCGACAGTCCAAGCCGTGGTTTTACCCCATGCGCGGGAAACCTTGACCTTCTCGTACAGAATCTCCGGGTCATCGTACCAAGGCACATCGGGGATACTCTCCTTCTTCAGGTCGCCTGACCAACCCTTGATCATGAGGGGAGTAAGGAATTCATAACTGCAGTAGTAGTTGAACCAACTGCAAACTTCTTCTGGCGCAGGCTTGATAAAATCGGAAATCCGAGAGTAAACCGGCGACTCCAGAAGCTCCTTAGGTGGCACCCAAGAACGTGGCGCAATAAAAGAAGCAATGCTAGACAATACTAAAAAGAATAGACCGTAGCCCGTGGACGTCTTAAGGGTGCAAGAAACCTTGGTTTGAACACAAGGCAACCATGTAGCAAGATAGTTAACAACCATCAACATGGCCGTAACGAAGTTACTATGGTGGAGAGCAGTCTGTTGCCAACGAATATAAGGCAGCAGACGAGACAGGCCCAAAGTAAAAGCGTAGGTCGCAGCTACAGCACTAGGAACATTGGCGTCGTCACGGAAAGCGCTTAGAATGAAAAAGGCGGCAGCCGCACCACGGGCGGCCTGTGCAGCAACTTCATGGGGGATGCTGATTTTACGGAACTTTGTCAAGTCTTCGTTCTCGGGGGAGGGACGGAAGTATGCACTGGTCTTGGACTTGATAATGGTAACAAGGGATAGGCTGACAAGCCCGTATTGCAAGTAACCGGCGCTAGTCCATTCGTGAAGTTCGTCTATCCAAGGAATGCTACCAGGAAAAATGTTGGTTAGCATTCATCAAAATACAAAGTTTTGAAAAATCAGGAATGGTGGCACTGGGTGAAAATACAACGTCTGCGTCTTGAACACATGCATGTCCGGGGCATTTCACAAATTGGCTTGGAGAATCCTCTTACCTCGCTGTATCGTTATTAATGAAGAACAAATTGTCAGTTAAAACGCGTTGTTCACCAAGGTGTGATCCGAGAACATCGCGCATAAAGCGCAGAGGCAGCTCGAAGGCCGAAGTAGCAGCCATTGTGAATTAGGCAGGCAGACAGAAGAGTCTATTGCCGTCCAACAGTTGTCTTACAGAAGCAGAGTGTAATAAAGGCACGGAATAGCTCGTCACGGGGAGGGGCGATCGGGGCTCTTTTGTATGTCTGGGTTCAACCCGCGCTGACGAACAAGGGTGTGTGTACTGGGATATTCGCTGCTTCGCGGGGTGTGTAAGCAAAGTGCGACACGGACGGCTATCGGCTGTGTCGGTCTTCAAACAACAAGATTATGATACGTCGTAGGCCGGTAGGTGGGTAGGTTTCTGGACGAGTGCTTGTTAATCAGTAAGACGACCACTCAGTGCGTTCCTTCTGATATAGCTTTAGACGCGGCCAGCCGAATGAGGTAATGGAGGAAAACTTGAAAATGAAACAATCAAGGCCAAAGAATTTTTGGGGGCTCTAGAACTGAAAAGGCAGGAGAAAGTATAGGCCACCAATATGGAGGTCCGACCTAGAAGCGAACCCGTAGCGACGGGTCTTTGTGGTAGTCGAGCAGACGGCGGAGTGCGAATTGCGGGAGCACGGTTGTAGTATCAGAACAGTCTTCGATTTGCCCTTTGTAGATAAGGCGCTTCGGTCAGCTAACAGCTAGGGATCTTATAAACGCAGTCGGTGCGCTAAAGTTTAAGACGAGGTCGGTTGAGTTGAGGGGTTTTGTTTTGATAGAGACATAGGTATGCTAAAAGAAATCGGGATTGCGAGATTATAAGTAAACCTCCGGAGAAACAAACACGCTACTCGATTGAGAAATGAAGAGGATGGTAATGAGGGACGCTTGGATGGCTCATGTCCAAAAAAGTCTGATGATGCACATATGACGGAAACAAACTATGAGGCTGAAAGTTTAACCAAAGCAAGAGTTTGTATACAAAAGATAACTACATACGCTCGTACCAATTTGAAGAGGAAGGTTGTTACCATCATGGGAAACTACTGTGTTTGTACAATCACAAAATGTATCAAGGCAAAAGTGCAACTTCAAAAACGGCGAACTACCGGTGTATATGTGGGGTTCATGAAGTACTGTAGGTATGGACATAGATGTATGTACAGTATCTTGGTAAACATCAAAAAGACGACTTTCAGAACCAGCATTCAGTCAGACTCTCGTCAGCTTATTACTTCGTGTTGGTGTTTGGCCGAACAAGTGATCAAAGTGCTAATAATGTCTTCAATGGGCCAAGACTGAAGGATGCTAGTTACAGTGGTAGACACACATCCGGCTATCCCAATTTGGAAATTCAACGGATTTAACCGTAAAAGGCGATGAATCATAATTATGTACATTCATAGATGTTAGGGTACTACCGACTCACTCTGTTGTTAGACAAGACATAGAAAGCAACACACTTTTTCTATGAAGACGTTCTATGTGGACCCCTCCTAAATGGCTACATGATTCCCAGGCACTCGTCACGGAACTTTTGCTGCATGGCCCTATGGCGTCTTGTGACGGCAGCCAGTGGACTGTATGGATCTTTGAACGTCAAAGTACATGTACAGCGTTAACCACGACGGTCGAAGAATCCACTTTGATGAGTCGCCATTGATTGATTCAACATTGCGGTGAAAAAGGGTGAATATGTTTACAAAGGTCCTTCGGGAACGGTTATACGGCGTAGTCGGGCGTTAAGCTCACCTATCCCTGGTTAGACACGGCGTCCAAAACTCTCTTTGAACACAATAACATGGGCAGGATGGTTACATTTAAAGGCAAGCATGGTCAAATATTGGCGTCACACTAACGTGGTTGTGGATGATTGAAGAAGGGACTGGCAGTTTATGTATGTACATAGATATGTACGTCCATCATATTCAAATGTCTCCCATGTGTTGTGGCTCCACATGACAGACCGAACAGACGTTTAACTGGAAAATCAAGCACAAAATGCCAAGCCAAAAAGCTTCCATCAATGGGACTTGACTACATTCCGCACAAGATTAGCGTTACATCAAAATCAACTTCTGGAACATGTCCATCTCAGCCTAGTCTGTGTCTAGCAATCTGCACTCCAGAAACCCCCACTGTTGAACGCGTCTCGGGAAGGCACGTTCTTTTCTTATCAAATTACAACGGACTACCCGGTGCCGTCAACAGTGTCTTTCTCTGTCTATTCGTCAAAGTAAACAGCCCAAAATAGTGAACATCATCATGATGAGTGCAAATAGGTGGGGCTTCGATGACCTAAATAGGAAGGTGAATTTTGAAACCTGGGGTGGTTGTAATAGCAATGACAAGCACCAGATAACGGGGTTTTGAGCGGAACAGCACCGGTTTAATATGCCGCAACGGTGAACGAATTTGTCGCCAAAGTTACATTTCGAGAGCTTGTCATTGGCGGTCATGCGGTGTTTAACCTGTTGTTATGTGTGTCAACCGTACACCTGGATTAGGAATCATAATGCGAGATTCGGAAGGTCTAGCCAGGTCCCGACGGGATAGTTACACTAGGCAGCAGTGTAGAAACATTGATAGTAGTGATAGCTGATATCTGGGATTGTCAACTGGTCCCAGATTTCTCACAAAGGAGTGCAGATAGGTGATGAAAATGTATCCTTGTAAAAGTAATCGTGACCAGAATACCGGTCCACAAAAATTGCACGGAATAGATATCCCACAGAAGGGTTACATCACTCACTAACCCATATCACGTGTAAAATGGTGATGAACCTGGCTGAATATGGAATCCATCATAGGGGATAGAGGTCTGAGCGGGAACCACCAACACAACGGAATTGTTCGTTCCTAGGAGGATTATGAACGTTTGCTAGACTTCCGAATCGGTGTAAGCTAGGGGCAGCTTGATGTGGAGAGGTTGCACGCTATGAGGATTACTATACATAGACACTACTACATTGAAAACGACATACATATGTACTCAGGTATTTCCGTCTTTTGAAGTTTTTGTCATGACTCCGGTTGCTCTACTCTCTTGACCTTTTCATCATCCTATAGACCCCTCTTTCCTGCATCTCCACCGCCATTTACACTTATACCACTCGTCGCCAACGCAGCGCATCCCCTTGACCCCCGCCACATCTGCATGCAGACCCAGTTCTCCGCTCAGAAAGACCACCCGGGTCATCCGCCATGTACATAGACTCGACATACTTATCGTCACCCGACTCAAAAAGAGACTTTCACGGGTTACCGCAGAGAAACCATCATCATGTTTCACTCCGGCCTTGACGGCCATACTCCGTTGTTTCAATGGCTTCTTCCGTGATTCTAGCTGACTTGCCCATAGCTCCTGGTTTTAATTAGCCCCCTAACCCATCACCACAATAATCTAAGCTCGTGTAAATTAACATCGGAATCTCTGTACAATATTCACACAATTCTTGTACAAGTTCTTATGCGCAAGGCAGTGCAGAACACGCTCGACTCCACTCAGGGAGAATCAGACGTCCACATACAGTCCAACTGCAATCCTCACACTCCGTTTTCTTGCCTCCAACATCTGCAGACGCACCTCTCGGGAGAACTTCACCAATAGTGCATATCGCTTGTCAAACTTGTGGACTTCGTCAGTGGCTTCTATCTTGGGCGAGAATCATCGTGCTTTCCATGATATACCTACATGTGGTCTGATATACCCACTTTAATTGTTTACTTACTTGTGAGAGTTGAATTTATTTACATTTCGGTTTCTGTCTTTCTTCTTCATCGTTGTCTTATTTGTTTCTGTCGCATCAGTTCTTTTTCGTTTATAATCTTCCATTTCATTAATCTATCACTTCATTCATTGTTGTTACATCATCGCATCAGCATTTCTCTCGCTTGTCCGACTACGCGGCTTCTGTAATACAGCTCTAGAAGCCCTCAAATCTATAAACTCACCATCTGACGCCCCAAAACCGCTAGACAGGTTCCTGTCTTCTTCTCGATAATTCTCCCTTCAATTCATCGTCAGCCTTTTGTTTACCGGTTCAACCCCTATAATGCCTCCCTCACAAGCTCCTTCGCGCCGTTCATCTATGGCTGCGAGCGTAGTTGGCGCAAGCCCGTCGACCAACCGGTCCTCTAGAAGAGAAGCCATTGAGGCTCGCACCCGCAACTTGACTGTTCAAACCTCTGCGCCTTCACAAACACCAAGATTGCGCACCACACTTTCATCATCATCTTTGCGCTCTGCCGCGGCCTCATCACGAGCACCAACATCACCTGGACTTAGAATGCAGTCCTCAAAAAGTCCATCCATGGCTGGAAGCCCATCTCTTCATCGAAAGACCTCGTCAACATCATTGAGATCCAGCGCCGCTGTGTCGCCCATGCAAACCCCAAACAAAAGATCAAGTACCGGAGCATCAGTCTCGCCCCTTGCGCGTTCACCTTTGCGCAGCGCTCACCCGCCCACTATTGATGAGGCGCCAAGTGCTGAAGCTATCGCTGCCGACCACTTCCAGTCCGACCTGGCTGCTCACGGCAGTGCCGACGATCACCGCCGCACAGACCTGGTTGTTGTGATGAACGACGCCTGCTATGGCCATCGTTTCTCCCGACCCCGCACCACACGGAACAACCTGAACACAATTGTCGAGCGTCCAGAGCGTGTGCGGGCCGCAGCTTTAGGTGTTGCAATGGCATATGTCAGGCTTGGTGGACGCCACCCCGAAGGTCACAACCCCATCCACCCACGGATTCATCCAACATCATTCGACCGTATCCCTTTTCGTATTCGCAAGACGGACCGTCGTATTGGAGTCACAACACCGGTAGTGACTAATGTACATGGTCAGAAATGGATGGAAGAGTTGAAGATGATGTGTGAGGCGTCAGAGGCTAAGCTTGCTGGTAGTGGTAAGGAGCTCCAAAGACCAGATATGAGAAGGGATGCCGAAAACAAGAACCCTCCCAAGCTTCACGAGGGCGATCTTTATTTGTGCGGAGAGTCATTGGATGCGTTCGAAGGGGCTCTTGGTGCCGTATGTGATGCAGTCGACACAGTTTTCAGCAAAGGTCCACGCAGAGCATTTGTTGGAGTTCGGCCTCCTGGTCACCATTGCTCGGCTTCATTGCCCTCTGGCTTTTGCTGGATCAACAATGTCCACGTTGGAATCATGCATGCGGCCATGAACCACGACTTAACTCATGCGGCCATCATAGACATTGATTTGCATCACGGCGACGGATCTCAAGATATCGCTTGGAAACACAACAAGCGTGCTGAGGGTACGACCAAGAGTCATTCAGCCTGGAAGCGGTCACATATTGGTTATTTCAGCATCCACGACATCAACTCGTACCCATGCGAACAAGGCGACGAGGAGAAGGTTCGCAATGCTAGTGTGTGTATCGATGGTGCACATGGTCAGCATGTGTGGAATATGCACCTTCAGCCTTGGAAGACAGAGCTTGAGTTCTGGCATTTGTATAAGGACAAGTACATGACTCTTTTAGACAAGGCTCGTGGCTTCCTCCGCGCACAAACTCAGAGGTTGCTAGAGGCTGGCCAAGAGCCAAAGTCTGCTATCTTCATTAGTGCCGGATTCGATGCTAGTGAGTGGGAGAGTGCTGGTATGCAGCGTCACAAGGTCAATGTCCCGACCAGTTTTTATGCCAAGGTCGCTCAGGATATTGTCAGATTAGCGGCCGAGGAAGGGACTTCGACCGACGGTCGTGTTATCAGTGTGATGGAGGGTGGTTACAGTGATCGTGCCCTTTCATCTGGTGTTTTGAGTCACCTTAGTGGTCTTGCTGGCGATCAGCTCGGGGAGGATGCGTCTCCGTTTGGATCGGATAGTCTTGCTTCTGAGATGCGCCTCAAGATTGGAATTTCAGGAGAGCCTATGGACATGGACATGGACATGGATTTGGATGAGAGCATCGTTATGCCGGAGAGAGACCTGACTTCCTTGCATGCTTATGATCCGTCATGGTGGTCGCGTACTGAGTTGGAGAGAATCGAGGCTTTACTCGCGCCTAAGCCCGTGATTGAGCCTAAGAAGCCTAAAGTTGTTACTACTCCAACGTATTTCTCACCGACTCAGGCTTCATCAGCTCGCCAGGTAGAGCCCCGTTTGCGCAAGACTCTATCCAATATGTCAATGAAGGAGCAAGCTCGGCCTATTACTCCACCTCCCCCGGATGTCGAATGGGAAATTGCTGCTTTTGAGCTGGTCAAACAGCTTATCCCACTTGACCGTACGACGGAGAGTTATCAGTTTGAAGAGCTTAATGCGGATGCTGCTCGCGTCAAGAAAGAAAAAGCTGCTGCTGCACCTGCGCCATCATCCAGCAGAATGAGCCTCCGTGAGCGCAAGCCTAAAACAGCACCAGTAGAGTCTGCATCATCCCAAGCTAGTCGTAGACGTACTGTGTCGACGACAGTTCTTGCAGATAAGGTAAGCTTTTAGATGTCATACTTTCCGCTTTTACAAGCATACTAACAAAACCACAGAAACCCAAAGCACCAGTATCTAGACGTGTTAGTGCAGCGCCTGCAATGCAATCGCGCACTCCAGACCCAGCACCTGCTCGTGGTAGACCAGTGAATGCCATCGCGGCCCGTCCTCAGCCAGGAGGTACACTTAGTGTGAAGAAGTCCCGTGCCAATTTGGCCAGTTCCCCCACGCCTACTCAGTCTACCAGCTCGCGCTCGCCAGTTCACAGACCAACAACGGCGTCATCCATTGATACCTCCCGTACTGCTTCTCGTTCTTCGACTATTCGTACACGCCCTTCCACCTCTAGCCCAACGTCTATGATTGGTGATGACAGCTTGGAAAATCTCACGACGGGTATGAAGAAGATTAGAATCAATCTCATCACCCGAGAGCAACGTGAAGCCCGTGCCAGAGCTGAGAGTGCGATGACAAACCGAACAACGGAGTCAGGATCCCCGATTCGCGGCAGCCATAGATCAGGATTTTCATCCTCTACCGCTAGACGGGATCACCGGGGATACTAATTGCATGTGTGCAAGATGACGGCGGTTGAGCCAAGTTTATAGACGGTACTTTTTGAAGACGGGGGAACAATCCTTTGCTAGACTATTGTAAATGTTTTAATCGATTGCTATTTTGATAGACTAACCTATATCTCAACTCCAATCAAAGATGCCCGGAAATCGGCGATGCTAACACTGACATTTGTGAGAACGCCCTTCTCAGTGGCAACAGACGGCTCATCCCGTTTGAAAGTCCACACCTCCTTTACCCCCAAACTCTCCAAATAACGTAACCCCCTCCCATAATTCGTCGCGACCTGCGCAACACCATGGCTATCATCCGAAAAGGTAAACTTTCCGCCCATAGCCAGATACTTTTCTGCAATCGCCCGTCCCGGATACGGCTCCGCAAGACCCTTCCGCAGCGCACTTGTGTTACATTCCAACCAGCCTCCATAACCAACAACGAACTCCAAATTCCGAACAATCTTCGCCCAAACAGTCGGGCGCTCTGTTGGGTCCATGTCCGGAGAGGCAGCCAGAAGTCTAATGAGATCGATATGGCCTACTATCCTTGGCCGAAGCGTCTCCAACATCTCGAGCTGTTCATCGTAGAATGTCTCCCATAGCTTCGTTTCATCACCACAGTGGGTAACTGCTTTCTGGTAGAACTCCTTATCATAGTCGATTGGAATCCCTCGCACATGGTGGATACTCCCGATAAAGTAATCCACCACTGGATGTCCCGCCAACGTCTGGATAAACACGCCGTATTCAGGCCGATACCACTCACCCTCGAAACCAATGATGATGTGGATCTGCGGATACTTGGCACGTAGACGGACTGCCTCAGCGAGATATGCCGCGTGGCGGGGCGCCAGAGGGGAGAGTGGCGATGGAGAGGAAAGTTCCTCGGGGTACAGATCTTTGGTGGAGAGCCGCGGGATGTGTTCGGTGAGCCCGAGGGTTCTCAGACCGCTGGCGATGGCGTGGAGAATGACGGTTTCGAGGGTGTCTTTTGCGTGGCCGGGGCAGAATTGCCCCGAGTGCGAGTGCATGGTGAAGGCCATCTTGAAGGGTTTTGGCGTTGCTGTGGTGGTTGGTTGGGAAGGTTGAATTGACGACTGGGTGATTTTTCGCGTTAATTGTTGCGTGTTTGACTTTACCCCACTTATCTAGAAGTATTCTCGGGTTTTTGGTGACGTCATTTGAACCCTTATTGGGAGGTGATACCTGCGCGGGGTAATTATCTTGATTTACACGACATGGTAGCACTGAATTGACTTGACATAGGGTAAGTGCTCACCTTGTGTTTATATATTTTCCAATGAACCAGAAAATTGAATTGAACTCCTAGATGCGCTATCGTGAGAATCAATACGAAACCAAATTTCATTCAACCACAATGCTCCAAACTCCGAAGATTTCCTAAAATGATGTCAGCATTCTTTCAATTTGTCCGAGATCTACTCACATGCTTTTTCCATCGAGTGACATTTTCAGCTGCAGTTTGCCACATACTAGTCTCCATAAAGTAGAATGTTCCTTTGTTAGCAATACTAGATTAGGCGCGATGAAAATAGAAATTTACTCATCGTGAAGATCTCTCGAGAGATCATCATCATCATAATCATCGTTAGAGGAGTAGTTTCTCTAATCCCACTCGTCGATGGGCGGCTGAACAAAATCTTGACTCTCGGCAAGTTCTCGGGCTTCGTCTAGGTCAATTGCGTTGCAGAACAGAAGGATCAAGCCCACAACAATGCCAATGAAAGAGTGTTTAACATTCCTTTGACCATGGATAGTTACCACATGGTAGTTCAAAATTTCATCTGAATCTGGCGCGAGCCACAGGACAAGAGCCGCCGAGCCGA
The DNA here is from genome assembly GCA_001483325.1 of Huntiella savannae. Lineage (NCBI taxonomy): Eukaryota > Fungi > Ascomycota > Sordariomycetes > Microascales > Ceratocystidaceae > Huntiella > Huntiella savannae. The sequence continues at coordinate 32,730 of LCZG01000031.1, read as the reverse complement.
TCCAGAGAATAGAACATCTAAGCGCAGCCTCGTACATCCAGGCCATAGTCTGCTCGATGGCGTCACAGAGATCCCCAGCCGCGCGTACAACGCCATCACGGGACACCAGTTCAAACGCATCCCTCAATTCGCGGGCGGAAATGTCACGGTTGGTTTGAATCTCGGCAAGGAGAGCAAAGCGGCGATGTCTGCGCGAGACCCAGTGGATCTTAATAGCCGGAGTATTAAGGTCATCGTAGCCGGGGTTCTTCTCAGCGTCCCTCCACACGGTGAGCCTTCTCCCAATGCTATGGTTAACGGGAACAGCCATAATCGCTCCCCAGAGGTGGCGGGCGGCAGTGACATATGTGCTCTCAAAAGACCCGACTGCTTTACGCTCTTTCCAGGTGGTTCGGCAATAGGGAGCCATGATAGCCTTCATCTCCAGGTTGCTAGGAAGACATTCGTCTTCCTCCAAGTACCAACTCATTTCGTCAAGAGCATCTTTATGCATGGGCATATAGTTGGTTTTTGTGACATAGAAATGAGGCTGGAAGTGGCCCATCGGACGCTTCTGTGTGGTTAAATCCATGGTAGGAGCGACAGAAGTGTATTTCATTACCGACCGGAGAAATTCATACATCGTCTGGCGCTTGCAAGGGACGGCCAAGCCGCTGGCAAAGAGACACTTTAACTGGAATCGCATAAGACGCACCGTAGATTTGACTTGCATGTCGAGATTGAGTCGGCGGATGTCTTGATTCAAGTCAATCACACGGTTATCAAGAGCACGCCAATGGGTCAAGGCGATGACCTTTTCAGAATTGTAGAACTCTTCCAGAGTTTTGAAAGCCGTTTCAAAATCATCAATAAACTGTTGAATGTCGGCGGGCATGGGCGACAGGGACTTCATGTCGTCTAAGGTCTTGCGTACGACGTCCACCGAGACTTGCAAGTCACCCCAGGGGGTTTTTGCAATGTAGCTCGGAGAACTATGGTCCATGTACTGTTAGAAGCTCTCATTGTGTAAAGACCAAGCAACTGTAACTTACCTAGGAGAGGGGGCCATATAACACGTAACAATCAATAGTTGGGGTGCACTAAAGGTGAATTTTGTAAAGTGGATTTTAGCGAAGAGAAGAGGAAACCAAATTGCTGTTTGACCCGGGAGATTTGGCCTCTATTTATAGACCACCAGTCGACTTCCATATTAGAAATCATTTTGAGATTGAGATCCCGTCTCCCGTTATTAAACTGTTCGGGCTTGTACGCGTTTCCCAACAAAAAACTGTGTATATTGGGAATTCGTAATATCCAGTATCTCATCATCGAGCTTGTACGCGATATCCCCTACTCCAAGTGTGGCAAATGGCGATTTTTATATGCTATGAGACTAGTACAATCCTAAATGTGCACTAAGGACATCCATAACGCATTCGTTCGGTTCCTGCCGCCACAACCTGGTCGCATGTACTAGCGCAAAATGACGTCTTGGGTTGGGCTGTGATGCGGGAACGAAATTTTGACGAATGCATCGAAAGATGTAACAATATTCATCGAAAGATCCGGGATCGTTGCTTTGCATATGTTGATCAAGATGAGCTAGGTGGCAATCTTGAAAGTGTATCTTTAGGTTCGTGCCGAGGAAGGTGGGTGGGTATCATGAGGACTAGGTGTCAAACTAGGTATAGAGATGTCTTACGTCGCAGAGTCACGTGACCCATTACTACACGTGATCTTCCAATATGAGATGCGGGGATTATGTTACTAAGATGTCTCCTTCTTCCTCTCCTCTTCTCTTGCTCTTCTAGATAGACAACTGATGGTATAATACCTAAACTACAACCAATACAACTATTTTGACCTCCTCACAATACTCTGACATCCACGACGACACTCACACTTTAGCACCAGGTGTAACTAGTAAGACAAGAGAAAATTATGAGTATGTCTTGAGGTTCATACCTGATTACTAACAAGAACCAGTACAACATACCATGATAACTAGATCATGAGAGTAATGACACAAAAAAAAACTAGATCAAGCACCGCACCATAGTGTCGCCTCAGTCAACCGGTGGCAGCCAGCTGGGTGTTGAGTGGCAGGCAGCGAGTGATGGCTGACAGGTGGCCGATGGCAGCGTGCCGCTGAACGGCTGCTTGACTGGCAACAGGACCTGTGGACTGTGCTATGGGGATTGCGAGCATCGCATAGCACTGCCAGCCACTGCCGATGACGATGGCGGCGATGGAAATAGTGGCCGTTATACACGATCCATCTCGCTAGCGAATGGCCTCTGGACTAGTCGATCCATTTCGATACCGACCATATTGCGCATCAATTCTTACGAGAAATAAATGACCAAGCGTGCACCAATGTTTGCTGGTGGCATCATTCTCGATCGTAGCAAAGTTCTCTCGATCCGCTGCACCGGATTTTCTTCTCCTCCTAAAGCCAGCTCGAAGGAAGACATCGTTGCGCTCGTTCCTCCGCTGGTGAAGTCATCATTTCGGTAGTCTGAGTTGTTTGGGTAGATGTTCAAGAATAGAAGAACTTGAGCGAGTTGCCAACAGTGGCAATGATGTACTCGGGTAACTATAGGCAAACGGAAAGCGAGACACAAATTAGACGGCATGTTTGTGTCGAAGACGTTCGTGTTACTAGGGTCTTCGTCTGATGATGTCTAACAGGAAGTACAATCGGTATCGCAATGCTTAGTTGGGTAGTTGCGTGGGATGATTCGTGAAACCTGCCATTCGCGAATTATCTTTGTGTTCGCCGATGTAGAGATGGAGTTATCGACAATGTGCGTAGAGAAACAAACAACGAATAGGCTTAGTCAAAATGATACATATTTACTGCGTTTGGGCGTCGTGATGAGTTAGTATATTTCTGTATGATTCAAGACTATACTACATACCTTCCACCGCTTGCGGGGCTCTCCGGACGGGGTCCCGGTACGAGTCGGAAAGGTCGCCACCGAGAAGGTAATCAAACAGCGGAGCATGTCGAGGGATTGAGGAGAAAACAATGCCTAGTGAATCGTGTCTGGGATCTTTTAGATTGAATTCATGTCGAACTTGCTTTGATGGATTTATGGCGGAGTGTCTTCATGTATGTATGTACATATGTACATACTCAAGACGACAATCTAAAGTGCAGTCAAGACCGAAATAAAATGGACTGAAGCAACAACTCTTGTTTATTTACACTGGTAAACAGGTCAAAGACGCGCCAGCGTGTCGAAGGATTTTGTTTACAAGGCGTAATATGGCCATGTTCTTTTTCTCAAGTTTTCCTGGTAATGTCTCCGAGCAAATGCCCCGGAACTCAACTATGGCCGGTGCACTTGTCTTTTGTGACCAATAAAATACAGAAGCAAGCGCCCAAAATCTCCCAAGCGTTCACTATAGACTCAGTGACCATTTTCCCGTCAGTGGAAGAAGGTTACAGTAGTATGAGCCAACGGTATTTGAGCAGTAGTGCCTTGATAGGACCCCCACGGCCATCATGTGAAATATTCAAGCCAAGTAAACAGGTAACGCTGTCGTTTAGACTTAGAAGCTCAAGCCACCTGATGCTGTTCAGATAGGTACCGTGGCGGCAAATGCACAGGTGTGTTGCATTTCGGAATGCAATCGTAGCATCTGTTCCCGCGACCTCATAGTACCATAGTGGTTGGCAAAAAGACGGCCCATTGCCGTGACTAGCCAAGGTCAAAAGATCCAACATGTTAAGCAGCTTCCAGAACAACGCCAAACCAGGTATTGTTTACTGAGACCTCATTATGATACTGTGAATGCTAGGGCTTAAATACAAGCTTGAGTGAACGACTGTTCGGCAAAGGGAGGGGTATATCGTTGATGCGACTACAGGTCAACGATATCTATGGAACGATATTTCTTCTACAACGAATGTGTATTCGCCACTACGTTGACGGCTTGTTATGTCTGCTCCTTGACCTCTTATAGGCACACAAATACCAAGCAACGTGAGATAGAATCACAACTTGTGTACGTGGAGATGCTTGAACTGGGAGAGATCGAAATCATCGTCTTGGAGGTTGGTTTGCCTGACGCGGACCATGAGTGATGACAAAGGTTGAAGTCGCCTCACAAGAGAGTCGAGTGTTACCCTGGTAAGAAGTATTGAGAGTATCACCGGGTTTCCCACAACGAAGGGGCTGGGTCACCGAGGACCAGTAGTATCGCTGCGTTTCCAAAAAGCACCCATGAATGACGCATGCAAATGGTGCCTTCGGGAGCAAGTAGACGGCAGTGGAACAGCCCGCTTGTCCACTGTACATTACCAAGCTACAGTTGACTCAGTACGCTGAAGTGACATTGTATTGGCAAGTACAGTGTACGAGCCTCCTGGACAGATGCCATCAACCCCATAGAGATGGCACGGGATCAATCACCAGAGCTAGATACAGTACATATAAGGGTGACAGTAGAATAAGGGGCGGTGCCTTGTGTATGTACGGTTTCTTCCTCGATGACTGTTTTCGTAGTTCTTCTTGCCCTTCCGGTTTTCTACTTTTAATTCATTTTGTGTATTGTATTGCTCATTTTAAACTATCGAGTCTTATCTTGTACAAAAAGTTTCGGCATAATTCGCATTCGTTAGCACGATAATTGACAACTATTGTCGATTGAGAATACTTCCAAACGCAGCAAACTATCCAGCCCAGTTCTTCCATCTTATTAATCCGTTGAACATGGAAAACGATCATCAACTCACGAGTGAGGAGGCGAGAAAGCGGACTCTAGGTTGCTGTGGCGGGTTTGCGGGGTCCAACCCACCTGCGAGAGCAACCGTTGCCAGCTTTTGTGCCGATATCGACACAGACGATACTGACAATGGCGGCGGCCCTCTTAGTGCGCCGATAGCTCCAGGCAACAATCCGCAAGTCTCTAATGCTGCAAGGTAATCGCCTTCCCTCTCGCGGTTAATCTAACTTGCATCACGGTATCATACAGTCGCTTCTGGTCAACATATTTTTGGATAGCACGTACATATGCGTACGCGCTCAAAGTTTAGCTTGGTTAATCCTCTCGGTTTTGGTTCGCTAGCGAACTGGTTTCAACAGTGGTTAAGTTGCTCCGGCAAACAGCCTGCGTTGATTCGGTATGCTTCACTCATGTCATGTATCTTGCTTCCCCACACAGAGTAGTCGTCGCTCGCCTGAGGGGCAAGTTCGACTGCGGAGCTAGGAGTTGCGTTCCAAGGATTGCCTGGGCACGCCAAAGACAAAGATGGCGTAAATCTGAGTTGGGAGCGGGTGCCACTGAGCGCTCACAAACTCGCCGCGAGTAAGTAAAGCAAGCCACACTCGTGTTGTTTGTACTGACCGAGACAAACAGCCATCTTCGTCATAAAATCACACCCCGATATAACTTTGTCCTACACAATCGTGGTCCGTTCTATGTGCCATATCAATGCCGTCGCGCTATCTTGATGGAAGCTACCGTACTCCGTTGTGCCCTGGCGTCTAGCAACTCGCTGGTGTGTCACTCAAGAACGATCAAACGAGATTATGTTGGGATGAAATCGGGTTGGGGACATGCGTTGCCGTTGTGTGATGGCGTTTAGCTGAGGTTTATTCATAGGTCGCAAGTTTTGTGGAAACTCGACTTAAGATGGGGTTGGTGGTGGTGACGTCATTTAGTCGAAGTTTGTTCATGGGGATGGATTGTCGCAGTCACCCGACTCAAGATTGATTGGCGTGTACTCTGTCTTGCTATGATCACACCAGCGCCTAGTTTTCGTGTCACTCAAGTCGAGATACAGACTCAAAAACTAGGTTCTCTTCATGTTCCAGAGAGACCAAACACACATCCATCAATCAACTCGAGATGTCGACAAATTTGGTGAAATAGTTGCTCAGTAGAATTCTTTCTTGGGGTTACGGCGGACAGAATAGATTTGGAAATGCTGTTAGTCGCGGAGTGGGTAGATAGATGCTCTTGTTTGTCGAGAACTCGTATAGTGATAATACCATCGTTGTCGTGGGAAGAAAAGTGACAGTCAAAGACATAAGAGGACAAGCCAGAAGGAAAGTCGGCGGATAATGTTTACTTATAGACCTCAAAAGTACCTATGTAGTACTTAGCGTCACTAATATATCCAATCCCGTGAGCAAGCTAAGCAACACATTGGAACATTGGTATAACTAGCAATGTTATGCCAAAACACTCTTCCGTCGGTGATAGTACACTCTACAACTGGTACTTTCGGCCGATATCCTGGTCATATGTCCCTGAAGAACGAACCATTAGATTCCAAGCACTTCTGACCAAGTTACCTGTTTTAGGTACTGTCAAAAGTCTAGGCAGATACGTCCCTAACAAACCAATGTTCATGAGCCCCGAAAAATTACAAATCTGGTCATTTAGCCTACCTCAATGTGTTCAATATGGTGAAGTGAAGGCGAATAGACGACAGGTCGGAGATCGGCGGAGACTTAACTCTAGGAAGAGGAGCTGAATCTGCCCGGAGGTATCAGGGGGCGAAGGTGCATTGGCAAAACACAGAGAAGGAATACACCATACTGCGAGGCCTACATGTGAGTGTGCCCGGTTTGCGTGCAGTATGCCTCACCGGCCGAGGCTAGTGACCTTGAAGTGGCGGTGTGATCACTTGTAGCCAATCGAGATGGAGCCTTCAAGATTGTAATTGTATCTCGACAAACTGTAATTGTTTTTAGACAGATTGTAATTGTTTTTAGACAGATTGTAATTGTATGTTAACACGTTGACATCGTATCCGAACGAATGTTGCATGGTCTGGAACGCAGAATTCACGCAGGAGGGCGCTCGCCTCAACACATGGATTCATCCAAAGAGGCCAGTTGAGGCCCTTTTTCGTCACAGGATTGGCCTCAGCCTCTTGAACACGTATGTATGTATGCATATGTTTTCAAATCCTTACAATTACAATCTTGTGATGCTTGGACTGTGATAGGCTAGTCGGATATAATCCCTCGTTTCGACCATGAGTAGGCTAGCCGTGTCAAACGTGTATATACGTCACGACAGCCGGCTCAGATAGACTAATGACACATGCAATTCGAAATGTGTGTACTCAAAATCTTATTGGAATTGTATTTAAGTCAAAACCACCATCGCCCCCGTTTTCCATGCTGTATGGACATACATACATATCTGAGTGTATGCTGCCAATCTTTCGGACTATATTCGTTCAATCGTGCAGTCTCGCCATCGACGTTTTCTAGCTAAGAAAGTCAATCAACGTCACAGGTATACGGTTTGGTTTGGAGAGATACATACATAGACATATCTGAATTACAATAGAAACAATGAATCATCCCACTTGAAGTTTGAGTCTTACCGTGATATTCCAATCATCTGTTGAAACGTGGCGTTTGTCAAATGGTGACCGGAGGGTAACAGGACGAATCGTGACAATATGCACACCCATGTACATGGAACACTTCCATGAAGACTAGCATCACCTACCCCGAGTACCTCCGCCAACGACTCGGAGCCATGACATCAAGAAATTCCGGGCGAGCTTCTCGGTGAAATTCCCGTGATAGCCTTCGGCTTGATGCCATGATCATATATCGTGCCAAAAGTTCGGCTCCCGGGTGTCGATCCTTGGCGACTTCAAAGGTGGAAATAGTCAGGAAAGCTGAGCCTCCGAGCGAATAATTTTTACGTTGCATTATACATACAATTTGACATGCTTTTGGTCACCGTCCCCATTCCATGTAGTTTACGACCTGCCAATAGTAATGATGTCTCCCTTTCGCGATCTCGAAATCTAGTGATAACCCACCTTCACCTTCAGTGTAGCTGTATGATACTAACTGGGCTGAACCCGATTCCCTCAGTCAGGCGAAAGCTTCACCTACATATATATATGTACAAGCATGCATGTCTTCTATTTTCCATATAACCACGAAACATGACACTCTATTGTTCTCGTCCGCACTCGTATGCTTGTAGGAACTAGTCAAGGGATCTTTACTAATGTTCACAATGAACCTACAACAATAAGATAGACAGAGAAACAACATTTACAACAATTAAGTCTCAGGCCGCCAATGCATCGTCTAAACCATGTGTCTCACTCTTCCAAATTCCGTCCGTAGTATGTACATACATATCCCAGTGTGATAAGTTTTTCCCCTCGAGAGCCGCGCTCGTAGAAAGCACGCCCTAGATAGGAGCGCCCGTTAGTGGGGTTGATTGATGTCTTTATTCTTCGCTATAGCCCTAAAAATATAGTTTTCTAGTCCAGCGGCCCGTTACCCAGTTGTTCTGTGTGTCCTCCGAATACCCCCCCTTGCTCTACTTTTTCGGTTCCAATTATGCATAATCTGCGGATTTACGGCCATAAAACCCGAGGTAGAGAGTGACATCTGGGCAGGTTAACAGTAACGGCTGTGTGACGTTAGTGGGGATCCCCAATACGAGAATGGGGATAATATGATATTCATTAATTGATTATTTCATCAAGTCTGTACTGTTGCCTTAAGAGGAGCGAACAAGATTTCCATAGTTTATAACATATCTAACCCAGAGCATAGCCACGGGTTCGTTGATACAACGGGAACTTTTATGGGCATTTATTTATTTATTTATTTATTCATTTGGTTCTATCAATTCTGCTTCTGGAGTAGCTAACCTACCCAATCCTGTTGAACAACTACACCGGGGAAAATACTTTTATGGGTATTCAGGATTGACAGATTCAGGATTCAGAAAGTCGATATAAATCTACTTCTGTGTATGAAAATATTTATCTACCTCTCTTGAATGTCACCACCTCTCGCTTTATAACTTGTCTAACACACAACTTTCAACGATAATCAGCCATAAATCCAACAAAATGCCTTATATTGACCTCACACTCATCATTGCGTTCGATCATCAGTTTGATGATTGGACAGCCGCTCCACCTGCTATTTTTGAGGCAGACCTCGACGAGCTTGCCGCTCACGGCGAGAACATGGACGCGACTCAGACTCCTCCAGATTCTTCCAATCCATCGTATGTACATACATATCTACTACAAACTAACCTCCCGATCTGTCACTCATTTCTTTTTGGACGGCTGAAGAGGCTTCATTCATACCCTAGTGGTGTGAAGCACGTGCCTTCATCCTTCAGGGAAAATGCACGTGTGCATGTACAACATCTAGGCTAGTGCTCGATGTACATACATACATACAACAGCACTCAAGGATCGTATAAAAGTAACACACAATCATATCCAAAAGAGATGAGGTAGAGACGGACGCATGTGCATGCGTACAAGTATTCATTTAAATACCTAATCAGACATCGATCCCATCATCTAACACAATACGTATGCCATACAGAACCTAATCCTTACCGAAGCCATGTGGTATGCTGTTAGGGCTAGGGTGGGTCACACTCATCATATGCTCACGTGTAACTTAACCCTATACCTTACACCCAGCATGCATACAGTAGCCGACTTGGTCTATTGCTTACTAAGCATCTTGATTCAGGGTTATCCGCCGTTTTTCCGTTTTGGGAAACAATGCTTTGTTCACGCAATAATTCACGTCCCCATTCAAACACTTTAGCTCGAAACGGAAAAAGCAAAATACCCTTAAATTTTGATGCTTAACA
>LCZG01000031.1:0-11547 GCA_001483325.1 Huntiella savannae | reverse complement strand
ATGCTGTATGGACATACATACATATCTGAGTGTATGCTGCCAATCTTTCGGACTATATTCCGTCGTTCAATCGTGCAACCTCGTCATTGACGTTTTCTAGCCAAGAAAGTCAATGAACGTGGCAGGTATGCGGTTTGGTTTGGAGAGATACATATGTACATAGACATATCTAGATTACAATAGAAACAATGAATCATCACACTTGAAGTTTGAGTCTTACCGTGCTATTCCAATCATCTGTTGAATCATGATGATTGTCAAATGGTGACCGGAGGGTAGCAGGACAAATCGTGACAATATGCACACTCAGGTGCATGGAACACTTCCAAGAAGACTGGCATCACTAGCCCCGAGTACCTCTGCCAACGATCCGAAACCAAGACATCTAAGAATTCTGAATAAGCTTCTCGGTGATATACCTGTTTCAGATAGTCTTCGCCTCGGTGCCATGTTAATATATCGTGGTAAAGCTCCAGATCTCGTGTGTCAAATCTTGACAGCTTCAAAGGTGAGAATAACCAGGAAAGCTGAACCTCCGAGCGAAGGATTTTCAAATTACAAGATACATACAACTCGACATGTTCCGGGTCACTATGTCCGTTCCATGTAATCTACAACCTGCCAATTTATATGGTGTCTCCCCTTCTTGATTTCGAAATCTGGCGACACCCCATGTTCACCGTCCGTGTAGCTGTATAATACTAACTGGGTTGAATCCGATTCTGTCAGTCAGACGAAAGCTTCACCTCCATAGATGTTTCCAAACATCCATGTCTTCTATTTTCAATGTAGCCACGAAACGTGGCACTCCATTGTTTCTGGTCTGTACTCTTATTTTAGTAGGAAGTAATGACGGGACTTTATCAAAGCCTCGATCAACCCTCTTCATCCAATGATTTGGACAGTCCCAATTGGTAAATTTACACCAATCGGTTAACTGCTCAACTCAGTAAACCATACAGGCAGATTGCTCATAACGAGGACTCTGATACGGTCACTGGGGTCTGCTGGTGCGACAAGAAAAAATAAGACAAGCCCGTGTAATAAAATATGCATTGGATGTGAAGGGGAGATTGGCGGGATAAAATAAAGAGTGTAGCGGCCTAGTGTCACTGAAAATACACTTCCAGGACCAACTTTGCACATAAATGAGCTTCACCGACGAAGCTAGACACCATTTCTTTTGATAAACAACATGTTCCTACTAAGCCCCTGTCAAAGGATTATAAGGTGGACGGGTCGAGTAAGTCTCGACTAGTTATACGTTATAGCCACTGTTATGCATAATTGCTAACGACTGCATAAGAGTAATGAATAAAAAAGCAAAAATGATCGGGAATCATCTTGCATGACCCCCAAGAACCTGGGCCCGATCCTCTCATTTTGTAATCCTTCGACGGGGGTTTAGTAGTAAAAATGTTGTGTATCTTCGTCGGTCGTCAGGTATCACAATGGGACGCTTTTATTCAGAATTGCTGTGAGGCTTCACTGGTCAAAACGCTGTCTGGCTTCACTGGGAAAAGAAAAAAAATGATGTCTAGCTTCGCCAGTCATCAGGGACCATGATGGGGCGCTTTTATTTAGCATTGCTGTGTGGCTTCACTGGTAAAAATGCTGTCTAACTTCTGTTGAAAGATTGCAAGATGAGAGGATCGGGCCTAGAGAGTGGCATGAAAACGTCATTTTGCATACCGCGTACCGAGGGGTGCGTGTATCCTTTTTCCAGAACACTCCCATTTAGACGAATGTGCGTGTATTGGAATAGCAAGGTCCAATGTATGGAATTATAGATACATAGGTATAAGAGATCGACGCTGGAGAAAGTTGATATCAAGATATTTATATACTTGCCTTGACATCACCAACTCTCGTGTTTTTCTTTGTCCATTTCAACCACAATCGACCAGAAATACAGCAAAATGCCTTACATCGACCTCACACTCATCATTGCGTTCAATGAACAGTTTGATAATTGGACAGCCCCTCCACCTGCTACTTTCGAGGCAGACCTCGACGAGCTTGTTGCCCTCGAGGAGAATATGGACACGACCCAGGCCCCTCCAGATTCTTCCGATCCATCGTATGTACATACCTATTTTTTTCGTGATCATTTAAGTGCATTCGTCCTACCTAGGGATATGGCAATGGTGTGTCTTTCCCTGATGTATGTATGTACATACATATATCTACTACAAACCACCCTCTATCTGTCACCCTACCTCTTTTTGGACGACCGCACAGTCTTCATACATACCCTAGTGGTGTGAAGCACGTGCCTTCATCCTTCAGGGACAGTGCATGTGTGCACTACATTTAGGCTAGTGCTCGATGTACCACAGCACTCAAGGATTGTCTGAAAGTAACACACAGTCGTATGCAAACGAAATGAGGTAGAGACAGACGCATGTACATATGTATAAATATTCATTTGAATACCTAATCCGACTTCAATCGCACCATCTAACACAATACGTATGCAATATAGGACTTAATGCATACCGAAGCCATGTGGTGTGCTGTTAGGGTTAGGATGGGTCGCACTCATCATCTGCTCACGTGTGCCTTAACCCTATACATTATTCCCAGCATGCAGTAACCGATTTTCGCCGTTGCTTACTAAGCATCTTGATTCAGGGTTATTCGCGTTTTTTTCGTTTTAGGAAACATTGCATTCAAGCACTTTAACTCGAAACGGAAAAAGCAAAATGTCCCTAAATTTTGATGCTTAACAAGTAGTGAGAAAATCTGTGGACTACTGTGTGTTGTACAAACATACCACGGGCTGTTTTTTTTTCGGATAGGGCGGACTTCATTTTGGAAATCCCTTGATATAACATTATTATGTTAGAAGAGTCACAACCTGTAAATAATATTTTTGTTATTACGGCTTTGTGCTTCCACTGAATCTTGACATGCATGGATGATTTATTACGCATGACTTGCGGGATCGATACTTTCCCTACTTAATGGTAAGCTATTATAGGAACATCGGAATCTCACCGTATGGGTTGGTACCTGCAGAAGGAGCCCATGGTGTTCATCAATGTCACATAAGCATTCCCTCGGCTTTGTTCGATGTACCCGTGAACCCTACCACTGTACGGCAACCACTGTATGGCAATCACTGTATGTGCGTCTGTATGTACATCTCCACACATTTTTTGCATACGCACGTGTGTAAATTTGTGTATGTACATAAATACGTTTAGTCCTTTGTCTGACAACGGTTAAAAAGCCTTGCATCACGTGTTGACATATATGTCCATATATAAATGTGTTACGCGGAAATTGATTGTGAAACATGTTAGCTGACAGATATCCCCACAGTATGGAACTGTGCTATCTCGGGCATTAACATTGTAGAACTTGGTGGTGAGTTTATACATGAACAGATGTATTGAACGTATAAGTTATCAGGGCACTGCTTGTGGGATTTTCAAAATTCGGTCGACATAATTCACAAGCGATGGTAGATTGGAGAAGCGCAAGGAAAAACAGGGATCTCCCGCTCCTATGGACCTAGTCGGCTCATGTTGTATGGATGTTGGTTGATGCATTCTCTACAGACCAACCATTCAGTGAAAGCTATTGGAGCAATAGCATCATACGGTCGTCAAATTTTCTAATGGAGGAACCCTATGACTAATGTATGCACATAATTTCTATGTTTATAGACTAAGACACTCCATATAAGAGACATGGACCGTGTCTATCGTCCATTCTTCATCTGTATTTAAACCCAGCACCATGACCCGAGTCAATCTGTGCACTACATGGACAGCCGAGTTACCTGCAGTTCGTGCAGCTTGCACCACGCATTTATGTATGTATGTGTGTATGTACATCGACGAACACATAGAACCACGCATGCCATCGGTCTTAGAATCCCCAGGCGATTTGCCCCTGCGTTGTTCGTCAAAACCGAAGCTACAGTCCTCTAGGAATCACGACACCTCGTCGTCAAGGTTAATCCCTAGCTACTCGGCTTCTCCCGCTCTTCGAAGCTAGAACAATTGGTATGGCATGGAATGAGACAAACGAGACAATCCTTGTTTAACCTGCTATCCATTGTGTCGGGTTAGATATTACGCGACTGCGCCGGTTTGATCGCCTGTTATCCCCTGACTCGGCATAAATTTGTACAAACAGACAGCTGACCAGTCAAGTGTCGAGTATAGTCCCAGTGGCGCAGTGTGATTCTGCGAAACAATCTTGGGTGCGAGCGTAGACAGATCGAGGAAATGAGATGAAATTCGGGTTAATTTATAGTTTAGCGGGCCGGCCAAGCTTAATAGAATCGCGGCATGGGTAGCTTTGTTTTGGTTTGTGCGACACCGATTTTAGTTTAAACATCACGCGTGTAAGGTTGGTGGTGTCGTGTCGCAGTGTTGAGACATTTCTTTATTGTGTGTAAGACCTACGCTGTATTGTGTATAGTTACCTTGGCTGATAACTTTGAATTGTTAGTCCATGCTTAAATTGTGACACTTTGAATTGTCACCTGATAAATTGTTCAGGATAAAAGAACGGACAGAGTCACAGAATTCGTCTGCCGCGGAAAGAATCGAGTGGCGTGAAGAGAACAGCGGAATGCTTGCGCGATTCCAGCTATATCAAACGGAAAATGATTGGAATGGAAGTTCGATGAAGTGGTGGTTTCGGGTACTTACTCGACTGTACAACGTCGATCTTGTCATTCGACGTCGTCACTATAATAATTTAATGGGTTGGTAGACAACTGATATTGACACAAAAAAAAGAGGGAGAAGTTTCGTTCCAGTCAAAGTATTGGGAATGACGCGTAGACGTGTGGTGAAAATGGCAAAAAAGAAAACCCTGACGAAATAGTATCTTGCCTCGTTTTGAGGAAAACCCGCGTCGGCTTTTGGAGGGCGATAAAGAACCGAGTAGGGTTGTCTTTTGCGTAGTCAGCCCTGGATGCATGTCACCCAACCTATAACAGAAGTAAAGCCGCCACAATCGCGCAGAGATGTCTGTGTGCTAGACATTTGACGTATGCGCTGTTGGTAATTGCTGGCATATACATCCATGTGCATGTGCGCCACAATCCTAGTGGTCTCAGCAACGACCACAGACGCCTAAGTGTGGATGCTGTGACATGATTGCGTAGTTAGTCACAATCACTAGACCGACCGGTAGTTCCGAGAGCAAAAAAAGAAATCATATCTATAATACCCAAAGTACCGCATCATTGGGACTCTTCGAAGCAAGTACGGATGGATTTTCATTTCCATGGGAGTTCTTATCACATAGATCCCGAGAATGAGAAAAATCAGGGAGAATCAGAGATAACCACCTTGACAGGCTGTTAGGGACGAAAAGATCTCCCTAGAATGATGACATAACGACCTCATATCTACAGATTTCACGAATGGCCTGTATAGCCCAACATTCCTCCCTCTTGGATATTTCCATGATTTAACAAGCCTCAAAACAAGATATGCGAAATGAAGCATATGCAGGTGAGCTGTTTGGGGGGGAGGGGGGCGGAGTTATCAAGATACTGAAATGACTCTCTTTGTATGCATCTCTTGAATCCTACTGTCAAGACCCACTAGGCAAGTAGCCACTGTCTCCATATAGGATCGCGCCCCATTTGCTCCATATGCTGTGCGTACCTGCATTTGAAAACTGTAGTAGAATGAAACCATGTTTGCTGATTGGTAGATGATCTTTGGATGAATGATTGGGTCCTTATTTGCCGTTCTACCTTGAAACAGCTCGGCACATTGTGCCCACTCTCCAGGTATCATTCCTGTTCCTGTTGAAGTTGATAGCTGGTCCCCGCTAAAACAAGACGCGTCACTGCCAAACAAGGCTGGTGAGCAGTATTGAAATGAATATTTAAAGAAGCTCATTGCTGTGCCCATTTCATTTTCTTTTTGATTAATATTCCTTTCATCAGTAGCCCTCTCTTTTCCTTTTGGCGCGAACCACTACTTTACAAACACTTCATACATCGCATTCTTATGACCACTTTCCTTTTAGCATCATACACACTACATTCATTAGCCATTAACCCGCGGTTCCACAGTCCCTTTCTATACTTTCTGTTCTTTACACTCTTTTGTCTTTCTTTCTCTTCTTCTTTTCATTCTTCATATCGACCCAACTAGACTGCTTCACAGCCACTCCGCCATCAGAGGCACGCACCAAACCCGTAACTCTTTACCCCATCATTCCTTTTTGAATCACCGCCATGTCACCCCAAACATCTACCGCGTCCGACAACGCGACTGAGGGTAGTACTCTTGTCTCCACCATTGCTGATGTCGATGCTCTTGATGTTATTGCTGCTAATGCTGGCAATCCTGGTGCTGCGAAGCCTGCCATAGCTAAGCCCACTAGCAACAGCGTCTTTGAGCTGACGTGTGGAGCTAATGGGGGGTTTTCACGGGACGACACTTGTTCTCTTTCTAACACGAACTACCCTTCTACCCTCACTGAGATCTAGGAGTTCTCCCATTGTGTCTACTAACGGGAGGACCGTTCAGTAGACGGATCAAATGTTTCCCCGTCTTTCATGCGCCAATTTGATTGATTGGATGCGTACACTGCGCTTTTAATTCCCGATCTTCGTCTATGCAAGGCACCGTTTCATTCGTGCATACATGTATATGCTCTTTCCTTCCTTCAAACCACTTGACTGTCAATGACAGTGGCAAATCAACTGCAATGTCCATCCTCTACACCTCGAAAGGGGTACCACCAGATATGCCGTTATTTTTGGCGCCACTCTCCTTGAAATGTGCCGTTGCTCTTGTGGTAAGTTTTGAGAGACTGCTGCTTTCCGTGTATGTCAACTGACACAAAGACACAAATGTGCTAGATCCAAAAACTCCACCAAACGCCCAAATCGCGATTTCAGCGCATAATACTGCTTATTAGCGGGTGTTCATTTTCCAGTTATACCCGAAACTGCGTACTTGACAGGTAGTGATGGAGATTGTATCGTTGTTTCGTTGGTTGTGATTTTGGTGACGGGTGATTGACGCAACTCGATCATCACGCACGCCTATCCGATGTGATGATTCCTTTGTTTGTGTTTTGTCGAGTTTCTTTTGGCAGTATTTTAGTGTTTAGTGTTCAGTGTTGTGCAGGGTTCGAGGGATGTTCCGGTCCGGTTGTGACGAGGCAAACCGTCCATGGGACTTGCTTGATGAATTCATGTTTGACGGCTCATGCATAGGTAGAAGCCGGGAATATTCGAGCATATATAATAACAAAACATAGGGAAAAATATCCGTGTGGCTAAACGTGAAAATGGGAAGAACAATCCGACTCTTGACTTCATCATGGCGATCCTCCGTTTATGTACCTGATTTTACAGTGACATGCCCTGTAAGCGCTCGAGCAAATAGGATCATGGCATCCCAGTTTTCCTAAGAAGCCAGGCGAGCATTAGCGCTGCACCCAGAAAGCTGACACACGAGGCCTG
Source organism: Huntiella savannae (assembly GCA_001483325.1). Classification (NCBI taxonomy): domain Eukaryota; kingdom Fungi; phylum Ascomycota; class Sordariomycetes; order Microascales; family Ceratocystidaceae; genus Huntiella; species Huntiella savannae. Next base: position 4,088 of record LCZG01000031.1, on the reverse strand, counting down.
AAAAATGGCCTCCGATGATGCCTTCATTGGTCATTTTGGCGAGAGGGAACTTGCTTGGATATGATACCGTTGACTTGGGGTTGCTCATTGGCTCACTTACATGAACAAATGAAACTATCAGGGGACTTGTGATTGCATATGGAGTGGAAACAATAGTGATTCGTTGACGACCGGCGGCCGCAGTTTAGCCCTTTTTCTCTCCTTCCTATGATCCCAGCCTCCGACTTTGTATCCACTCTGTCTGTATCGGAGGCCGCCGCTTATCTCGGGAACAGGGTATTGAGAGACTACTGTACATATGTTTAAGGTATTTGATATCGAAAAGGATAGTTTTTACACAGGAGACTAACACCAACGAGGTGCACAGGATCTACTTCAATGGGAGTCCACGTTTGTCATCGGAAGCCCGCGCAAGGTGGCCGAAATGGTTAGGTTGATTAAGGAAGCCCTCCTACCGTCATATGCACCTCAAGAGCGCAAGATACGCGCCAGTAGAACCCTGTGGGCCTAGCATACGTGCCGGGCAAACGGTCTTCGTTGTAGGAGAAAAATCTTAGTACAGACTCTCGAAGCATACTGTTATCTCGAGGTGGGAGATAACGAAATACGTAGTTAAACATCGAGACAAGGATCCTGGTACTGACCAGGTGTGAACTCTAGCTATCCATCTACTGAACAAAATCCTCCAATTAATCCCGTCACTTACAAACCCGTGCTGTAAATTTGTGGTCTATAGAAGCGTTTCTGGACTGTGTACATTGTCTGCAATATCTGAATACGCTTCACAAACTCACGGCACACATGACGTCATCGACCACAAGCATTGATCTCGCCTGTTGTGACGTCTAGCAAGCAGATCCCTGACAGCGCTCCCCATGACACCAGGAATGCCACACTTAGTGAGCAGCCATCAGATAGGGCAGAGGCTGACATCACCGACGGTCATAGGAATATTGTTGGACGTAGAGGCCCCGACAACCCAAACTGTCCCTGACAATGCGTGATGATCAGACCCAGGTAGATCCGACAAGCCCTCGAAAGTCGTTTACACCCCCCGAGAGATGATAATGAGCAATTATAGTTACAAAAAATCATCAGTCTTGATTGTCGATTGGTCTATTCCTCAGCTGTAACGATGTCTATCGGTCGTGAACATCGCACATCCAGGTGCTACAAAGCGATGAGAGCTGTCATGCAGTGCGGACAAACACCGCACACGGTTAGCACACTGTATTTGTAACCCTATATGATACTGACCCTACCGTCGACCATATCATTTACGGTATTCAGAGAAAACTAAAACATATGTAGGGTGCTCACCTCTGGAACCAGTTTGAAATGAACAAAAAAGATATACGTTACAAAAAGAAGACATACAACACCGGGTATTCGCACGTGGTCACCCACCGTACTACTAATCCAGCGCTCTGCGGCTTGACTATGGGGGAGCAGACGGGACCCCGTATTTTCCGCAGGCTATGGTCGTATGTGGATTTCCAGCCTGCTAAGTGAAAATTTCAAGCTTAGTGCGTCGAGTGCGACAACAACGAAAAAATGCCGTCGTATTGATAGTTCGTGTTGTCCAGGTATGTAGATGTTGAAAAAGGGTCACCATAAATCCCCACTCAGAAGAGTATACTTTTCTGAGTGGGGATTTATAGTGACCCATCGTGAATCCTGCATCACTAGTTTCATCAGTAATGTTCCACATGTAGAATAGCATGAAGGAGCCTTATGGACTCACATTCTGTTTCCGCATTCGGTCGAATAACGTAGCTCGGAAAGCACACAGTCTCTTCTCTCTCTATTCCCCTATGTACGGATCCTTCAACCCCAACATTCTGGAAGCGGTTCTTAGTTTTCTGCTGATGGAGGTGTCCCCTATGTCCAGGCGCCGTTCGCAGGCTACCAGCACCCCATATCTCCGACGCGTTCGTATCACTGGTTATTCGCAACTTGCAAAAGCCCATTTTATACGGTACCCAGAGCTAGGTGCAAGAAGAGCTGGGGATAGGGGGTGGGTAGCTGGGTAAAGTCGTAACATCGTCGCCTGCGGTTTGGTTGCTGGTGGTGTGTTTTCCACAAAATGTGAAGGCTATTGGCCACTACAGCTGCTACGGCGGCGTCCTTGAGGACGACTCAGACTTGGGCTTGATGTTTACAAAATAATGCTAAAACTTACATTGATTGGTTGTCTGAGTTTCGGAGCCCATATAGTTGTTGAGGTGCTCTGCGCATGCTTCATTAATCATCGTGACAGATGCACCGACATGACCACATACATTGGCGAGTTACGATAAAGAGATATACGTGTTCATTTAACCTGATCAACACTGTAGACGCAGGAGTCTATGATCTATGTACACATGTATTTACATGTACATATTCGTCCACCACCAACCCCGTCACCATCCGTACGGTCCATCAACTCCAATGACAACAATCACCAACCCGAAACGACTTCAACTTAGAGTGGAACATTCGCCCCCATCAGCAGACTCAACAGCCCCCCGAAGCCCCGTTTGCAGATACCATGTTTAATCTGTATCGCTATCATCAGACTGCCTAGAAGTTGAGGAATCGTCATCAACATTCTGGTCATCTGCCTTGAGTGTGTTTATCTCAGACGGGGTAAGCAGTTCCACCCGTTGTCCATACCCCAAAGACCTCTCTAGAAACCCACGGTGAGCATAAACCGGACCCGTCGGGCTCGTTTCACGATATAAGAAATCCCATTCAGGATTGTTCAGGGGGATTGGATATTCAGTGAACGGATACTCCATAAAGAAATTTCCCCTCAGAGGTCTGATGTTGGGATGATCAGGCAGATTCATTTCTGAAGTTTCAAAGAGCTCTGTAATAGTTCCACCAAAGCGTAGCCAAAGTTGAAGATCCTCAGAGGCAACATCTTGCATGAGAGACAAAACATTGAGTAGGTCAGCCTGTCCCTTGACAGCGGCCCGATGCCAGCGAGCCAACCTTTTGCAAAACGTCCTAATGTCAAATTCAAAAGCCATAGCAACTACTTCGCAAATGACGGCAACTCTAGCGTCTGCTGTGGACACATATTCTCCATAGCGGGGATAGGGAAGGCTATATTTCCGCTGCAAAAACAAAGACATAGTCAGGAGCTCTTCAAAGTCCAACTTTATCTTATCGTGGGCATTGACAAGTACAAACAAGTGAGAGCGAAACATGTCGTAGTCCATTGTTGCCAACTGGTCCCTCTGAAGGTTCAATAGTTCGTGAGGAACGACAGGGCCGGTTCGAAAGTTTTCAAGACACCGCGATATGCTCATGATAACCGGACGCGGAGGGCGATTGCATATATACTTTATGTCCCACAGCGTGTCGGGAACGTAACGCAGCGGAGCTACCCTGACGCGCTGAGCCTGGCGAGACGGCCTGTTCGGGTACTGAATGGGGACGTTGAAACTCATGACTAGCTCTGTGTATTGGTCGTCTGTGAGTCTCAATATTGCGCTGTGTCTGTTGGCTTTGTAGGATACACCAGACCGCCGCTTGTGTGATTTGTTGAATGCAGTGTGGTGAAAATGAATGGTATATGAACGGTGGGAGACTGATCTCTTTGCGAATAGATCAGTGCTCACCCGATAGCCTGTGATAAATGCAACGACACAGTAACAGCTGTTGAATAAACGAAAGACTCAATGGCAATGATTAAACGAGAGTGCCCATGAAAACAAGTAGTAAATCCACGGTGGTGTCGCCAGATAAGAAACCAGAGAAGAACCGTGGTTAGTAGAGTAAACAGTGTTTTGATTTTGCCTGGGACTATTGGATAATACCCAAGCCTTGTGCGAATTCAGAAGGCATGTCCTGCCGGCGCTGTTTCCAATTAGATCGTAAGTAGCTTCCGCTACTGGAGTCTGGACGTTGCAAGGCTGCCGAATTGAATTCTTCACAGTCCGCCACTGGAGAAAAAGTCGCATGTTATCTTCCAAGGCTACGGATCAATCACGGCTCGATTTATCAATTGACAAAACTATAAAATGTTGAGATATGACGTCATTTACGCTCAAGAGCCAAATCGCAACCTCAGAAGTACGTTAAAATAGTCTGGCGAC
>LCZG01000030.1:248815-259318 GCA_001483325.1 Huntiella savannae | reverse complement strand
ATTTGGTCGCCGCTTCTGGGTGCTTGAAGCGTTGGTGGTATGCCTTGAAGTCCCCGTGTCCTGACATCGCCGCAAGCATTTTATGGTGTAACCACGAGACAAGTGATCGACCACAAGGGTTGTTATACTGCTTAACCCTATATTTGACCGCCCATAAGCGCCGCCACCAATTGCATAGATGAGGCGGAAACCTTGACCACTTCCGGGAAACCAGTCCGCTTACTAGCATCGTTCGTTGTCTTTGGATTGTTTGGGTCAATTAATTGCATTTGTCCTAACTAGGAATTCATGAACAGCACTTGTGTCCCAGCTTTTACTTATGAACCATGTTCTTTCCCTTAACGTCTAGAACAATCAAGTCAAACTCCTCCAGAAATGCTTTTAAACCTCAGTCACTTCATCATTCGTCTCTCCATCTGGACCGTCTACTGCAACCACCTCCGTAGGGGTCCCCCTTACTTCCAATCCGAAAGTCTCTCGGGTCCCTCCAAATCTCATCCTCCTCTCCCAAGTCTCCCCTTCCTCCCTCTGGTTGGCCCTTGACGAGCCAGTGGTATTGGGCGGCGTGATTGTGTCAGCCTCTGCCCTGTCTGATGGTTACTAAGTGTTGGCTTCTCACTGTATGGGAATTGCCTCCTATAAAAGCCCTGATAGAATAGCACTAGTAACAAAGTCCAAAGGGTCCACTTCTTTTTGGCGCAGGGGTATGCTGATGCCTCCTAGTCCGTCAGATTGACCAGCAGAATACTTAATTGCCGGCACAGGTATTCCGACTGGTGCGGGTTGAGAAGTCGTTGCAGAGCCCGGAAGTGTCTCGCCGATCTCTGCTCAGATAGACCACCATGTGAGATCACCAACGTGTGGAGTGCCTCCCCCAAGTGGGCGTGCTATTTAACTTTCTCATTGTACGCCTCTGTTGGAAATGACGAGCGGGTGAAAAGCTTCACCTAGATGCTGGTATTTCTTCACCTTGGCGTTGTACCTCGAACTGAGTTCCACCTGACCGGTGGTCGCCACGTTCCTACTCACGTCCCGTATAGTTACATCGAAATGATGGACGACTCCCATCTTGTCGACACACAGATCTGACCGCAGAAGCGTACCAGGCTTGGACGGATCCGGTACCTGCGGCTCCTTCTGCACGGTCTGATGAGAGCTGCGCAGCGCTTCGACGATGGCGTCCCTTATTCCGTTGTGTCTCCGCTGAGACTTGCCACCGTTCCTCTTCATACATGAAAACTCATGATTAAGCTTCCTCATTTCTCCGCACAATGGGCATGGGCCCTCCGGAGGTCGAATGAGGTATCGGCGGCATAGGGCGGCCTGGACAACCGAGTCTGCAATAATAAAGCTGTTGTTGTTTGGCAAGACTCGGAGCCAATGTGACCCCAAAAATGACCGGTTCTCCTCCATCGCGATGGACTCCTCCTTGTCCAACAACCCCTGCATCTTCTTCCACATCTCCTTCTGCACCCGGCCAACTCCCTCTCTTTGACTGACGGCGATCGCGTCTGCCGCATCCGCCCGGTCTCCCTCTCCTCTCTCCATCCCAACTCCTTCTCTGATGTTCTGGAAAAGGACACCGGCCTTAGTTGATTCGGTGAACGCATTGTCGACGTCAATCTGATCGCATTCCAAGTCTTGTATCGCCACCATGGCCATGAAAAGTCTAAGAGATTCGGCGCTAGCCGTGGCTGCATATGTGTTCGTGAAATCGATTCCAGGCCTTTGAGTGAATCCCCTGACTGTGAGCCGACTCTTGAGTTTCTTCAGCGACCCGTCAACATTATGTTTTGGCTGGAAGACCCATTTAGTTGTCAGAAGGTTCATGTCTGTATCCCGGTCCACCGACTCCCAAGCCCCGTTAGCAATAAGCGCCGAAAGCTCCCTGTTAGCCGATTCCTTCCACATCTCGTCCCAATCTGGATCGTCCACAGCCTCTCGGTAGTTCTTCGGAACAGGAACCACTTCTTTTGATCGAGTGCTGTTTGGAAGATCGCTTCCGCTGTTCTGCTATGTGACAGGAAGCCGAAGCCCCCCATCCGCACCGGCAAGCATGTGATCTCTTCGTCCCATTTCCCTCTGTCCCTGACTCCACGTAGCGCTACCATCGCGCCCTGCAGTAACTCACCCGCGGCCTTCCACTGCTCATCTACACCTTGTGGGTAAACATTGCGTAGTAAATGCCGCAACAGCTGCTGCGCACTCACACAAAGGATAATCAGCGATTGCTGTTTGGTTAGTAGCGACAGCCTGGATATGGCTGCCCGCATCTTATCCACCCGTGCCTCGACAAAGGCTTTTCGGACCTCGGGAGAGCCTGTAACAGCACCTAGAATTTCCAGTCCGGCAGTCTTGGCATCTTCAATTCGGGTGTCGGGGCTCTTCGCCACGTTCAGCTGTACTCCAATATCCAGTTTATTAAGGATGATAGAGGCCGCCTCAATCACACCTCCCTTCTTGTGAAGGACCATAGTGTCATCAAGATACGCCACTGCCAAACCTTCTTTGCCAAGCCAAGATTGCAACTCCTCAACAAAGACACGCATGCCAAGACTAAATAGCAAGGGACCTAAGACGTCACCTTGTCTGACCCCCGTAGAAGAGGCCAGTCTAGTCCCACCATGTGTCACCAACATCGCAGGTGCAGAGTAGGCCCACTTTGCCGCCCTATACAACTCCGGAGCATGCTCATCTACACCTCTCGCCACGGCAGACCTCTTGATGGTATTGAAAGCATTGGAGAAATCGAGCTTCGCAATCGCCATCCAGGCATCTTGGTTGGGGCCTTCAATAGCCTCCCGAACGCCGGCTACAATTGGATCTACCCCTCCTGGGTTTCCCACTCCCAGCTGGGTTGGGAGAAGTCCCGTTTTGCCCAGTGAGAGTGGGATGGCCTTGCTGACCACCCGAAGAAGAAGGTCACCGACTGCGATGGGCCGAACGCCCGGGTTCTTGTCTAGAGCTACAAGACGGGACGCAACAAGGAGATCTCTCCCCTGTGCTGTCCCGGTGGCAATCTGGTTGGCTAAAATTCGGAGAATACGTAGGAACCTGATGTCTTTGGCGGCGTGGTTCAAGAGAGCCGGCGACCAACCAGAGAGCCCAGCAGCTGTTTCTGGGTCAACGCCATGAATGGCTGCCAGAATTTGCTCGTCGTGGACCTCCGGTGGTGCCAAACTCGCACGTATTCCTCTAAACGCATTCTCCCCCCCCCCGGCGGGTGAAGACGGCAAAGCGCTTCGACGGTGTCTTGCGACTCCTCAGCTAGCGGGGTGTAGCTTGACAGCGCCTTAGCAGCCCGACCGGTCCTTCTGTCAGCATCTGCTCTGTCTGATGGCTGCTCACTAAGTGTTCGCTTCTCACTGTATGGGAATTGCCCCCTATATAAGCCCTGATAGAACAGCACTATTAACAAAGCCGAAAGGGTCCACTTCTTTTTGGCGCAGTGGTATGCTGATGCCTCCCAGTCCGTCACTTTCCCTGCGCCATATGTCTTTTTGCAGCCGTCACCACCACGTGCCCCCTCCTCATCCCCCCATCCTCCGGTCCTTTCCTGTCCTGAGCCTGATCCTGCAGCTCGGGAATTCCTGGTAGCTTCTTTGGTAACTCGGCATCAATCTTTCCCGTGGCACCCTTTTCGCCCCTTCGTTGTAAAATGTAGCCAATACCCAGGATCGCCCTCGGTCTAGTAAGCATGTTGCGTAGAGATAGTTGAAACCTGCCAGTCATCATTATAGCGTGAATCATATGAGAGTTGTTATAAGCCCGGAAACAGCATGATCTGGATGCTCCATGCTGGAAATGACTTGGGGAGAGTGCAGAGAAGGATACTGTGTAGCATGAAGGCGAGTAGCCAGTTGAGTATCGCGTGCGGAATCGCGGGAGCGCGGGTAGATCGGGCATATTAGCCAGCCCGGCGGATACGACGGGCTAGATGACAGGCCCTCCTTCGTGGTTGTTTATTTGTCGTATGTACACGTTTCTGCATATCTATGAGGGGTTTCCAATTGTGCGAAATATACACAATAAACTCACACCTGGGTGCTCGGACCCAACAAACCCGAATACTACAACCCTAACCATGGATGTATGCCATCTTGTATGTGGAGGCCTTCTATAGCTCACAAATGGAAGAAATCAAATCAAATCAAGAAATGCCTTCTACCCCAGCGCCCTTGGAAAGAAGATGCACGAGGCCTGCTAATCAGGTATTGAATGGAAACCAACAAAATACACCATAGCTGTTCGACAATTCTCAATCCCAAAGTTGCGTATTCGACCCCGCATAAAGCTCAATCTCGGTGTCTTATTGGCCGCCTCCAAAGCGGTGACAGGCCACGGCGAAATTCTGCCACAGGTATGGGGCGGTGTGGACCGGCAGAATGACGTAGTTGACGAACGATCATGTGTACACACCTTCATTCTGACGAAGCCTTTTTCTCATCAATCCACATGTGAATTGTGGGGTAGACGACTGAGTGGAGTATTTAACGTACAAACCACAAGTAGGGGTCTTCCAGGCACATTGAAGAGGGTCGGAGAACAGCCGGGAAACTGCTAGGCATTGATTCTCTTTCTCCTTCATCTGATCAAGTCCGCATTTCTTCTTCCGTTGCGCGACTTTTACCGCGGTAAGACTATTATCTTTGTTGGTCTGCAGCTAGTCCCAGAAGACAACTCTAGCATCCAAAGTCCGCTATATGTCTCCCTCAAATTCTTTGACCTCGTACTCTACTGCCCATATGCTTCCAATGACAATGACAATGTTGGCGTCCTCGGCATCGTCCGAGCCAGGAGGGGGGTTAGACAAGATTAGCTTTTGGTGTAAGTGGGATGAATCCGCCATGTATTCTGGTCCATATTGTTAGAATCAGATGCATGTGGGGAAATTTCAATGACATTGTCATCACGACAATAATTAGCAAGATGATACCAAATTAAACGCATTTTGTGAGATAGGGAAGTGTAAGAGAGTGTTGAAAAGCCTGTAGTAACTGGACCAAATATGAGACATGTGGGGAGAGTAGAGGATACAATACACCTTTAACGATGGAAGAAGAATGGTGCCTGGTCTTACACGAATGTCCAGAGAGCGAATCAATTCTTGTATGTACCCATATATAACTATATACCAGTTGAACCACCTCGGGAATGTGGCAGCCAGACGCTCGCCAACTATTCACGTGGTGGGAGAGCTTCAGGTAAATGTTTGATGTTTTGCGCTCGTTACATCCAAGAAATGCAGGTACATCTCCCCACACATGAGCATCTATCAGACCGCGCAAACAAAACATGAAATATGATTGCTACCAATTCGACACCAGCCGACCTTGGCCTAGTTGAAAATTCCCTATTTGGGAGAGATGCGTATTAGTGCCATCACGAGTTGGTCATAGATGTTGGATTGGTAAGCGTAACGATTAACATGGCCCATTGAGTTATTCGTAGCATAATTTCGCACGTTCGTCCTTGGAGCGGTAGTGCGGATTATTTAGGCATACAGTACATATTGAGAGGCCTTGAAAAGCACTCTATCCACAGAGACGTATAGCTTGCATACATATCTCCTGCAACACCTCGGTTTAAACTTAGCGTGCAAAAGCTATTGGTTCTACAAAGCCCCCAAAGAACTGCGTGACAGAGGAGCCATGGCATGGGACTGTCTTATGGCAATCCATCCCAAACCTCCCGAATTTGGTCGTGTCTGCAAAGAGCCATGGAATTAGACTGTCTGAACCCAACGGGGGCGCCAGGGCCCCACACACTCGTTACTCAGGAGTAGTAGGCGCACTAAAGTGTTCTGGTCTCTTGAGTGACGCCCAAGACAAAACAAAGAAGGGATTGAGAATGCACTGTCACGACAGAATACTGGATGCTTCTCAAGTGAGAAGCGATGGATTTGGCTCTTTCTTTGTATATCCCATAGTCCAAAGCTCTACTCTCCTTCAACCACCTTGCAGGGGTTAGTGCCCCGATACCCGGAGATAGCCAATTGCTAGCATTCGACCTGACGGGCTTGAAACCCAAATTTTGTTCCGAAGAATAATCCTGTTCAGCCGAAGGTATCGTTTAGCTCTTGATAAAGACTAAACTATCGCCTCTGTATTTGGATCGATAGGATGAGAGGCCCATCTTAACAGTCTATAAATTTGAAACCACCCCTCACTTTACAGCATCGCCTTCTTTCTCTTTGTTCCTTCGATATCAAGCAATATATTTGCAAAATCACACTTCATTAAGTTGAGAACAAGTAAGTTTGCTCCCCTTCTTTACCTACAAACGAAAATTCAAATCCAAATCCGAGCGTCATACACCAGCTTCACTCTGCTGGTTTTTCTCCGAATAAATTAGTCATGAGTGTAGAGCAATCCTGCCGGCAATCACTAATTGTCCAGCCCCCCGTCCCGGTGTTTAAACCTGCTAACATGGCTCCTTAACTATTAGAGTTTTGTTCTCCTTTTCACATAGCCAATGTACTGTCCTGTAGTAGTTGGGCTCTTTACAATCGGTGTTGAATCGACAGGCGGCCAGATTCTCTGGTCTTAATCTTTGCGGCTTCAACTTCCCCCTCTCTTGGTGCCTCCGAGCTTCTGGCCACCCAAAACACCTCGTTCACTGTAGGAACTGATTCTTCTCGTTGGTTCGACGTGATGAACCGTGGCGATCATGAGTTCCTTAGTCACAAGGCCATGATCGACGAGGAGGTCGCTAGGAACGCCGGCGATTAACGTCTTTACCATGTGGAGGATGGTGATTCCGCCCCCATTACGATGAGTACCAGTATTTGGCTTGGCGCTAGCGGTATTCACGTGGATGCTGAGGCTCCTTGGCACGTCGACACTGACGACGTCTTCACCTTCGGCAGCCCTAATGAGGCCGATGAAGAAGGCCTTCCCGTCGCTCATGCCGTGCTCCACTACCAGGATGCCAAGATCTTATGGCCTGCCAAGGCTATGGACCATCCCAATGTGTCGGTCGCTTCATCGGGTGATATGATGAAGATGGTTGTCTCGGGCCTTTCGGTCACAGCCGCCGAGGAGCTCGTCGCGGAATGAGAAGACGCCGAGTACCTCGTCGCTATGGAGTCGGCTTCAAATGAGCCCGGAATCGAGAAGGATTTGTCCATGAATGTCGATGTTGAGTCCGGTCTTGCCTCGTCGGTCGACCAGGGTCTTTTGGGTTGGAATATAACCAGTCCTAAGTCAAACTCGACTGGCTCTCATTCTCCTGAATCCAGCTCGGTGACCGCCCTTTTTTCAACCAAGCGCGTTGATAAACTGCTCCAAGAGATTCCCAATATCGAAACTCACCGGGATAGCAACGGTGACTACTCGGATTTCGATTTCGAGCACGGGACAATGCAGGCTTGGAGACGCAAGAAGGCGACCAAGCTCTTCCCAATCGACCTGTTCTTTTCTGCGTCGTCCACTACCGGGCTAACCACGTCTGTTGGCCCTCTTAGCGCAACGGTCCAATGCGTGACTCGCGGTGTCTCCGGTGCTCTGCGGCTAAGCTCAAGCTGCAAGAAGAACGGCGAATGCTCTGTGGCCATTGATACGAAGAATATCGCTGCAACCGCCTTGGTGGATCTCAACATGCAGGCAGCTTACCGTACTGGCAGCACCGGCTTTCAGTATGCCCTCGCCAGCTTTGCCCCGCCTGATATCAACTTGGGCGATTACGCTACCCTCAAGATCAGCGTCAATGAGGTCATTGACGCTGGTATCAGCGACGCTCTGGGCAAGGCTCAGATTCGGACTGGCGCTCGGGTTAGTCTTCCCGACCAAAAGATTGTCGGCATCGACAAGCTGAAGAAGGGAAAGAAGCCCAAGCTGTCAAAGGGATGGAAGGACCCCGTCTTCGAGGTCTACAAGTCTGCGGTTCTTGGTGAGATGGATTTCAATCTTCCGTTCACGCACACTCTAACTGCTAAAGCGAAGATTGACTTTAGCAGTGGCGGCAACACTGTGGCTACTTGGGCTACAACTGCCGAGTGGGTTCTGCCCAAGTTAACCACTGGCATCTCTGCCCAGGTTTTGAACGCTTGTGATCCTGCGGCAACGGTGCCTTCGCTGCACTTACTGGCAAGGTCGAAGCCTCTGCGTCCTTCGCCGCGTACTCTGATGCCTCTCTTGGCCCTGTGGGTCTGCCCACAGTTCCTATCGCGAACTTCGAAACCACCCCGATTTCTGCTACCCTCTCTGGGTACCCCATATAGGGGTGAGAGTATGAAGACCGGCTGGCAAGGTGTGACTGGTCACAAGGCCAAGGTGGAGAAGCTTCAGGCTGATCTGCCCGATGAGGGCTTCAGTTATGCGGCTGTCTCCAACTCCCGCATCTTCACTGCCCCCAAGAAGTCTGGCAGTCATGCCAACATTGACGAGTTATCGTACTATCGTAAGGACGGAAGCATCGTCGGTGTCAACAAGAGCCCCGGCCGCTTCGATATGGGAGTCGGCTGGGAGGATGACACGAAAACGGGGTCCATGGTCTTGGACGTGGACGCCCAGGCCACTGTGTCGGGAGTCCAGCTTAATTAAGCTTGTGCAGCTTTGCTCGGGTGGTTCACATTACAGAGTCGGTTGCTCGCTAACCTTGTTCTTATTGGATGGCTGCTGCAACACCAGGGAAGGCATCCCAAGACGACGAACCGAACATAGTGATACAAGGAGTTGAGGACACGCACGAAGCTGGGCACTGGGACATTAGAGCGCCATCTCCAGGACCCCGTACTGTTATATTTGTTCACTGGGACCGTATGCAAGTTTTACTGACCAAGCTTGTTGGAAAACGAATCAATGCAGACATAACCCCAGATGACTGGCTGTCGTTAAATCACAAAGAATTGGCCGCTAGTTCCACCATTATTCCGGGTTATCTGTCTGACGATAACCCATTTTGGCAACCTCCCATTTACATTGCTATATTTTAAGAGAAATGACAAGTTCAGCATGTCCAGGCTGGTGTTACAATAAAGTTGCATCAGTGCTATCTGGAAATGATACGGGCCACATACTGCCCACAACCCCGGCTGAAAGGGCTCAACTGCGTGACACGGCTTGATTTAACTAGATCTTTCTGTCTCATCTTCGCAACCTTTAAACAACACAAACAACGTCGTCACACCGTTTATTGTCCTGGATATTACCATGACCAAATAGAACCTTAACGTGATTGAGAGCTCTCACATCAACATGCTAAACCTCTCGAGTACGTATCTCACATGCCTCCCTGGTGCTATTTAAACTCACTTGCCTTGACATCACATAGTCAGTCATGACGAACCTAGCACCAATGAGGGGGATAGCATATGGCGAAAGCTTTCGAGTCAATCAAAGGCCACAGGAACTTCTTCGACACCGTCATCCGACGTCGCTCCCAAGGTCCACCATCAGGTCCCGGAGTCACGTGACGCGCGACATCCCACGTTGGGCCATACTGAGCCAGGCATCCGCTAGAACACTACAAGATCCACTGTTGATTGTGCAAAGATATGGTGAGTATGCGGGCAACACTGCCCCAAAAAGACGGATTCTCTAGTCTCTGTTATCGGTTGCAGTGATATCAATGATGGTACGGTTGTAATATCCGTTATGCGGAAACCACAACCCTAACCGCGACCTCGATGGAGGGCACAATCTGACAGATTGTGTATGCCATTGGAGGGTATTAGACCCGTTCAAATTTGACCCAGACGTTTCATTTCAAGATGTAATGTGCCATCCAAGTGTGGTACCCCAGCGTTCCACAAAATATGACAGAGTATCCTAGTATTCTAGACATGATTGGTTCGACATTGACCCAAGACTCTACGCTGAGCATGTTTCTGTCGTAACGCAACTTCCCAGAGAGAATGCATTTGATAACTGAGTTCCTGGAGGGAGAGGCTACTATAGAGGTTAGCTAGCCTGGTTGAATAACCAGGCAGTATACGGACAAAAATGCAGGTACGTACGTATGTTTTGATCTGGGCAAAGGAGGAAGGCACCTATATACCCACAAGTGTCACTTCCTCGTCTAGCCTTGAGGAATTTGGACATAAAAGGCTGCTTTGTGTTGGGTAAACTCCCATTGTTTCCTCCTTCTTATTTTCCATCAACGACAACTGGCCTCAAAAAGCATTCATTGACCAAACGATAGCTACTTGATTTCTGTTGGACCTTGTGAGTACTTTATCAACAGTGTGATGTGTGGGCGTCAGGCTAATACTATATAATTAATTTTTAGTTATTCTTCGTCGCCACAATGCCTCGATACACGTTTTCCTTCAGCCTTTGTGGACACCCTGAGTGTTCCTGTCGTATTTCGACGGGACGGCGGAGGTCACGCAATTCTCGAAGACACTCCACCAACAACGTTCATGACTTCGGCTGCCCCGTTGCCACGATCACACATGGCAATCCGCTGATGTACCATGACACGAGCCCGTACGGTGGCGTATACTCTCCTCTAGGCCAGCCCTACGGATTTCCATGTTACGTGGCTGTGGGCTCTCCAGGC
>LCZG01000030.1:207785-248755 GCA_001483325.1 Huntiella savannae | reverse complement strand
CTCGCTGGTCTACCTATATGCCCTTATATCCTCCCAGGAACCAAGGCCAGTCGGCCAATGGCGCCGAGGAGCGTCGCAGCAATAGTCAAAACTCCGATGGTGGACATACAGTCCCCAACCACTTTGCCAACATTGACAACACCCCACCCGTGACCCTGTTCTTTTGCCCGCGCTGTGGCAACAGGGCGCAGTCCACCTGGGAATCACAGACCACGTCTTCCAATATCAACACCGGAGGAACCACCAACAGCACCCAGGGCTCCAGCACTGCCAACCACACGGTCACCAGCACATATTCTTGCCTGAGTTGCGGTTGGAGCGCAGTGTATGGCCCGGAGCCACAGGCCGAGGCATCCAATGGCACAACCAACGGTACCACCAACGGGACCAACAATGGCTCCAACGGCAACACGGCGGCCCGCTAGGGAGCAAATTCGTTTCGCGCGGCTGTCAGTGAATATTACAAATAGGGGCGTTGAGCTGGTTCTCGTCCTGCTCACGACGGCTCTGCATTGTGTGTCATAAGCGGGTGCTCATGTTGGATGGGGAAATCTCATGTACTGCTCAACGACTGTGTTCAATTGGAGGGAGGGTAGTTCAGACTGGAGGCTTGGTGTTGGGTCCTATTCTTGCGGGGTCTAAAGCTCATGGTACAGATGCAGATGCAGGAGGAACTTAATTCAAGTGGTTTGGGATCATAATGGTGTCAGGATAGTTATTGGATGGTCACCCTCATTCAATGCTCTTTCGTTTGTTAATACATCTATCATCGTATCATTCAATCATCATATCACATGTACAGTGGACACGCACTACGACGCATTACAGACCTTTATATATCAGCTTTGCACCTCGCCGCCCGGAAGGGTTGGTTCACAACGTGCCAATTATTAGGAGCGGCAGTATGCACGTAGGCTGGCAAGGTCGCGCGTAGCTCTCTGCATCGATCATGTAGCAAATCGACATGGCCCTTCTGTTTGCCCCGTTCTTCTTTCAATCAGATCGACACGAGAGGCCGTCATTGCAGGGTGGGCCTTCCATAGAGATGGCCACAATCGCACATGTGATCCGTGATCGGCTCCTTGTAATCTGCCAATACCTTAGATAGCCTGTATGAGCAACACATTTTACGGAACACCTCGACAACGTGTAGTGAACTTATCTTCCTTCTAGATTGTCCGTTTTGCTAATGACCTAGGTGAATGACCTCGTCTATGTAGTCCGTTCTAACACGCCCTGCGCCCTCATCTTCCGAAACCAGTGCCTGTTCTGTATGTATGGGCTCTTCTGACCAGATAAATGGTCCAAATCTGGGGTGATAGCCTTCTCTATTTTTGCTCCGAGAGCCTCGCCTGCGTCCTCCCAGACGCCGGTCCCATCCTCAAAATCTGGCCTCCCTTTGTCCGAGTAACCCTTGACTGGCTGGTACTAATGTGTGGTGTTATTGCTCAGTAAGACTGTGAAATTTCGCCAATGATAGTCAAACTCCTGAGGATAGCATGGCGTTCACAAAGCGGTACTGTCTGTTGCCTGTGTTTGTTGGAAGAGGCTCCCGTGTGACGTTACCAGCCGATGGAATGCCTCCGCCAAATGCGTGTCCCGTTCTAGCTACTCGTTGTTCATCGTCTGGAATATTCAATTAGGCGCTGTGACTACGATCGCTGTGCTGACTTTAGGGTACTCAGTACCGGGTACCATGATCAACACAGCATCTGGGCTCTCTGTAGGTTAGACGCTTGTTCACCTCGTCAACTCACAGGCGTTAGCGATTACTAACTCTAGGCCTTTCGGTGTCTCAACCATCATGGATGTGCGTGGTTGAGAACCATCATCTACGTACGAAACCCTCACACCTGAGCATATTTGAACATTGATTTGAAAGACGACGACATTGCTGTCTGAAGCTTTCAAAGAGATATTTGACCTTCTTGAGGCGCCGACGGTAAGGACTCCGAGTTGGGTTAGGATTGGGCGTGTGGGCCAGACACTAAAAATGTCGATATAATGAGTTAGATATCCGACGTATATACGGCGAAATACACTATGTGGCATCGTGCATGCCCTGTATTCCCCGCCCGTTCAAAATGGTCACTTCCATTTACCTACAAAAGCGTTAGCCACCACGGAAAAGGCACAAATGGATTGTCCAAGAAGTGAGCAGAGGAAAGACATGACAACCTTGCATTAATATGGAATAAAGTCGTGGGTCGACAAGATCTCTCAATGAACTTGCAATTGCTATAGCGCAACGAGACTTTTTTCATTCGTCCCGAAGTTTACAACGTGGGTGAGCCTAACGTGCTAACGGGCCTGAGGCTAGATTTTGGTGGCATCGAACATCTACTTGAACATTAGGAATTGTGAACACAACGTACTACGTTGGCGGTAGCGAAGCGTCGTTCGGCGCTGACACGAACCGGACAGATCAAGAGTACTACTATGAGATCCAGGTATCTTAGTCACTATGGGTGGCTTCATTTCGTTGAAGTTGACCAAGCGTCAGTTCGACGCTCCATTCCGTCAAAGCCTTTGCTTTGTAAATGCCGCCCCCCTCAGATTAGCCAGCATGATTTATGCACACACAAGGAACGAATGCATTGTGAAATCGAGGTATAAATTGCGAAATGTTGGGAATTGTCCTTATTCGTTGCTATCGAATTACCACTTCATTTTGGCAATCCGCTGGGCCCGGACATGGCGGGAAAAGGCCTCCTGGGCCCGCTTCGCGGCCAACTCGCGACCTCTCTTCTCCCAGTCGCCCCCGAAGTTCTTTAAATTATGCCAGGCAAAGGTAAGGAGATCCCCGTTTACCCGATTGGCATATTCAACCCCGCTATGGAAGATACATTAGATGACCGTTCGATTCGAGAAGAAGGGCTATATGCGAGGACTCACCTGAGGGGGCCGTCCTTGTTATAAAGTGTGGTTTGTGTTCCGGAACGCATTGCGTAGATGGCAGACTAGATAGATATGTTAACGATCATTAAATACAAGAGTGAGGCTGTTAATACATACTATTTGGTTTCTTAAAACACAATTTGATGTCAATAAAAACGTTCCCCTGAAAGAATTAGGCAGATTATAAATTTGACAAACGTGATGGAAAAGTAGAAAGAAAGAGTCAAATGCAAAATGAGTTCAACAAGCGGATATTTATGAGCAACAAATACGACCCTAGTCGGGCTTTTGTTTTGAGAAGGCACAAGTCAGTGCTCTCTGAATTGTTTCGTGTGGCCTAATGGGTTTTTATTGAATCTGGTGGTGGCTGTATGTCCAAGAAGTAGTTTCCGTGATATAACAACTGTCTATATCTGGCTATCATGATATATTATGTACATTCTGATATCAAACCGGGGTACTTCCCCATCCGAAACTGTGCATGGACTATAAATGTTAAACCAAACCTTTTGGGCGACGACAATGGGGGTTTGAAGTCGACGGTCATCTGCAGGAACTTCAAATTGGCCTCGAAAATATGGCATCGTTCACGCTATAAACAATCCCACTTCGTCCAGTTTCTCCCTTCCAAGGTCCTGAGGAGGGTATGGCAAGAGTAGGGTTTTGTTAACCCTGGTCGACCCGCAGGACCCCTTCCCAAAGTAGTAATAACCGAGACGTCTTCTGATGAAGCAGTTACTCGTGTTACCAGTTAGTATTCTTTGTGGCTGTAAAATTCAACTTGCGAAACTTGTGTGCCCTAATGCCACTGTGGGGACGAATTCTGAAGCAGCTGTAAAAATGCATCTTTTTGTTGGTGGATTTATGGCGAGGTCGGTTTCATGTTTGATGAAAAATGGCTACTGGTTGATAGATTACAAGGACATCAACACGTCATTTGTTCTACCAGCTCAGTTGAAAAATGTATAGCTCGACAAGCAATGTTAATTCAGGTATTTAGTAGTCACAGTCGGACAACATGTGACCTACCCTAGAAAAGCGTGGGGTTACCGGGGGTCGCCTCGCTGCACCTTCCTCATCGACACATATGCACATCAATAAAATGTACAAGAGAAAGACCACAGATGGCCACGCCTTGATAGAACCTAAATGGCTTTTGTTATGGTGGCGACTTGTCTGCCTATTCGTTGCCTTGTAAACTGACAGGTGACACCCTACTATGATGAATTTCCTGCACACAAAATGTTTCAGCCAGCCTATCTAGCAAGCCTACTTCATTTACACCATTTCAATTTTCCAATCTGCCCAATCTCTGAACTCAAAGTTCCCAACCCCCACATTCACCACTCTTCATTCTACCTTTCACATAAACATTCCACCTGATATGCCCGTCGTCACGCCTGAGAACACCAATGAGCAATCCCCGCATTTCCAGACTAGCTTTCAGCCAACAATCCTCGTGAACAGAGCCATCTGGACTCATACGAAGTGGTCCTTTCTACGGGCACGCTGGTTCAACCAATGTAGGGCGTTCTATAGCATAGGTTAACACACCCCTGAGCCGGCGTGCTGGCGTTGCTGGGCGGTAACGCTAGAGTCCGCTCTACCGGGGATCAAAGCTCGTCCTGTTGTCCTTCGCTCTCCCTCTGATGGTAGCCAAATTGCGCTGGACGACCCTCAAACAACTACCCTCCGAAACCAAATCCGCACGCTGCAAGCCACACCGTACGAAACTAAGCCGATCACTTTGGCTATCCGTCTCAAACGCAACGAACTTAACTAATCCGCGGATTCAAGTCTTGAACCCGCCGTGTAGTCAGCAATGAACCCCAAGGCGATTCATTTGACGGGGAAAAGATTGTTGGGTTTCGCTTCGGTATTATATGAGGGTTGAAATGGCTGAATTGGGAAATTATCTCAGGAAATCATGCATTATGTGCCCTTGAGCTCTATGTTAGACTTGTGCCGCTCACCGAGACGTCTGCAGTATCTAAGTCTATCTTGAATAGGACACATAATCAACACTTCTGACTGTGTCTTGTTACACGAGACTCTGCGCCCAGCGTTGTCGATTAACTACTTCTGTGCATTTACCCTCCTGGGCGGACTACCATGCTAACGTGAAAACAAAGTTAGGAATATACCGACCTTCACGACTAGATATCGTCCATAATATCTCGACCTTCTCGCAGTCTTCTCGGTTGATTCATATAACATTCTATTAGCCTGAAGAGATTGCCCTCGATCACGAACCCAGTAATATCTTGCCCGACACCTGTGATATCCGAGACAAGGCGTATGCCGACAGGACCCCCGGAAGTCTAGGCACCTCAAACTTCCGACATCTTCAAGACCAGCATAGGCATAGTAATTCACGTTCCATTTCTTGCTACCCGCGACAATTGTTCTTCTCCCCTATTGTTCAATATTGAGTACTGCTTGATCTGGGATACGGGTTGTTACCAGCGCCGCATGATTTGTCTACGCTTTTCCTTAGAAAGTGCAGACTAAGGTTTTTGATACCCGCCGAAGCCCGTATACCGTATTACGTGGTTCGAGTGAAGCGGTGTACCTGTGTACAAACCTTACAAGGAGCAGTAGCTAGGCCAAATCGGTGGTGATTGTGTGATCAGTTTGATGGGCTAGTCTTACAAACCGCACGCATCTATTGAGAAATTCTACCCGTCATAGGAATCGGCAGTCCAGGGAAACTTTCAACATACGTAGTCAGAATCGCTGCATGACCCGTGTCGAATCTCAAATCGCAGGATAATACGGAACTATACCCATACATTGGGACTCGGCTACAAGACGAAGCATTTCCAATGGACTCCATATTCGACACTCCCACCAAATCTGAAAATCTAGCAAACTCAATGCTGGGTGAACAAGATTCTGAACGTTTAGTTCAACTATAACAGGTCACAGTTTGCTACGGATACTTCGAGCTAGGATGGGGTACTGCTTAGGCCACCACAGAGCATGTGCTAAACTATATTTCACGATAGATTCCAGGTTACAAATCAATTGGGGCGTGCTTATTCCCGAGCTCGGCAAAAGTATCATCCTCTCGCACACCTTCAACACCTCAAGTCTATTTAAATCAAGGTGTCTGGTATTCCTCCAGCACTTCGGAATAGCTACTCTGGAGACCCGAAGATCCAGAAGCTTGGGCGTCCTCTTTGGCCCCGAGAGAACCCGATGTATCGTGCGGTAGCCATCTCAACCATCCAACTCCCTATGCTCATCTCTGCCGTTGAACGAAAATGCGCAAACCGAAATACCGTATTAAACACTGTCGAAAGCGCTACAAAATTTGGTTTCAAACCAGACTACAGGACATCTACCATTAGAGACCCGTATAATTGTTTCAATGTGTATAAAACAGGCTCATGATGAGTTCGGGATCATGGGCTCACTTGTGGTCGTGAGTTCGCCTCGTTAAAACAGACAGATCAGTGGCAAACAGGGGTGGAGAGGGCTTTGGTGTAATGTCTGAGGGAAAGTACGATGTTGGAATAGCTACGACTGTTATATTTGTGATGTAACTAGTTGTAACCAGCTTCGTAATGCCAGTAGATCTGCCGTGGTTGGCACGTCTCGTCCCCTGGTGAAATCTATCGAGTTTCAGTCTACAGAAATCAGCCTCCGCTGGTTAGTTTTCAGAGAATAGGGCGAATCCTGTCGTTGTGTAGTTTTCTTGACCCGTGAAAGACCATCGCCGTTTCAGGCCTGTGAAGAAAGCAAAGATGACAAGGCGGCTTTAGAGGGAGGCAAGGATGAAGCAAATGTGTTTGTGGTTAGAGGGGTCTCAGCTTTTGTTGGAATCGTGGCAAACAGACGGGTACCGATGAACCTTCTAGATGCCATTATGAACTCTTACTATCGGTAGCCTCGGTATTCGTTTGACTTGCGCAGTGTAACCAGGATACAGGGAGACTAACTGGGTATCGCACTTCGAGCAGGTCGAGTTCTCCACGTGTTGGTTGTGATAATGGTTGTGGCGGGAGCGGTTGACATAACAACAGGCTCAACGCTGGCCAGGACATCTGTGAGTGTAGGTGTGCTCATAGCGCTGATACTGATTAGGCAGGGCAGGGGGGTTTTTCTGCGATGTTGAGGGCGACGATGGTTACCGCCGCGAAAAGAAGTGACGGAACAGTACCAAGTGCCTCCGGGCAGACGGGATTTTGTGTCGGCACTACACGTTTTCATTGACTTACGCAACAACACCATGTTCTGCGGTTTGGTTTAGTTAATATTGAACACCAGGTTAGAGGCTTTCAACGTTCTACCAACATGATTTGTTTTGCCAGTTCGGATGTACGGCCCTCTATGGCGTTCATCAGTCGGATTTTCAGGCACACCGAAGGCCCCTTTCGCTAGTGATCTTTTGTTTCTGGTTCGCACTAGCTTTTTGAGCCCACGCTGGCCGGATTTACATCCGTGACGAATTGGAATATCTCTGGTAATCTTAATCACAGTCAACAAGTATCGAACGTAGGTTGCCATATATAGGGTTGCGTGAACCCTAACAAGTGACAGCGGCCATGCCAAGGATCACATCGGTCGATCACGTACTGAAAGGAGTAATACCTCAGACGTCGTTTGAGGAAACAAGTGGCTGTGTGACATGTTTGTAGTTTACATTGCTGCTGAATGTTTTCCAAAAGCTGCTATAATCAGATTCAACGGTATCAATAGATTCACAAACTCATTAGTAAACAGAGGCTTCGCGTTGCGATGATACGGAGGAAAGAATCCCATTTGTAGTCGAAATGGACGTTCGTCAATGAATAGTAGGTATGAGACACTAAAATAAGATTCGCCCTTGCAGTAACTCCTACATGCCCAACATACCAATACTGGCCCAAGTGTGTATGTATGATATTTTGAAAGTATGCTGCGTGGGCCACTACTATGTGGGGTTGTCTACTTATAGGTTAATGTTCCTTCCTTGTGTATGTACGTACATGCACAACCCACTCATATAATGGAGGAGAGGCACTGGTGTGTTGGGCTTTGCAGGCCCTGACCACGTGGTTTAGAAGCTCAAACTGCCTTCCCATTGGTTACCTTGTAAATTGACTGGTGGCCCACAACCATAATGTACTTTCTGTACACAACCTCTTTCAGTAAGGCTGTTTTTCTTCCTCCATCCAACCTCCATCAACAAGGCGCTCGTCTTTTCTTCCATCAGAGTTTCCCAACCGATCCGTCAAATAAATTCCATCCACTTTTCGTCATCCCTACCCATCGCCAGACTCACCACAATGCCTATTCCACCTGATAGTGACAGCCACAAGTCACCAATCATTATGCCACGCGCTACATGCAACCGCAAACAGCTCCCTTCGTTGTTTTTTGCCGGTCGGTAAGTATCTATCATTTCCCCAACTAGGCTCTCGGCTAATAATTATCTTCAGCACCCCGGTTTTTGCCCACTCCGAATGGATTTGGGTAAACGGTCGGTGGATTCATCGGAAAAGGGAGTGTCTCAGCCGGAGCAACACCTCGGCCGAGCACGATTGCTGGCGTTGCTGGCAGGTTACCCTAGGTGCCGTGATGGATAGGTTCAATAGTACCCTGTCCCAGTTCGAAGCCGATCTTGAGGCGGCACAGGCTACGCTGTTGGGCGGCCTTAATGATCCCCCCCGTGAATACAGACCACCTATTTAACCCCTAGCATGACGAGATCCCCGAGGCTTATGTTGTTCTCCATAGTCGCAACAGTGTAGGATAATGGGGGTTTTGGCGTTTTTGAAAAATGCCATGCCGACGATTGCCGTTGAACACCACTCGGGCTGATTGGATAGTGGAATTTTTATTAGCAGGATTTCAAATTGAATCGATTGGTTTAGGAATTATGTTTAACAAAGACCTTCCACGTGACCACATTTTGTATCATGAGCCGGAGGCAGCAAGTGGAGAACCTGCGTCATCCACAGGGGTCTTGCATATCGTCTAGATGCGATGCTCGAAGGTTAATATCTGCCAGCCAGGCTCTCTGTCATCAGCTAAGTCAAGCCAGGCTTTGTCCGGTTTGTTCAGGTTACAATACTAACATCAAGAGCCCTCCGGAAATGGATCAACCAAGCGGATCAAAACAACCCCGATCACACGACCTGTTAGAACAACTGTTCCTTGCATCACTCAGTAGCGTCGCAAGTCTAGACTCCAATCCCCACCCTGACACAATCCCGCTCGACACCTCCATCCTCCGGATATAGCTATGTGCAGCTTCCGCACCTCAACATCCGTACACCTTCAACTTCCGATTCAATACGTTGCTCCACGCCTCTTTTCTCGCCATTCTGCACACTTCACTGCTGCCTTCTCGTTCACAGTGAGCTATCGCGCCCTGAGCCATGCTGCGAGCTGCACTCCGTAAAGCTGACGCCGCTATTCAGACAGTCGAGTGCAAGGTCTCTGATGAAGAGAGCAACCTACAGGCTTCATTCCGTGGTCTAAGCACTGCTGTCTAAGAATCCCAGGGTTTCGACGACGTTGGGAGACTGGCAAGTTGTACAAACATGTACCCGATCCATTCCGTTGGCAGGGCTCAAAGGGTCTGTCAATGGCTCCAAGGAGCATTCGTCAAGGTCTGCGTCCCGTTGCCATCAACTGAAGGCAAATGAACACATGAATATGACTCCTCGTGCTGACATAACACGACACACACTCATAGCCACGTCGGCTCAACCCCAACACACAATATCACGAAATCTGATCCGCTGTGAACCGGACACCATCGTTCGTACCAACCCTTACAATACAAAGATTAGCCCATCTTCTTGAACACCACAAGTACCACGTTGGCACCTGTTTCGGTAAAATGACACGCAAACGAGGGTTCTATAGGCTCGACATCAAAGTTCTATCTCCCTACACAATCCGCTGGTCTGTCGGATACCTTTGTGGATACTAAGCTGCCTTGGTCTTTGGCCCGAGAAGGCGGACTTGATCAGAGCAAGTCCAGCGATTTCCTGGTCTCTTACTTCACTTCGGTATGTTTGCGGATTGGTTCCGTGACTACAATCAAGAATCGTAACCTCAGCAACATTAACGCTATAGCATAAGTCAACGCCTGGCACCATGGCCGCGTTTAACTCGGACCCCCATATGCTTAAACACCGTAATGCTCGAAATCCTGAACTTGAAGCACTAAAACATCAGACGGAAAATATCTTCTTATTCTCCTCTCTACACTTGACGAACATCATCCCCTGTAGTTGCTGTATTCTTTATAAGGAATAAAGCATAATCTTTTTTTAGTAGAAACTGTATGCTAAAGGATGGGGATCACGACAGTACTACTTGGCTAAAAATATAGATCTTTTAGTCCCTGTCATCGGTTATATTGACATCAGTGATGATACGGTTATAACATCTGCCGTGTGGGAACCCTAACCCTAGCCCGGACCTCCAGACAGAGTACAATCTGACGTATTCCCGTGCCGACAACATAACATCGTTGATATTTGCAAGTGCGAATTTGGGTATGTATGTATAACCTTTAATTTCACCAACTACCAATGAATATTTCCAAACTACCACGCATCAGCCAAACTAACCCCGTTACCCTCATCGTTCTCATCAGCGTCATCATGGTTTCCGTCGTCCCATTCGCCCCCCCAAGCGTCGTTCTTCACGCCATCGTCCGATCCATCCTGATTCCAACCATTTGCAGCATCATCGCCCCAGCCAGTTGTCTCTTCACCTGTTTGATCAGACGCGCCATTATCACCCCAGCCAGACGCTTCACCGCCGCCCCAACCAGATGCATCACCACCATCTTGATCGACAGCCTCGCCATCTCCCCAACCGGATGCGACACCACCATCACCACCGTCGTTATCACCCCAACCGGACGCTTCACCGCCGCCCCAACCAGATGCATCACCACCGTCACCACCATCATTTCCACCCCAGCCCGAAGCATCGACATCGCTGCGACCATTACGTCCACCGAATTCGATAACTTCGGCTCCGAAAGTAGGGAGATAGAGCTCTGGATCGACCTCGTCATCCTCTTCCTCGACCTCCTCGACAGCCTCTTTAATAGCCCAGCAGACCTCTTCTCTCGAGGAGAAGGCTTCCTTGCTGAGTGTGCCACCGGCCAGTAATGTCGCCATGTGAGTTCCACCAATCTTGGTTTCACCGCGGCGAATCATCATCAGCTTCTGGATCATAGGAACTGGACTGGTCTGGAATCCGTCTCTACCAGGCAGGGCATCGGCATCGTCAATGATGAAGCCGGTGACATTGGTCAGACAACTATCAGGCGTCTCAGAATGGCGGATGTGCATGTAGTCGCATAGTGCGATGTATTCCTGGTAGTCCCTGAGGTAGAGTTGGCCGGCGAAAAGGTTGAGCTCCCGAACCAGAGACCGATGCAGCTGTATCGACTCAGAAGCCAGTTCTGGGTCCAAGTTGTATAAATCTTGGTTGTCGTACTTCTGGCCAGCCACGACATACAGCGCGAGACTTTCAAGCTTAGGGTACTGCTCGTTGACCCGTGGTGCGTAGAGGTGCATGGACACGTACGGCGACTTCCGTACGTGAGTGTACAAACTATCAGCCTCAAATGGACTGATGAGAATCATGGACTTGGTGGCCCCGGTCTCATCACGGCCGACTAACACCCATTGTACCGGGCGTATATACAGGTCAATGTACTTGCCCAACTGTGCCGTCCGACTAACGGTGTGCTTGAAGTCCCTGGTGACCAAAAGGTTACCGGGCAGCGTTGAAGCATCAATTCCTTCCAAAGCTGAAGTTTGTGTAAGAGCCTTCCAGAACACCATAACATTAGCATCTGGCGACAAGAAACCACTCTCTACGAACTCAACCAGGTACGGATCTAAGTTCGGCTTAGCGGCACCATGCGATACAGGCTTCTGAACCTCACGTTCGGCCTCAGTCTCAGGTGCCAATTCACGCTCCTGTTCTTCGTTCAGGGACGCGTGCTTGGCACTGCCCTGGTGGAATGAATCGGCGTGCTTGAAGATGGGGTGATCGAGGGGAGTGTCGATACCCGGGAGGGAAAGTGGATGGCGCTGCGAATCCCGTTTTTCGGTCTTGTAGCGCTGCGCCAAAGTTTGCGCCTCTGGCTCAACCAACTGCTCGGCAGTATACGGATCCAGCGGAGCACCTGGCTCCAACTGCTCGTAGATGCTACGAGCATGGTCGTAACGGAGACCTTGTTGGGCCCAGAGAGGGATGCTGAGCGCGGTGTGAGTCCAGGTTTCGGTAATGGACCAGAGAACAACGTCCTGGGCAGTGATTGGCTGGGCAGAAGAGGCCTCTTGGCGAACAGCTATGATCTTGTTCTGAATCTCGAGCGGTACACAGAACACGACGGTTTGACCTTGACCCAACTTACGCATTCTCATGCAAGCTATAATGGAGCAGTTAGTAAATGTACGTGATCGGAAAAGAAAGTTACTTACCCTGTGCCAACCGATCCTTTGTAAGACCCTTTCCAAGCGTAACAGCTGCACGGTAGTCCTTTGGCAGTTTGAGATCAGTACCGCGGGTATGGGCCTCGTCCAGGAACACCAAACACTTGTCCATGCGTGACGCCAAATGCGAGACCTGTAGAGACTCGGAAATACCCCGGCGGTCCAAGACCATGAGCTGATCATTATCGTTGAAGTAGACCACACCCTCAACATCGTTGGTACCACCCGAAGACGAACCAATCTTGGCTAACCAAGATTGCGCGACCTGAAGATTAGTCGACTCCAAGATCTGGGCACCGACATCGAGAATAACACGAACGGCAGGTTTCAACGAGATAACAAGATCCAACAGGACATCAGCATCGCTAAGCTCACTTCCCAAAGGCCGCGAGGGGATCATTTCAACCTTGGTAGTCGGGTTCAGCATGTGACCAATCACTAGGGCGTTGGTTCCCTTCAGCTCATCAAGATCCTCTTGGTGAATACTCAATGGCAAATGATCGCGGGCGTCATTCGTACCGCTGAATCCAGTGGTCGGGTGTGGCTTGACCTCAGCCAGATCCCATCCAGAAGCAGACACACGTTGTGGGAACTCACGCATTTCCTTGGGGAAGACGATTTGCGAGAGGAAGTAATCAATAGCAGCCTTGCAATACTTGAGATGCGGGAAAAGCACCTCAATGCACTGCTGGCGGTCCTCAAGGTTGATACCGGAATAATCGCGGAACTCCGCTGGCAAGCTGGGTAGAGTGGTTGTCCATAGACCGTACTCGATAGAAGCACGACCAAGCATCTTCATGTGGTTGAGACACTCGAAGATCTGGCTGTCAGTAAGACCGCTGTAATAGTAACTCAAGAACGTTAAGGCCAAGGCCGAATCCGGGTGACTAAACTCCGCGCGGGCAGCAGGAGCATCCTTTGCACGGTATGGGACCGCCAACCGGGTAGGAGGGTTCCGGGTGTCGTCAAGACCATAGTCAACTCGCCAGCGTTTGTTCATGAAAATGAACCGCAAAACACCAATAGCAATCAGACCTCGCAAGAGCAACAAAATGTTCTGGCTTTCTCCGGTCCAACCGCTCTTGTTAAGATGGTCGAAGATGAGATCGACATCAGTATCAGTGACGTCAGTTTTGGTGATGAAGTCATAGACATTGCGGCGAATATCCTCAGGGAGCGAAGTGATAGGGAAGTCCTTCAAGAAGCCGCTGCAAACATCATCAGAGAGCTCCTGCATGAACACTGTAAAAGCCTTCTCATTCAGGATGCGCACACGGGGGAATTGACCCTCCATAACACCAAGGATCTCAACATCATCTGGGTACTGCTGTTGGACCTTACGCATGTGTGTTGGCACGCGGTTGAAGATTTCCTGTAAAGTGGTCCAACGAGTCGGGGTACCATCGATAGGCTGCTGGGTTCCAATGGTGTAGACAAGCTCAAACTTGACACTGAAGTTTTCGTCACTTTCATCGACGAGGAAACGCGACTTGTCGTGCATGAACTGCTGGATACGGTAAAGAGCTTGGCCAATTTCTTCGCGCTTGGGATCCAGCACGGCCTCGACACCTGCCAACTTCAGGGAAAGCAAATGTTCGGGTTGCATTAAAAGTACACCGCCGGTAGTTTGGCATTCAGCCAGCATCTCCTCAATGAGCTCGAGATCCTTAGGACCAGGTTCACGGTCACGGGCGTATGGCAGTTGGTACACACGACGGCTTACCATGTTACCCAACTTGGACAGTAGTCCCTGACGCATCTGGGGAAGTTGAGGCTTGCCCACAACAATGACAACCATCCGCTTCCCATCGGCCAAAATGCAAGACGCCACGGGGACAATGACCGACGATTTTCCTTCACCCATGTTCAACTGAGTTACACAGTTCTTCTCGCCGGGTGGAGCAGTCATAAGACTAGTCACGGTCTGCTGAACATCACGGATCATGAGGTTTGACTCGAGCTCGATCAACAGAGAGTCAGGCTGTTCGAATGGGGACCATGACGTGTGGCCAGGGTTCAGCAACTCGGACAACAGCGCAGCTTGGTCGTTGGTGGTCACATCTACAACAGAGCGCATGCGATTGGCTCGCTGTAAGAGTGTCAGGGCTTGGCCGTACAAGCAAATGGCCTTCTTCCATGTGGTTGAGAGTAAAATATCCTCGTTCGCGGCACGAGAAAGACGTGAGAGAATGTACATTGGGCTATGGAACCGGTGGAAGGTTTTGGCGTAGTGTGATGACATTGCAGAAGGTGCGAAGCAGGTCCCGTAAAGCTCCAAGAGGAAGCTTTCCATCTTCTGGACAAGCTCAGTGCGGGAGGCGACTAAGGCGTTGACACTATCAATTTCAGCGTCACCCAACCGACCGAACGAGGACTGCAGAAGACCCAAGAGTTGCATTTCGTCACCAAAAACGGGAACGGACCCCGATATAGCACTTTCACTGATCGCCTGGCTTTCCTTGAGGCGAGTGACATATTCCCGGTGTCTCTCTGTGGCCGCCTGAGCAACCAATTCTTCCATCAGGCTGTTGAACCGGGTTTCCGCTGTAGAGCTTCCCAATGCCTTCATGCCGACTTGATGAGCCTGATACTTCTGAGTGCGCGGGATCAAGTTCTCCATGTCCTTCAAAATCGCGTTAGACTTTGGAGGTTCATTGATAGTAAAGATATCCGTAGCGGCTTCGGAGTTATTCCACACGAAAGCAGCAGTTTCAACGTTTTCCCATGGTTCGTCGAAGTTGGGGGGAATAGTAATCAGGGGGACCGACCGGCAAGCCGCTACCACCTTGTCCACCGCTGAGTCGATCCATTTCATCACACTCTCAGTGTACATCCAATTTTCCTGCTGTTCACGGAACATCTCAGTCAATGTAGCCACATCGAACCATCTGTTCGCCTTCGCTGGGACAACACCATTAGCAGCATTGAACGTTGGACTCTGCCATGTCTTGTGTAACGTCGTGACCCAAGGCTTCGCGCACCTCCACGTACGACCCATCAACTCTTGAGGGGACATTTTACCAACAAACTTCCCGCGATTGTTGCCGAGTTTCGTAATTACGTCGGACAATTCGGTAAATGTCGGTGCTTTGTGAGTACTGGGGTTGATGGCTCTGTCAAATTTGTTCGGCACACCGGGAACAACAGCGGGCTTGGCCCAACACATCACCAAGAATCTAATCAGATCCTCGTTTGGTTCAGGCTGTGCAGCCATTGCTAGAATCAAGAGGATGAATGTGGTCGTTTTCTTAACTAGCTCAATGGATCGATTGCGGATGTAATAAAACAACTGAAGAATGTCCATCATGTATTCCTCATCTGGACGACGAACACAAAGAGCCGAGTAACTCAACTTTGCGAATGCCTTGGCCTCCAAAGGTTTAAATGCCCGGATATTCTCCAATGCAGCTAGTTGGGCCTTGAAATCAACGACCGTGTCAGGTGAATTCATAACCCATGCACAAAGTTGACGATTTGCAATGGCTTGCGACAATTGGAGCAACACCTCATCACCAGCCTTGTATCTGCATTCGAGAGGTACATCTTCGGCTGTGAGGCCAAACCGAGAAGCACCAAAGCCAGTAGCATTGTATTGAACTGAACGCAAAGTAGCGCGTTCAGCCAACTCGATGTTACCACGGTACTTCAGCTTGGAGCGCTGTGGCTCAGACAGAATTGGCTTCGACACATTCTTACCGATGGCCACTACAGCCAACGCAAGTCCATCATACTGGTTGTATTCTGGGATGTCCTCCTGCCAAGCAACCTCCTCAATGAGACCTTCATGCTGGGCGTGGTAGGTTCGGACTGGTGCCAATTCAAGAACTCTGAGTAAAGTCAATTGAGCCTGGTCGGACAGATGAGTGACAGACATGGCGGA
Organism: Huntiella savannae; assembly: GCA_001483325.1. NCBI lineage: Eukaryota > Fungi > Ascomycota > Sordariomycetes > Microascales > Ceratocystidaceae > Huntiella > Huntiella savannae. The sequence goes on along the minus strand of LCZG01000030.1, from coordinate 232,513 downwards.
CGCAGACTGGAGAATCTCCAGAGCACGCTCTGTACCCGTGACTCCCGTGAGAGGATCCGGAGAACACTCAGTGGTAGTGTAAGCATGGAGATACGCCAAGAAAGCCTTGGACTCCATGGTGTCGTTACCAATCAGACGGCCGAGCGACGTATCAACATCGAAAGAGTGAAGCTTGAAGTTGCGATCAGGCTTAATGCGCCAGCCGAAGAGTCCTTGTTCGTCATCTTCAAGTGCAACAAGTTTTCCATCCGGGACTAAAACCTTGACAACGCGAGAATCGCGTTCGCTTCGGAGAATGAGTTTGCTTCTCAAGCTAAGAAGAGTGCCGAGATTTTCAGGCTCATCTCCAAACTTGAAACCGATGAATTGAGTGCTGCGGAATGTCGAACCGCCATTCTCGAGCTCGAAGGAAACGTTGTAGCGTAAAAGCTTCACGTGGACACCAGGGGGGCGCGACATTCTAACAACTTCAATGTGATCCTCATCGCGCTCCAAAGGACGCAACATGCGAATGATGTCAGATCTTGCCGAGCCCATCGGGAACAGTGTCTGGTCACCGCAAGTAGCCGTCCATGCCCCAGATTCATTGCGTGCCAAAGTCCATCCAGCAAAGTCAGAAGTGATTACCTTGTCGATAGGGCGAACTTGGATAATGGTTGCCTCCTCGTTGTACCAGTGGGTCATCTTAGTGATCAAGCTCGATGGCAGCTGGCCCGAGAATAGTGAGGGTGGGAGAAGCTCCCATTTAGTCCCGTCAGGTGAGACGAGCGCCATGCTAGCAACTGAGGCTTCGTCATACTGTCTCAGTTTGCCATTGAGGTGAACCTGCTGGTTGTCGACGGATTCACGTAGCATGAGACTGTAGCCGTCAGAAGACAAAGACGACGGGACAACATCGTGATCGCCTCTGCCACAGATGGTAGTGAAAACCTGATCACGACGGACTTCCGAAGGCAGACCGTTGACCTCTTTGCCGTTAACACGGAACTTTCCGAACAGGGTGTCGATGACCACTTCACAGTCCTCCGAGTTGTTCACAAACATGATGGGCTCAGAAGGCTGACGAATCTCCCACGGCTCGGTGGAAGCGAACTTTGACCAATACTTGGTGACGGCAGCAGACAGACAATCACCGACATTTTCAGCCTCATAGAAAAGCGGGTTAGTGAAAACACGAAGCTTAGTCCGGCTCCAACGCTGCTGGATGGTGATACCAACGCGCGTGCTGCTGTGCTCGGAGACCTGTTCTAAAAGAACAGACACGTACACCATATCAGTGATCCAATCCATCGCCTCTTGGTTACCAGCCGCAGATTCCTCGAGCTGCTTTGTCTGCAGAGATGACGGCAAGCTAAACGTATCAGCCATCAACAAAACAGCACCGGCCATGTTTTGGCGAATTTCCTCGTTGGAGAGGTGGTGACGACTGCGCTGCTCCAACGTACGGTACCATCCATAACAGATACCACGAATACGAGTCAGCAGACTGATTGCCTTGGATGCGATGTCGGGGGTGTTCTGGCGAAGATGGGCCAAGCGGGTTGTAACAGCAATGAGAACCGACATATGCACAGTACACGACCAGTTGGCAGCGATCCGGTTGATGGCTTGCTCAACGGCAGTCAAGATATTGAGAGCCATCACATGATCAACTGGCTCGTGGATCATACGTCTAGAGGTCTCACCTGGGGGACCAGTCTGATACAGGCACTGGAGCACGAAAATACGGTTCTCGAGCTCGTTGAGGTCAATAGTGGGAGAGGCCAACTGAAGCAAGATGTTTCCCCATTGGATATTGTTACCATAAGGCATCAACAGCGTATACTGAAACTCTTCAGGCAAGCGGCTCTTCGGGACTTGACCACGATCAGCAATCGCCTTATTCGGGTTCATCGGCATAGAGGCCTCAGAGGAACCGAATCGGGGGATAAGATACTTGTCTACTTGTTCAAAATCGCCGCCCAGGACAAACCGAGTGTTACGATTGATAGCCGTAGACACCTCCAGAGACCTCTCATCTATCACTATACGCTTGTCGAACGTCGAAGCATGGAACGACCACTCGGGTGTGTGTGCAACAAGCACATCCTTGATCACCGAGATTCCAACCTTGACAGAGCCGTAGTGGGTATCGGCGATTTTTGGGTTACGCGAGGCCAGGGTCAGCTGACTCTCTACGACTGGGAAGGCCTCATGGCTCTCCATAAACTTGTCAAGGTAAGTCTTGGCGGTGCTTTTCTTCAAAATGGAGGACCCCAACATTCCGTGAATGACAAGAGTAGAGTCGACCCATGGTGCCAGCCACGAGGGTGGCGACAAAGCGACTATGAAAGCGTTGCGGACAGGGCCCTTTGGAGGGAAGGTCTCCTCGTAGACCTCAATGGATAGAGCATTGGCTTGCTCCTCCGTGTCGCATCTCAAGCAAGGCGTGACATGCTTCAGACCGGTCATAAAGTGTCCAAGCTTGTTCTTCCATGTGACTTGACGGTGCTCACACTGGTTCTCTTGCACAATCTGAAGCAAGGCTAAATGCTCCTCCTTGAGTTGCTCGAATTCGGCAGTCTTCAACTCCTGCTGTTCTGCAATGTACTCGGCAGCCTTCTCCTCTTGCTCCTTGTAAGTCTCATCTTCCTCGAAAATAGCGGTGTGGATTCCGTTCTCGATACCAAGCTCACCGCAGACCTCAGCAAGACCATGGTGGGTCTGTGATAAGCGCGTCTCCATATACTTCTCGATCTGATGTAAAATGGCGTAGTCGGCTTGGTCATCCAACAGCAAGCGTTCCTTCCAAGAATCGTCAAACGAGGGCGAGTATGCTTCAATCAATGAAGACTGGGAAATGGTCCGGCGATCTACCTCCACCCACATGGACATCATGGTCAAATGCATTCTGGACATTCCGATGGGGTCCTCCGTGTAGAGGGCCTCTGCTCTGGGCTGGTAGTGGATCATCCATTGCAAAATTGTGGACACGTCGATCTCTTTGAGGTTGGTGGCAAGCGGTGAAGAAAGAACCCAGTTTTCGAAAACGAGTAGAGCAGTGGGTAATTTATTCTCCGGAATCGTCTCAAAGATCTCTGGAGAAGTCATGCTAGAAAACTCGGGGAGGGCTGCATCAGGATCCTCCCAATGGTCATCTTGCTCACAAGCGCCGGACCGCAAATTTTCGATGTATCCGTCCAACTCGGAGAACCAAAACTCCATGTCAGTAAGCGCAGTGGCATCAGCAACAGCATCGGAGCTTGCCAACTGGGAACTGGCTTCTACGACGGTGTCGACACGAGATTTCAACTCCTGCTCACACAGGTCAAGGGCCTCGACCACCTTAGCCTTGATACCAGAGGGGATCTTATCCCTTTGCTTCTCCCGTTTGTAGACTTTGCGGGCAATGGAGCATGAAATCAGGTTAAGAAGATCCGAGCTCAGGGTGGTCATATCAGTCCCAAGGGCACTCTCAGCCTGCAAAAAGATCATGAAATTCTTGTACACCGAGAGACCAGCAGGCCCTAACTCTGATTCGAGGATCAAACGTATCAAGACCTTCAGGCCGAGTAAAGTTCGAGAACGACGCCACAAGAAGACATCAGGGTCTCCCACCACATCATGCTGGATGTTCTTGTTGATAGCAGGGCGGGCTACGGACTTACCATATCCCAGCAGCATAGATACAAACACCTTTCCGATCATCATTGACGATTGTGTGTCAGCAATCTCCTGAACTTCAGAGCCATTCTTCATTTTCGTGGCGACCGTGCCAACACCGTCTTCAGCGATCATGGTGGCCAAGAAGGAGCATATAGAACCCCGTAATCCATGATTGTCCCGGGGGGTCATGATCCTATTTGTTTGAACCGATACCGAAGCGTCCGGATAGATGCGGGCAGAGCGACCGGAAGACGTGTAAACATCACAGTTGGGGGGGTCCATCTCGCAAGTGTGGAATTTGACATAACCCGATCTACAATCGATCAGAACAGCTGCGTTCTGACGGTCAATGATTAGGGGAAGGTATACAGCTGCATTAATTGTTGAATGTTAGCAGTCGAGCCTTGTACTCTTAAGACCCTGGAAATGACGTACATTTTTTGTCGCTCGTAGCGTCTTTGACCATGGCCGCGATACACTGCTCTAACTCCAGTGGCATAACGACGCCCTTGCTATCCATCAAGTCATCCATGCGCCCAATGCCCTCACACACGGCTTCCCATGCTTTTGATGCCTTGCGTGGCCAATTATCATAGCTGGCAGCGAATTTGCTTGCGCTGCTAAGGACGAGCTCTATCATAGACTTCGAAAGGGTGGCGGCATCTTCCGTGGGTTTATCCTTTTTGCGGACACGGAATATATCGCGTAACAGCGCCTGTGGGTGTTTTTCTGCGGGCGCTTCCATTATGGCAGTTGAATTAGAACTATTTGGAAAAAAGAAGGAAAGCGCTCTCCGCAAAACATGTGTTTGCAGGAACAAAAGCCGAAAAGTCGGGGCAATTCGTAGAAGAAGTCTTTATAAGAGAACCCCTTATGATGAAGTTCAAGACGACGTCTCAATAAAGGGATGGTGGGGCGTTTGGACACTATGCAGACAGCCTCGCTGTACCCCACATTTCAGCCATGGTTTCTAGACAAGCAGCGGGACTACGGTCTACCTCCCTTGAACGATTCCTACGAAACAACTTCAGCCGATCATTAAAGGCAGACTAGAAATGTATCAGGTGAACCCTTTTACTTGCAGGTCTCTGCGATATAGCAGCAGGTGAGTGACCACCGAAAATGCCTTATCATATATGGTTACATTAGGTTTGCCACCTTTTTTTTTGTCTCGCATAGGCAGGATCAGATGGAAGGTTTCTAGTCTCTCTTGCGCGGTTGAAAGCCTCAACAGGGGGAATAGTTGTGTGGACTGAACAAAGTTCAAACTGCCATAAGCGGTACGAGGACATTAACATCTCGTGACAGGTTTAGGTTATCAAGAAGTTGTCATCTCCGTCATACAACATTCTTGGAAAGCACCTTAAAACCTTGTCTTAAATTAACCCTAGCTCTGATGTGTGGTCCTGGCGTATCAATGTGGTTGTTATTTGATCATCTACGAATGCACATAATTTGTGGTCTGTTCAACTGAACCAAAAGCTTGTCGTTAGAAAACCCGACAGACGAAAATGCAGATTTTGAGAAGAAAAGCTGAGGCGACCAAAATTAAGGGGGATGATAGCGTCAAAAGCAAATATAAGATCACGTAAGACAAAAAAAGCAACTCGATTGCACCAATTGGGAAATCGCGCCCAAAACAGCAAGGAAACCCCCGCCAATAACACAACAACGACCCCTCTACAACAACAAAGTAACGACCAAGTGCGAGATCTAGAAGATCTGTGATGTGGCTGAGAGTGTGGCGAGGTATTGTTATTCAACTGGCTGTACATATATATTGCTAAATATTCTTCAACTACAAGAGAAAGGAGAATCGGAAGAATACATCTGCACACATATGTAATCGTTTGAGTTTCTCCGTAGGCTAAGCCTGCATGAGAGTGATGAATAAAAAACAAAAAAATCGCTTTTAGAAAATTCTTCACAACACTGTGGCTGTTCAGCCACAGTACTCCCCGCCACCCCTGCGGTGACCACGCTAATACCAAGTCAGCCACTTCTCAGAAGACCCGACGATATGACAAGAAAGACACAAAAAAGAAACATACAACACCGGGTATTCGCACGTGGTCACCCACCGTACTACTAATCCAGCGCTCTGCGGCTTGACTATGGGGGAGCAGACGGGACCCCGTATTTTCCGCAGGCTATGGTCGTATGTGAAAGTGAAAGTGCTAAACTATGCCTATGTGGGGCTTAAAAAAGTCGGGTGAATCACGTGACGTCAGGTTAATGTGTGCACATTGATAACCCTACAGTTGACCATATCCTAGCGGCGTTTATGGTGACCTTCATACAAGCAATCAATGCATTGTACCGTGTGTACATCCATACTTGGGCCTCTAAATAACCACGAGGCCCAATGTAATGCTCACAATGAGACAGTCCTCTACCTAAATCACACCGAAATTTCTCAGTTTAGGTCGCTATGCAACAACAAGATTGGTGCCCCGAGGCCGCCTCACCATGAATATGCCAATCGTCTGTAAAGAGATTCGTTGCTGTTCCTTGCCCGAGACCATGTACATACATACGTATCAGAGTATGTATCTGATTACCTAGTTAATAAAGGACATGGTCATGTGTGCGGTGGCACAAGAGCGATCTCTGTGTAGCCGTGACATCCGGTACTCACGACACTTCGGTAAACCGGGGTTTGTGTCACATCGTGTGTGTATAGTTACTCGCTACGATCTCATCAGTCAGACGTTAAATTGTGACTTTGAAACGTAGAAATCATGTATAACCCGTAATCAGTCCCACCTGGGCTAGACGTGTGATGATCATTCGCATAACCATGCTATTCGAAATGGGTGAAAAGATAGACTGTTGACTTGGCGAGAGGGTCCATGGCTTGACATCCAACACGTAACTCTTGCATCCTTATTGAAGTAAATGCCAATTTAGCAAATCACATGCCGAGTACAAACAACGTTGAATGGCTACAGAGAAGGAATAGAATATGGCAGAGTTAGAGACAGCTGCGTAGCTGGACCCTTTATGAGGTAGATTGGATTATAAATTCTCGAGTTTGGTCATGTTTCTGGTGACACCCTACTAGCTAGTCGTCTTCTTCCCACACTTGTACTCCGTACCGACACAAATGTTAACAGAAAGTGGCGTCGTTTCATAGTTGGCGATAGGGACTGTCGGCAAGCCCACGAAGCCAATGGTGACATCGGAGTATGCCGCAAAAGAAGCAGAAGCCTCCATGACGCCAGTCAAAGCTGCAGAAGCACCGTCACTGCATAAATCGCAGCTTTTTGACAACTCCTCAGAGACACCAGTTTTGAACTGGGGCAGCACCCACTTCGTAGTTGCCGTCCAACGAGCCAAAGTGTGCCTTCCGCTGATGAAATCGATTTCGGCCTTTGCAGTAATCGTATGCTTAAAGATGAAGCTAAACTCCATGTCGCTGGCAACTGAAGGACTAAAGACCTCCAGAACAGGGGCCTTCCAACCCTTGGTGACTTTGGGGGTTTTGACTCCTTTGACAATTTCAATCCCGACAATACTTTGGTCAGGGACGGTGACTCGGGCACCGGCCTGGGTACGAACCTTCCCGAGGGCGCCACTGATGGCCACATCAATGACCTCGCCAACACTAATCTTGAGCACGGCGTAATCCCCCAGCTTGATATTCGGCGGGGCAAAGCTAGCCAGGGCATATTCAAACCCAGTGCTGCCCGTGTGATGGGTAGATTCAATAGTGAGATCCACCAATGTAGACGCAGCGAACCCAATGGCAGACATATTGAATGATCCTGCGCCCTGGGCATCCCATTTGGCACCCAGTTGGATGCCACCTGCGAAGCCGCATGTCACACATTGCAAAAGGGCTGTGAGAGGTCCGGCAGGTGTGGCTAGTCCTGCCGAAGTAGAATGCGAGAAGAATAAGTCGACTTTAAACGGGCCAGAGTTCTTCGCCTTAGCCCAGGCACGCATAGTTTCACGCTCAAAATCATAGTCACTGTAATCGCCAGAAACATCCATGTGGATCTCAATATCAGGGATTTCTAACGTGAGATCCTCCATGGGACGAACAAAGAAACGGCCGGTGACCGAGACAAGGGAAGTGGAATCGGCAGTAGTGAGATTCCTTCCCCAAGCGCTGGAATTCGAATCAGAGAAGGGTGAAAGACCAGCTTTTGTTAAGTCGCTTTGAGTTTCGACCTCCACGTGCAGAACCTTTTCGATGGCTGGATCAGATATCGATGAGGTGGCGGGTGTAACAACGAATTCCGTTCTCTTCCACTCGGCGACTAGGTCCTTGGCATCCAAAAGAGAAAGACCAGAAACCTTTATTTCCAAGGTGCCATCTTCAAGAGCACGATACTCAAACTGAGGGTGCCCAACAGCCTTGCCAGCCCACAGAATCTTCGCCGAAGGCGAGTGAATGACAACAGGCATGACCACGCCACGCTCGATTCTATTCTCGACAGTGTACCCAAACGAGATGACATCGTCGGAGACTATATGCCAGGGGGCTTTGGGGTCAACATTGATACCGCTAGCACCCAGCCAGATTGATGAGTTGATAGAAGCTGGGATGGGAACTCCTTCCTCGACCTTGAAAAGCTGATAATCACCAGGCGAATTTGCGGCCTTAACATCGATTGCAGCTTTGTGAGCCAAGAAATCTTCGTCACCATGATTCATTATATCGGACCACCTACATGAGTCAAGAGTAACCGTAGAACTCTCACCGATTTGCACTCCTCCAGAAAAGAGGGATCTTTCGTTGTGACAAGTATCAGAAGAGTTGGCGCTCAAGGTGGTATTTGGATGTCCTGTGTTAGACAGCCCCCGGTTGGTGCGACGAGGAAGGGAAGAGCGTGATACATGGGCAATGCTCAGCTTATCGTGAGGGCAGGCCGCGGGGACAGTGGCGCCGGGGATAGATGTGGTTGGTATAGAAGAATTGTAGGTGATTGGTGTCGCAGCCGAAGCTACTGCCGCATCGGCGGCACGGTCCCTGGATGATGTAGCTTGACTGGTAGTCAGCCAGACCACATACAGCGCCAAGAGCACTATTACCCGCATGACGGAAGTCGAGATAAAGATAGATAGGTATGCAGAAACGTCAAACTCTCGAGAAGGCCGATATCTGACGAGAGGAGACGAAATCCGAATCTCAATCTGGTGATGAGGAAGAGCTGTTGGTACGTGTTTGGACTAGAGAAATCTGTTACTTTGAGGATGACAAAGGCACTGGGAATGCACATTGACAAGAGTACGAATATGTGTTCTTCGGACGGTAGTATAGGTGGAAGTGTAGGGATCAAAGACATTTCTGTGCATATCACAGAAAATTATAGATGGATCAGAGTAATAGACCAGTGGAAAAACGCCGGTTGTGCAGTCGACTTACATATTATAGACAGAACCGTGTGGGCCGCTTCGATATAGAGCAGTTACTTGATGTACTACTGCCTTTTGTTGTGATCGTCATAAAGAGGCGGGTGAGTGTTATTTAATGTTGTGATGGCTACCCCGTGAAATCGGATACACGAACATGTAAATCCATTTTACCGGGACTATTGTACAGCGTGAGCTGGATGGCGATGTCACCAAACCAAAAAAATAGTCATTCCACCCACATATTAGCTGTGGAACAGTAGCTTATGAGGAGGATCGTGGAAGGTCTAGAACTCTAGTCGAGAAGTCGGAATATCAGCACAGAGATCTGAGTCACCGCCACCGTGGAGAGCTGGTAGCACGAAATAGGCACTGATGTGGTAACGTTGTCTTCCCGATCAAGCCTAGACCGTGGTAGGGGCAGTTATAAGCTTCATTCAAGAAATCCGACGCTTTTGACAACACCTGTCGGGATTTCTGGTATCCCCCGGCTCTGTGCTATATTATCCATTGTCACAACGGACCCCATGTGCAACTTGGTAGCCGGGCAGCCGCTAGTTAGGTCTGCACTGGCCGTCAAGTATCATAAATCACCCAACATATTCTGCTTATATCCAAGAATAAGACTACTGTCACCCGTCTATTTTGAGGCTTGCTAGGGTGGCATCTCAAACGGCCGCGGGAGTGACGTGAACCGGGCCAGCACAATATTTTCCTGCGTCCATACCTTTCTTTTGTTGTTTACCATCCATCAAAACTTGACTTGTCCAATTTGCATCAGAGCAAGTCTAGCTATCTGTTTGCACTAAGGACTTGCGAGTACCTGATTGACAATCACATGTGTGACAGTAAAGCTAATAACATATAATGACTCCTTAGTATTTTTCAAGTGCCATAATGAGTTCGATCATGTGCTTTTCTTGCTCTTGTAGATACCGTGAGTGTTCCTTTGCTCCTGCATCTAGAAACCAAGGCGCAAGCAAATCTCAAGATCTCTTCATCGGCAATTGTCATCAGCCATGTTGCCTCTTGGCCAGAAACCATAACCCAATGATGGGGCTCCGCTATAGCCAGTCTCTTGGCTATTACGATCCTTTCGGTCACCCCTGAAAGCTTGCTGGTTCCGTGGATACAGGCCGTGAAGGTAGCGGGACTTACCCGTCGGTTACTGGCCCATTGCCCATTGGCCCGGGTCTCGACGGTGGTCCTCTGGTACGCGCAATTCGTGCAGACGAGATTCACGCCACGGCAATTAGAACCCTGAGTGATGAGGCTCGTCTTGAGTCTACTCCACTTGACATTCTGGCACCGGTTCCTATTCGTCGGCTGCCTGCTACCTTTGTTGACATCAACGACGATGAACTCAACGAGCATGGTCCTTTGGGAGGCCGTGATAACAATCAATATTTCCCCGAGACGCTGAACACTGTGCTGTGTCCCGTCGCTTCATCCCCTTCTTCTGATCGTGTGGCCACTTCGCCGACTCACTCTCACTATTCTGTTGATTTGCCTGCTTCCGCTGACTCGGATAATGAAGTCGATACAGAACACTCTGAGTTCCTCGTCTTCAGCTCCTCCGACAGCGACACGGATTCTACACCCACCCCCACGTTCACTCTTGTGGCTGCCCTTATAGCGACCTACGCGAGTCAGCCGCTGGTTCGGAGCACCGCCCAGCCAGTGGCCACATTGCTGGAAGCCTCGCTGCTCCAGTGGCAATTTGGTCTACGCGGCTGCTGCCCGCGTGGCGATAGATATGTCCGGTGACCTCACTTTAGTTACGGTTACGTCATTGTTATTTGTGTTGTTATCTGTTCTTGAGTGATGGACATTGGCTATGTATACTTGGATGGTTGGTCGCAAGAAATTTGACGTTTGGAGCAAAAGAGCAGCTTAAATTAACAGAATTCGGAAAGATATATAGATTCCTTTTCACTCCCCCATATCGTTATTAACAATGCCTACAATCCAAAATATTCCGACGCTAATGGCGTGTGTTGGCGGTGGAATAGCAAAGCCCCGTTGAGTGGTTCTACAATGTGGCTGGACAGAGAGATTGGCCAAATGGCAATGTTGTCGTTAACCTTCCCGGCATTTGTTAAGTTAGCATGTGAGCCTACAGAGTAATCCAGGTCCAAGTCAATCCCACACATACCCATTCTGTCGTTCGTCCTCAGCCAGATTCATGACTGCGCAGGTCGCGCAGCATCTCGGCTGCTTGCGCCTCTTGTAAATTTCTCCGGCGCTCTAGACTATCGGCCCGAAGGCGGTCCCTCCAGACTTGCCACCTCAAAGCCTGCGCACGGTTATCGTAGTTGGTAAACCGGCCATCGGGTCCGATTATATGCCTCTGGCATTGGACAAATTCTTCGAGGGTGTTCCACCCGCGTCTGATGAACTCATGCACCCTGTTCCACATGTGATTGAATTAGTATGATGCAGTGCAAGGTTCCCAGGCAGAAACAGTATCTTTACTTACGAGAGTGGGTCGGACCTTGTGCTAAGAAAATGGAGAATATCCTCTCTAGGCACTTTGTCCGTGATGGAGGTAGGCAGGCCATATGGTGGGCAGGAAAGCATCTTGGACTATTTTGATTTTGAACGAACGAAAGGTTTTGAGTTATGATCCTCGAAAGTTTGGAATGGAGTAGTAAACAAGAACAAAATCTGGGGTTGCAGGCTACTTGTAGCCTTGAAACGACTCACATAAACATAGCATGGAGTAGGTGCCCATGTCAGGTACCTACCTGAGAGTGGGCCCTGTACTCGACAGAAGGAACTACCATCACTTCTATCCTAGACTGGTGAACAGAGACTTAGACATGAATACACTTCTCTCACTAACCAGTAATGACTATTTATGTTGATAATCCGTGTAAGAGACAATTAAACAACACTTTCCTGTTTCTGATACATGGGATCATCTTCCAAGGTTTTCTTCCCAGTGCCGATCTAGCCCAAAGGTCTTGTTCTGGAGAGACTGATCAGTAAGTATATATGGCCCTGGACAAGTTCTTTCCGGTCAACTCGTGGCTTCCCTAACACCATTTATGCTTCCAGTAGGAACTACTTTATTTGTCTTTGATTCGGTCAGAAGCGGTATTGCAGTGACTGAGTTTGGCAGGCGTCAGTACCCAAACAAATACCTTCCACTCTCGACATTGAAAGATGCTAGATGCTAGATAGAGTTGGCCAGTTTAACGTTGACAAATCACAAGCCATAACTGAATGATAAATCAGCAGATCCGTGCCCCCCCGTAGGGCCCCTCCTGCCGGGGCAGAAAATGGAATACAGAGACAAAATGTTTCAACTGCTGTTACACTGAGGCGGATGCCCCAGCTAGCCTCTAAGTCAGTGAAGTAACTCTTCCATCTGAAAGTGAGCACCAGGAGCTTCTGTCGGTAACTCTGTGTTCACAGCCAACTCAGGGTTAGGTGTCCCTGGAGTAGAGAGTTTAATGGTGTTGCCCCGCCGCATTTCGATATTAAATCGAGAACAAAAACCAAGAGAATTCATATGCCACCCGATCGTTGCACACTCCAAAATACCATCACGACAGCCTACTGACCAGTGTATATGATGAGGTCACGTGATGCCCCGACCCTAGCGCTTGACACGAACCGAGTCCTAACCCTACTGTCGACCGCTACCTTTGTACGGACATATGTTTGAGCCCTTCTTCACCTTGGGATATTAACGGTCATCATCATACTTTAACAATATCCTGTAGTGCGATACATCATGTTGCAAGCATGTTTATTGAACTTGAACATCATGTAAAGATACATTTCACCAAATAACTCAACTCCAGTCCATAGAATAAACATGACCGAAAACAAAACACTCTATGGCAAGCAACAACATCCGGAGTTGTGACTCGATAAGAATCCAAGTCTTTAACATCCAACTTTACAAATTGAATCATAGCGAATGAGCCATGTTGAAATCGCATAATCTCAAGTAAACTATGCGACTTTCAGGGGACTGTCTATGTCTTCCTTCCACCTGGAATCGTGGGTGATATGCTGTCGTTTGTTTGGGCCGGATCACTGTTTGGAAGTCAATATGGGAGATCGGCCTCATTTCACACGAAAAGGCTGGATGAATAGTTGTCGAGGTATTTGTAGGACCTAGGATTGGGACTTTGGCAATCCAGAGGCAAACTCGAAACGAATGAAAACTACGGCAGATAGTTAGAAAATGTGCCAGATGGGATCAAACATTGGCGACTTGGGACATCTTACCATAAATCTGGCCCTCCAGTTGAAGATGATAGGTAAAACAAATGGCCTCATGTACAGGCCAACTATTGATACGGGTTTTCTGCACGACACCACTGCTTTGACTTGAAAACACGTGAAGCTTGCGAGTCAGTTGTTGAGACTGGGCCAGGCCACCCAAGGCCGAGACGATGTGAGCTGGATTATAGGGTGTTATGGCGTAGGAATGGCTACGCGTCTCCAAAAGGCTCTCGGTTGGCCATTTGCAGCCCAATCAACCCACCATTAAGCGCCCGAGCCACAGAAACAACGACAGGATTTTGGCGCTGATTCTGTCTGGGTTTGAAAAGAGCCTCTCGTAGGAGGCGCACTTGTCGTCTGATGAGGTCCATGGCATCGTCAGCGAATCGGGGGAATGAAGCCAAGATTACAATCATGGCGAGAAAAAAATGGCGCAAAGGTGCAGCGGCAATGAACTCCATTGCAGGGGAAAAAGTCTCGGGACTTGGTTCTATGAAGTGCCCGGAGAAACGAGAAGCAGTGTAGTCGTTGTTCTCTCTAACGATGAAGAATGAACAAGAAGAGTAACAGAGGAGCAGAAGGCAGGAAAGCTCACTAGTATACAGGAAAATACCACTAAAATACTAACAGTACTTAACAAGCAAAAACCTAAGTAGGCTTTAATTTCTCTATTCACGTTCTGTGCTTTTTGTCTGTTCTTTATTTCCTTGGACGTCGCAAGTGTCCGGGGTTGTTACTTAAAATGGCACTACCATGGTCAATGCAAACCTCGGCCGATGTCGTGATGTCTTTTGGTACTACCGTGGCATGTGACCTTTACACTATATACATTCCCTGGGAATAGTCACGGCATACTAGACACTAACCAAGTATATATATTTGTTGATGGAGGAAAATCTGTGAAATAAACGGAATATAATACAGATTTTTATGTTTTGGAGCTTGTTACAGGGTGATCCGTAGGGTTGCAACGGAAATAGGGTTATGTAATGTCTGGCGCGTCCGATCCTAGGACGTGTTGGTGGTTGCATCAAGTGACTACACTGGTATGTTACCGGATATGCATTGTGTCTACGCAAATCACATACCAGATGTACTCCAGGTCTCTGTCGACTCAACATGTCCATGATGATTCATGACATCCTTCTGGGGGTGACATGGCCGCTTCAAATGCGACATACTTGAAACTTGCCTCTACAACCGCACCATCCGTTTGCACTGGGCGTGGCATGCACTCACATACAAAAGTTACAACGAATAACTGCTGAGGACACTCAATAATAGAGTCCCTCAGGACCTCGAGATCAGCCGCAATAGCATCACACAAACCGACAGAGCATACGTAAATTTGATAATCTGCCAACATGGTTAAATCAGGAAGGCACCGACGTAATAACTGGTACAAATTTGGAAGCAATGTTTACCACTGACTCACTCAACGCAGCCTCGTCACTATGGAACACTCTGATGTTTTCTCCTCTCTTTTTCAGCGAAACAGACATTACTCTCATATTTCCATCTGGTTTTTGCCATCAAACGTTTGCTTTTGCTTCCCGTGAGTGCTGGATCGAGGTCATTCATTATCTGGATGCATGATACTAATAGATAAACTCTAGTCATTCTCGCCATTTCTCGCAATGAGTTTGGCACAGAGCCAGCGTTGCCCTTGTAGCGACGCCGATTGCCCCGCCGATGAGTTGAGTGACTCTGAATCGGTCTCCTGTTATACCCGCCTCAGCAACCGCAACTTAAGTCATCGCCGCTCACTACCCCGTGAACCTCGTGCCCGCAGTGCTATACGTGGTAACTGGCGTTCTTACCACTCGCGCTTTGGCCGCCCGAACCGCGCGGCCCTCTGTACTTGCCACACCCGTCACAGCCATGGTCGGTTTGCCGCCCGTCCGCTGTCGCATCGGCCCCGTCCCCAATACGATACCCAACATAATTCACATCGAGACGTGGGCTCCCGCCCCTCTGAGAACCGCGGCCACGCGGGGAACACTGGGGGGTCAGGAGCCATGGACAGTCGCCGCACCGTGACTGTGACGTTCCTGCGGCATTCTGACACGCCGTTTGCCATCGGGCCAATTAATCCACAATTGAACTTTATACCCCGTCTTGCCCTAGCGTTTAGCCAACACGCAACCCCCAACATAGCGGCGTCATCCGAGGGCACCAACAATGGCCATAGCAATGGCAACTATGGAGGTCCCGCCCTTCCGGTTGTTTCCAACTCATCCAGAAGTGGTGTTGATCGTGTTCGCGGTAATGATCAAGTTGGCGTTGACCGTCAGAGGTGCCAGGATAATAATGGCAGCAATCCTTAGTGCGATCTAACAGGGTCGCCACGGCAATATACCCGGAATCTTGCCTTTGACCCGGCTTCCCACAGATCATTGAAGCAGACTGAGGACTGATTGTGTTCAGTTGTGAACCGGTTAAAATGAAAACCCAACGTGAGGGCATCGAGAGGGTAGCGGCTGGAGGGAGGTGGATGAAATCTGTTGTGTCACGTTTCTGCTCGGGG
Organism: Huntiella savannae; assembly: GCA_001483325.1. Taxonomy (NCBI): domain Eukaryota; kingdom Fungi; phylum Ascomycota; class Sordariomycetes; order Microascales; family Ceratocystidaceae; genus Huntiella; species Huntiella savannae. Next base: position 216,738 of record LCZG01000030.1, on the reverse strand, counting down.
CGCTCATGCGGTTCCCGGATATATGTGGTTGGCTGTGGGCGTATCACCTTATCAGAGACTGGCCATGAGGAGCTATCTAAGCTGCACTAATATTTTATTCATTCAATCTTTCGGAGCCCCACCAGCAAAAGTCTGCAATCGCTTTATGTACGCTGCATGAATACTACAATATTTTGACGAGGTGTATCTGCAATAAAGTTGGTAGAATCTATGACGCTAGCCCTCGCTGATGATCAATCACGTGAAGCGACAATGCATGTTGACATGTTTTCAACTGATTATTTGCGTTGTTAGAGGTAAACACGGAAACCGAACATGTACGCAAGATGTGGAAAGAAAGCCACGATTTAAGTCGTATTCCTCATCTACACGACTTTCCTTGACTTTGGTTACTGCAGTCACTAGGTCGCCCGACATAACGACCGAACCAGTGCAATACTCATACCAAAGAGGGGTTTCAAGTGCACATGAATCTGACGGCGTATGGCGAGACTAAATCCCCTACAAGCATGTCAAAGTACCTCCCATAGCGGTCCTTTGTATGACTACAGCTTTGTGTCATTCCCATTGTGACGCGTAACTGAGAAGACTGAAACCTCGACTCCATTGCCACGGACCGATGGTTCCGGCTTATTCCAGCCTACTCAGTGGCTTTGTGAAACTATATCGGATCCAGCATGTGGTATAATAATATCATTTCTGAAGTACTAGGTATGGAATAGTCTTTACTTTGCTAGCACTCGTCATCAGTCATGCTTTGGCTTTGGATGACCAGCTTCTTCTGATAGATTCTTTGTTTTCGGTGAATGGTACAAGAGCTGTCGCCTCGAAGTTCATTGTAATCCGACTGACATGCAAGTAGCCTTGGACAGCGCCGGGAAGCGAGTGGAGTTCGTATAGAGGGCTGTAGCGAGTTCGGGAGTTCCATTTCCGAGCCACAGGCTGCTCATATAGTCACAAGAGAAGGCTCAAAAGCAGAATAATGCAGTTTCTTTGATACCTCATGAAAGGTCACTGTTAGGTTTGACTTTGATTCATTTTCATCCTGTTGATATGATTCTGTCCTTGGCAAGCGATTGGGAAGGGCGAACCAAACCATATTCTAACGAAAGATTTCAGACCAATGAACATAAATTTGAGATTAAACAACACATTTTAACGAGCACCGTGGGAGTTTCTAAGATGCTGGGCTATACCGCTCACGAGATGCCGATTGTCCGTGTTTGTGGTCCGCTAAAACATTACATGGGAGTTCGGTTCTTGGAGAAGTAGTTCATTCTGGCTTGACTGACTGAGCAACAGTAGGATCGGGAGTATTAGTCTGGTGTTGTTGACAGGAAACCGAGGGGAACTCTAGACTCTCGCTCTGTACTATTCAGGCCTCCGTATGTAGCCACATCGCGTGTGTACTTTGGACGAACTGTCCTTGAGTATCTTCAATTGTCCCTTTTGACCTTTTCGTCTAGTGATTGGATGTGTTCTCCCCAGACTGAGATGAGTCACCGTGCTACTGGACCACTTCGGCGAGAATCAATGGGCCATACGACATCCTTTCATCCAATGGAACGATTGTAACGTACCAGTGTTACATCAAAGTCTACATCTCCGAGTGTGGAAGCCCAACCTACATGTCCTGCGTTCTAACATCCTCAGGCGAACCTGCAGATGTAAGATTAAAACAGCGCACATAAAAGGCACTCTGAAATACCATTTCTTAACATTGGACGTCTCACCGTTAGATACTACTTACATCACTCCCTCAATTTTTCAATCAATAATCCATCTTTCGAGTTATCAAGCCCGTTCGTTATCTACAATGTCATGGCACACCCCCTTTGAGGTTTTACATGCTGTGCCCCCAAACTGGCCTGGTCTTCCAAACTCGCAAAATCCCAAGTTTAGCCCCGAAGCACCCGGCAAAGGCGTTGAATACGTCGTTGACTTGTCTTTCCACACACCCACCGGTGAACACGACAGATATCCCTCAGAGCCAGCCAACAAGAATGAACTCACTAGGCTGTATAATGTCATTAGGAACATGTACCATCGGTTGACGGAAACCTCCACGCTCCCTAGAGACCCGGCTACGCTTTCCTTCACTGAATTTGAGCCTGACTATTATCCTAACATTGAACATCGGTTTGAGAATGCATACCTCTGTCCGGTTATTCTCGCGGCTAAGATGTCCACAGTCTATTACATCGGGCTCGAAAAAGATGGGACTATCAAAGGTGTCTCCCAGGAGATGTTGAATTACAACATCCTTATTCTTTCATGGGCAGCCTCTACACTAAGCTGCGCCCTGTCTGCCCACTTCACCTGGAGGATTCCGACAAGTCCGACTGCTGACCCCTCAGAGCCCGCCCTCTGGGTATGTGAGCTTAGGATTTTTCCCAAGTGCAACGGGATGAGCGCTGGATATCTGCCGTCTCCACCGCATATGAGAGTTGCTCTTGCCGGACCGAATCAAGGGGGAAAGTCGACAGTGGGGAATGCATTGGCGCGTTCTGCGGTTTCCGCTGATTAGAATGCGGCGGGAGCTCACGTGATAGAGCCAAAGGCGGACTTCCGAAATATCGGGTTCAAGCAATCGCTGGTTGGCTATGTTGGAGGGCACTACTTCAACTCTACCAACTCGAGCTACCACTACAAATATCGTGACCTCGAGCATCTTACAGGCCCAAGTGGACGAGTTGCTGTGATCACAGATATTGGCCATGTACCGACTACAAGACAGGTGCTGCAACAGGTCCTGGGATGGCAGTCCCATGTTATACTTTTCTGCCTGATGAAAAACAGCAACATCCGTGAAGCTACCCACCAGCTGGATGCCCTTTTGAGCACAAGGCTGCCAATTGCCATTGTTGTTTCTAACACTGCTAAACCAGACAGAGAAGATGGGTTCAAAAGGATTGCCCGGGTATTGGCGGCAAAATACCAAACGAAGTTGGGGGTAATAAAGCCCGCCGGCAAAGAAGGCACAACACTGCCATTGTATGAACACGAGGCTTTGCAATGGAACCAGACCACCGTATGGATGGACCGGCAGATGTCCAGGGCGCTCAAGAAATACCCAAACTTCATTCCGTATTTTGAGGTAGACAAGGACACTGGAGTTGCATATCCCTTGATCCACTCGTTTCTCTCCAAACTTCCCTTACACAAGCAGAATTGGACGGAAAAGGACGTCGTCTTTGCCATTGACTATTGCAAAGTCATATCGTTGCAAGATGGATCGCATGTACTTCAGATGAGAGGGTACTTGGTGGCCGGGTCAATTAGGGAGCCTGGAGAGAAGTATTTAATAGGGCCGCTGGAGAGAAAGGCTGTTGATGGTCGAGTTGTGTGCTCTGAGAATAACTTTGCTGTGGAAACTGAAGTTCCCTTCCAGGATGAGGCTGTTGAAGAGGATATGATTCTTGGACAGAATAGAGTTGGAGCGGATGGCGTTATCACTGCAGATATGGAGCTAGACCAACAGTATGATGTTGATGGCGAGACGGAGATTGAGGGGGACACCGAGGTTAATGATAACGACAAAGTCAAGGCAAACGGTCGTACTTCGGGGCATGGAAACGTCTATACTGAACAGGGGAGTTCTTATGAAGAGGACATGACCGCACGAACAGAGAATAGAGCCTTCTCGACATCCCGCGGCGAAACTCTGAATACCGCTGACCCACGCGCCACTGCCGGCTCTATCGAAACTCCTTCCCCTTGGGCCCAAGTCGCCATAATCGACCTACACTTCCCACAAAGCTCCCGGTACGCCGAATTCCAACAGACCTCTGATGCCACGGCCCAGATTTCTGTAATGCCGTGGGATCCTTCGTACGCTCCACCTGCATACATGGTCGCTCTTGACCCGGTGCCCACTGTGACTACCCGGGTGGTTATTCGTTGCAGAAACAATCGGATTCAAGAGTGGCCTGATATTGGGTCGTTGATGGTTTTGTACTGTGATTTCCAGGTAATTGAGAATGCTCAATTAGCCGACTTGACGGCGTTCTATAGAGAGTTCACAGATGTAACCTTTGAGTTGCCTGCTGCGAAGTACTTCCGTCATCGCGCCTATGTTATCGCAACAATAAATAAGGACCAGGGCACGTTGCCTTATGTCATGGGGGGGAATGTTGTTCGCTTTTGAATATTTTTATAGCCGTTAATAAGACACGTCTTGATGTCTCAGTTTATGTATGTCTCAGTAGAGAGGTCACAATAGCCTTCAGAGAACGCCGACCAAAGCTATGCCGAGCGGCGCTCTAATCAAGGCTTGGTCTTGAGTCACCTGATACTTTAGCTCATACGGTGCCGAGGATAGTCTTGGTCAATCGATGTTGTTTCCTACCCATCCGTAAGAGCGCAGTCGACTTCTGAGAGACGATCAAACCAAAAGGACAAACCGGGAACCCAACAGTATGAGGGCAACATGTGTATAAGGCTCATCGAACAGTAAAAAGGTGGAGGGTTGGCGGATGGAGTCGAGGGCATAACTAGCTGTCGAGATGAAGCAATCGCAGCGTTGTCGTGAATGAAGGTCAACAGTGGAGAGATCTATGGCATGAGAAAACACTTGACGTTAAATGGTTAACATGGACAAACGGATCAAGTGATTGATGGCATTTGGCAACTCACAATCTGGCTTCAATGGAGAACGTATGTTCGGGATGGAGAACAAGCACAAGAGCAAGACTGCTAACAACTAGATCCGAAAAGGGTAGCCTTTCCTGCTCAACAGTCCATAGTAGATAACTTAGTTGGGGCTCAGACAGTTGTGAGTGATATTCAGAGGTTGCAATGACAGGGTGTTGGTCCCAGGTTTCTGATAACGGATAATGGTGATCCCCTTGACACTGTATGGGGCGTATTGTAACGCCTTGTCGACAAATCTAGAAAGCCGTAGACCTGGATTATCACCAATATCGATAGAGTTCCAGGTAATCCTGACTTAGTAAGGGTTGGGCTAGGGTTTAGCTCTTGATTAATCATGGTCGGCATAACAACCTACCCCCGTATGCCATCAAGCCAACGATTCTTCATCAGGTTCCACATGAACCGAACACTTATTCACTATACTAGGTAGATATTGAGACATATATGACGGCAGCTGATTACACACAATTCATCTTGGATTTCCTTTTCACCGGTGGCAAAGAAAGCTTGATGACTAGCACACTTTCGTGGTCACTTCCTAATTGGGTAATTTCTAGATTTCTGAAGGTGCTTGCCTATACCACACTGAGGTAGTCATATTGGCCTTTAAGGCAAAGTTGTCTGTAAATAATTAGTTAGCCAACTTTCTCTGTAGTATCTGTCTGGATTACCACAACGTTTCATAGTCATCCATTTGATCTTGCGGCCACTGACAGTTGTATGTGACACAATTGCCGTGGCTTGATTTCTGGAACAGGTCATTTGTTAGGGTTGGGGATACCCATAGGGTTCCATGTGACGTCATGCATTCCATGTTCGGACATGTAACTTCCTCCATTGGCTAGAACATTATAAGGTTGATTGTACATCCACATGAGAATCGGCATTTCTTTCAAAGCCTCGAAATGTCCTACTATATTTCATTTATCCACAGGATTTGTTGTCCAAATGTTGCACCCTTGATTTTGAATACACATGACGAAGTACTTCGGATGCGGCCGGCTGGACATTGTCCAACGTCTCTACGATAAGTACCTGCTCTTTTCACGTAACTTCCCAGAGACACGTTGTGTGATCACTGAATACTTCGGAAGTAGAAAGAACTCGGAAGTTAGCCCTAATTTGTGGACTACAAGGCAGTGAGCACACAAAAATACAAAGATGTGGTGACTTATCTAGAGAAGGTAGGAACCTGCGTACAGACAAGGCCCACCTTTCGAATTTTGGACATAAAAGGCTGCCTTCTGTCGCGGTCATCTTCCATTCTTTTTCTCTTCTTCTTTTTCATTGACAACGACTTGTTCTGTCTAGTTTTCATCAAACGGAAGCTAGCTGCCTATTTTTCGTTGGATTTTGTGAGTATTTAATCAACAATGTCGTTTGTGATTGCGAGACTAATAGCATACCGATTGTGATTCAATAGTGCTTTTCAAATTGTCACCATGTCTTGGTTCAGCGTTTCTGTCTGTTCTTGCGGACATCATGAGTGTTCGTCTGGCCGTACTACCGGTAACCACAGATGCAGTCGTTCTAGACGCCGTTCCACGAGCTCCAGTCACCATTCCGGCTGTCATGTCATTTCAGGTAATCATTACCATGCTACGATTGGCCACTACGCCGGCCCTTTCGGCGTTACGCACTATCCCTGGAGCCATCACGATGGGTTTCCGGCCTATGTGGATGTAGGCCCTGCAGGCGCAGGTCGGTTCCGACCTACCTACCTGCCCGACAGCCAAGATAGTGGCCGCACCCAGCCAGCTGGTGCCGCTCAACAGCCCCCTGCCAACAACCAAACTTCCACCGGCGGAACCGCTGCTCCAAACACGCAGTCCGATACTAGCAACCCGGATCCGATCGTCATATTTTATTGCCCAACATGTGGTTGCAGGGCACAATCTCGCGACGAGCAGCAGGCCGCTCCTTCCACCGGCAACTCCGGAGCGAACACTGCAAACCTTGCACCCATTACCAGGTTCTCTTGCCTTCGTTGCGGCTGGAGAGCCAACTATTGCCCGCAGCCCGGAGTAGATCTATCCAACAGAAGCACGGGGGCCCGCTCGTGAGCAATGAAGTCTGGGTCGACTACCGACGGACCAAGCAAGCACGGTGTTTGATTCGGTCTTCAGTATCGTTTTGGTGTTTCTGTCGTATCCTTTGTTAGAGGGGACCGACGGTGGATGGAGAGGCTCACTGTATTGATTGGTTGTCGGATTTAATTTGAAAACGGATGGTTTATGTTGGGAGCTTGATGATTGTTTCTGTTCTTGGGGGGCAAAAAGGTGGACAGTATCGATCCCGATGGGAGATGATTGGACGGGGTACTGTTTGGGATGATAGCGATTGGGGATGGTAGTTGTGAATTAAATTCAATTAAACCTTATGTCGTTCATTAACACATGTAGCTCTCTATTTCTACATGGTCGCTTCCAACATGACATGGGCTGGCACCAGAGAAGGTTCCATACCCTCATCGAAGGGCCATAATTATCTTGGGTAGTAGACTTCCAAGAAAACAGTTGGGTCTCGTTCTTTGTGGATACAACCAATTAGTGCTTCTTTTCTCTCTCCTTTGTCGGATCAACTTGAATGGGCGAACGGCGACAAGTGATCAGGGCCAGCTCGCCCACTTTATTCAAGCTTTCTGACCATAACAGGTTCATTTCAATGAATACTTATCAGCAAGTCAGCTTACGCAGCCAGTGTATAAACGCAGTGATGACTTTCAAAGTCTAGGAACTTGTTATGCTGCCTCGCCATGGTTTGAGCCATTTACTTTAGTCCACCGAATGCCAATGATCCGGAGCGGCAAACTGCATGTAGATTCTGAGCGCTCGTGGAGCTCTGTTTATGCGCTCGATAGTACATGAACCTTGTCATTTCGTTGTCCTCGTATACCACTGGGAAAATCTCACGATATCCTGGGACGCAGGTTGCCGTATCTTCACACAGTGGGTTGAAGGACATAGTGACCTCCGCATTAAAAAGGTTGCCAAGATAGAATGAACTCAGATATATAGAAATATACAAAGCCTCTTCATCCACCAAGACTAAGATTGGAAAAATACCAAAACAAAAAGGTCAAAAAAGAGATTTCAGGCCTGGTTGGGCAGGGTCTTTTGAGCCCGCGGCCGGATTCGAACCGACTAAAGTTTTGTCTTCTATCAGCCAGGGTAGCTCCCTAACAGCTACACCACAGAGACTCGTTTGTTGAAAATAGAAGTGATGAATCACTATATAACAGATGGTACCTGCCGTCAAATTAGCTGTGCTTACTAAGCGGTCAGATGGTTGGAAGTGGGTTCATAGTAGGGAACGAAGTACCGTAATCAATGTCGACAACGGTTAATGAGGCCAGTGGAGTCAGCTTGACATTTGGGCAGGCGACTTTGAATGATCTTTGAAATGGACCGTAATGTGTTTTAGTTAAACGAGGTCATGTTGATCGAGAAAATAGCATGATCGCATGCCAACAGTCCATTGAAGCCAAGTGAGATCGCCGCGCATCCGTTTGATGGTTGAAGCGGGTGAAGGATCTGTGTGGCTTCCGGTGGAATTATCAACACCCAAAGCAATGTTTTTGACGTTGTTGATTGTGGGGTAACTTTAATGATCCTCCCGTCATGATAGTGGGGGTCACATGTGGGGTGTACGGCCGTAAGCAGTATAGTAATGATCACGAGAGAGTTGATCTAAAACACTTGTTGTATTAGAAAGCTTCCAGATCGTTGGAAATACCAGATCAGCTATTCCTATATATACTCATTCCACCGTGAGGCATCTGAACCCGATGTGGACTGCCACTATCATAGCCATGTGGCGGAGCATTACCTTTGTGTCGTAACTTCAGCGTGGGGTTGATGGCGAATAACGAGTTGCGGTAGTGTAGGGCTAGGGTTGACAGATTCATAGGCGATGCCCTTCTTGAGGATTCATGAATACAATCGAGTTACCAGTTACATACATACATACAGTTCCACAACAGGACTAACGAAAAGGAAAAAAAGAAACATACAACACCGGGTATTCGCACGTGGTCACCCACCGTACTACTAATCCAGCGCTCTGTGGCTTGACTATGGGGGAGCAGACGGGACCCCGTATTTTCCGCAGGCTATGGTCGTATGTGGAAGAATGACTTGTGAAGACAACTTATAAAGACAAGCGTTGCATGGTTAACCGGAAATGTCCCGACAAAGCTACCAGATGCTTGATGGCCGAACCCCCAGTCCACCCACCGAAAAACGACAGGATATGTTGAATCATTGATACATCATCGTTAGATCGTCCCATATCACCACAG